>OY365818.1:23198461-23300803 GCA_959347315.1 Bimastos eiseni | reverse complement strand
CTAGCCCATGTCAAACCCATCTGGGCGTGAGATGAGGAGCATATTATCTGAAAGAAAGAAATGTGGGTTGTGAGTGGGCTCGTGGGCTGGGGGCTGCCCACATCACACCCAGATGGGATTACACTTAACAGCCCATTAACCAACATTTGCAATATCCTACTTTGGGTGGGAGATGAGTGGGCTTGGGCTGCCACATCACGTCCAGATGAGATTACGCTTAGCAGCCTTTTAACCAACATTTGCAATAATTATATGACTTTGGGTGGGCGATTAGTTGGCTCGTGGGCTTGGGCTGCCCACATCACACCCATATGGGATTACGCTTCGCAGCCCATACACCAAATTTTACAATATCCAATTTTTGGGTGGGCGATGAGTGGGCTTGTGGAAGTTCCTTAAACGCTTCCGAGACTGAACAGCGGAGAGAATTTGAGTTTTTGATGCGGACCATGTGGTAAAGGCAAAGGTTATAAACATCAGTTACGACGTCTTCGTGTGTTAAAACATTCGGTGGCTAGAGGAAGGCGTTCAGTTTAAGCCCGGTACGTTTCAGGTGATCGGCGAGCGACGATCTATTGTTTTGCAGAACATGCAGTGTGCACTGTGCACGCCGAATCTAAACGGAGGGTCAGCTGCACTAAGCACGCGAATAATCACTGTTCACATGCGCAAGGCACAGAATGTAGAAAGTGGAGAGGCGAAATCCGCGAAATGGAAATGATTGCAACCTGCTCTATCAGCTGTGTGTTGCAAAGCAGACGTCGCAGCAACAGTACCCGCCATTATTGGCATGAATGGTCGTTGATTGTGCAATTTGTGTACCTAGCACATTTGAACGCGCCGCGAATTCTATGTTTTTGGCCGCGAATTGGCCATCAAAAATTTCAATTTTCGACCGCGAAAAATTTACAGCTCTAGCAATAATCCATGGGCAGATGAACGGAGAGAAGCCCGTTGGGGAAATGGAAAACATTCTGGTGCATATCGAGAGCCCAAAGGTACGCCGGAGCAGAGCCAACAAGACAGTTTCGCATCAGAGTGTATGCCAGGAAGCCAATGAAGAGATTATATATATGGGAAACTTTACGATCACCTAACGATCTCTAGAGCGGTACGAGAACCACTGCTTCACATATATAGCAATGCACCGTATGTCAGGCTATACTCAAGCCTATTCATGTATCTGCAAGCTATGTGCTGACTTACAAACGTCGATAGGTCTTCCGATTATTTAAAAATAATCCTTCATTCAAGCCTTGTGGCCTGTCCGCCACAGTGCTATAGACTTCCTTGGTGGCTGGATGTCGTCAAATCGGCTTCGGCTGAACCCATCCAAAACTCAATTTATCTGGCTTGTCACCAGACAGCAGCTGGCGAAAATTGATCTCTGTGCCTTCGCTGCCCAGTTTCCCCTCTTCACTTTCTCCGCCTCTGTTCGGGATTTAGGGGTCACTCTTGATCAAGAACTCACCTTTGCGCAACATGTCAACGATGTCTCTCGTAGTTGGTTTTACCAGCTTCGCCAATTGAGAGTAATATCTCGCTCTCTTACCCTCATCGCGCAGCTACTCTGGTTCATGCCTTTGTTACCAGTCGTCTTGACTATTGCTCCTCAATATATACTGGCCTCCCCCAAGTTCGGATTGGGCGTTTGGAGCGGTTGCGTTGGCCGCCCGACTGATCGGTGGGATTCCCAGAACAGGTCAAGTATCAGAGTAGGGCCCACATGCGGAATATAAAATTGAATAAAAACTAAAATTACAGTTAAAAAGTGCAACTAAGAAAGTTTTTGGTGGGAGTTGTGCCATCTTTGGTTTCTTGTGTATTAATAAATTTTATATAAAGAATATGCTTAATATACTTACTTATTATATTCAAAGTGCAAAATATGGAGGCGCCAGATTGATGCTAGGCACAGGGCGCAATTAGAGCTCGGTACGACCCTGCGAGTGAGATCACTGTATATCTGTAACGTTGACATGTCCTTCTTTCACTAAGCAGCATTGTTGGTTAAATAAGTGTATAACGTATAATAGGCGTCTATTTATGTTATCATAGAGCGGTTTGAATTTAAGCGAAAATTACTAGTATCGTTATTAAAGAATATACTTAATTTACTTAGGCCTACTTATTTAAAATATAGATGAACATGTTATCTATGCTGAGCAAACGAAATGTCATGGTTGCGTCAGCGGATTGACCTTTAGTTGCGGCATAGATCTCGAAGAAGACGGTCGAATTCCGGATTTTTGCAAAATTTTCGCAAATCTGCATCGACAACTTCTGTTTCGATTGAATTTTCGTCGAGAAGTAGCAATTAGACTTATCAAATTTCAAAACAACGATTTCTTATCGAATGTTTTCAGTTTGGAGATCGAATTATCGATCTTAAGCTACACATTTTGATGCTATTATGTTATTTGCCATATAGACCCGTCGATGATTCTTTATAACTAGGCCTACTGGGGTAGGCCTAAAGAATTATTTTTGGTAATTTATTAAATGTTAAATTTAGCAAATTTCACTCTCTCTCCTTAGTTAATCTGTTTCTACTTTCCATGAAGGTTTGCGGCTTATCCGGAGTTGATAGAGATGGGCATGGTCACTTAATTGGCGATGGACAGACGATTGGTTGCTGACAAGATCGTCAGGTCGTTCGGAAGATGTTAAGTAGCGAGATGTCAATTAAGATAATGAGACACACAGCAATTTCTGTCTTGTCTGTCTTTTTGTTATTTCTTTTCTTCTTGTCTTAAGTTTGCTTATAGCTATAGCTCAATTGTGTCTCTTCTTTGATCTACTGACCCTATTTTCTCTCCTTCTTGTGCCCAAAATTTTGTCTTCGGTTTGGTTAAACCAGATTTTTTACAAAAGCTTTTGACAACATATCCCTCTGCTTTGCCATGGAAAATTTTTTTGACATATTGCAGCACGGTTTAAGTAATAAAGTTACTGTTTGCTCTCTTTGAATCTATCCTAGGATATTTCACGTCTTTCTCTCGCTGCCGTCTAGCACATTCCCTTTCTTGCTTTGCAATGTTATGCATCACTATTTTGTCTTTTAGAACTTGCCGGCAACCATCAACGACGACTTATCACCTCAGATGTCGTGGAACGAGACCGAGAAGGAACTGGCAATGGAAAGAGGAGACGAGTGGACGAGGGGATCCGTTGCCCAATATGCAGAGATCTATAGTATACTGAGTAAGTTTTAATCTTAAGAGTTTTAACTCTTTCAACTTGATTACCCAGAATTGTGCGTGAGGAAGAAAAGCAATGGGAAACCACCTCATTCTTCTCAACCCCGGGTAGCATATGCAAGCAGAGAAATCATTATCATCATCATCATCATCATCATCATCATCATCATCATCATCATCATCATCATCATCATCATCATTATCACTGTCATCATCACCATCATCATCATCATCATCATTGTTATCAGATTGTTTCGTTGTCTTCCATCTCCATTCTCAGTGCATTCTCTGTGTTTTTCACTTCAGTCTCACTGCCCTACTCTCAGTTTTATTCTAAATCTTCTTTAGAATTTTCTTTTCTGTCTTACTGTTCACTTACTTTGGTCAGTTTCGGTATACGTCAGTTTAAGATCCGTGTATCCTCCTTTGGTTAAATTCTGATCATTAATTGCCTACACATGTAAACAATTCAATACGAACAAGTATCATCTGAATGCACAGACGAAAAGAGAATGGCACACCGTATAAAAATCTGCTGCAAACTCTAGTCGTAATCGTCAACTTCTCAAAACTTCTAAAGCACCACTCGAAATCCAAACGCAGGAAACCAGATTATCCAAGAACGCTGCATTGTTTCAGAGGCGTTGAATGAATATGTTGCATTTAGTCTGAAATGAGGAGACTAAGAAGATAGTTAGATGTTGACCTTAGACCTGATCAGGCCAACACAGAACTACCTTCCAATTGCTTGCTAGAGAAATTGTGATTGTCCAGATGCTTCACATTTTCTGTGTGGGGCCCTGGCTTTGAGATAATATTAAGTAGGATACATTTTGATTTGTGTAGTCCACTCATTACAAGTATCTTAAGCAGTTTGTTATTTTCGTTGGGCTGTATGGATCCATGACTGCCCCTCTGAGTTCTTTTTATTCTAGCCATAACCCAAGCATTTCCATGCAGGGCCGTACCGAGCAACAATTGCGCCCTGTGCCTAGCATAAATTTGGCGCCCCCACATTTTTAAGATAGTGCATTTCCTACTCTATGTCTTTTTCTCCCTGTTATCTAGTTCACTCCATTTCTTAACTTTATGACATTTTGCATTATTGTCTTGTCTTTTAGAACTCACTGGAAACCATCACAGACGACCTGAGATGCCTGGAGAGTGGAGATGTCATGGGACGAAAAGAAGAAGGACCTGGACATGGACAGAAGAGACGAATGGAGGAGGAGGAGATCCGCCGCTCGATATGAAGACCTACACGGGAAGGACTACAGTACTGAGTTAAGTTTTAGAATTCTAAGCTACAGAATTAATTGCTTTATACTAGGTTAGACGAATGTGGGACGCGGTGGTGTAGCCATATACGTTCTATACCGTGTTAGTGGAAGGTCGCAGATTCGAATCTACTTCAAGCCACTCCGTATAGTGACCCTGGTCACTATACGGACAAGTTGATTGCCCAGAATTGTCTGTGAGGAAGGAAGGCAATGGGAAATCACCTTACCCTTGTAAAACGTTGGTGGCATATAAGCCAATTAATGGACCTGTATGAGGGCTAAGTTCTCATCATCATCACCAGACTCTTTCATTATTTTCTATCTCCGTTCTCAGTGCACTCTGTGTTTTTCACTTCCGTTTCACTGCCTATTCTAAGTTTGTACTCTAGATCTCCTTTCTCATTTCTTTTTTGTCTTATTCTTCACTTACTTTGGTCAGTTTCGGTATACGTTAGTTTTAGATCGTCCCTGCATTCACCTTTGATTAAGTTCTGATAATTGATTGCCTCCACAACGACCACAAGTAAACAATTCAACACGAATAAGTTCCATCTAAATGCACAGACGAAAAGAAAATGGCGTACAGTATAAAAATTATGCTGCTACAAATAACTCTAATCGTAATCGTTAACTTCTCTAAACTTTTAAAGCGCCACTCGAAAGCCAAATTCAGGACATCAGTTTATTGAATGATTATGTTGCGTTCAGTCTGATATGAGAAGATTAAGGTGTTCGAAGATAGTTTTGTATTCACCTCAGACCTGAGGTCAACAAAGAACTGCCTTCCAAAATGTGATGGGCCAAATGCGTCATATTTTCTCTGTAGGGCCCTGGCTTTGCATAATATTAAGTAGCTTACATTTGGGTAGTCCACTCATTATAAGTCTTTCAGGCAGTTCATTATTTCCCATTTTGACGTAGTACTCATTAAACTGACGTAGTTGTCTGTGATTGAACATTAGATGTTACAATCAGACGGGTATAAGCAGATGCTCTAAACAATATAGCAAAACGCCACAAGATCTGTCTAATATTTATCTATCTCAATTTATCATCTATGACTCTCTCTATTAATCTATCTATCTATCTGTCTGTCTGTCTATGTCTCTATCTGTCTATCTCTATCTGTCTATGTAGTCTTTCTATATCTGCCATGTCTATCTATCTATCAATCAATTTCCATTTAGGCCTAGGCCTATCATCTATTTCTCTCTCTCTCTATCTCTTACACCCAATCGCTAACCCTGTCTTTTGTTATTTCTCAATCTTCAAACTAAGTGTCTCTTTTTCACTCTTTCGCTAATGCTGCAGTATCTGTTCTCTCGCTCTCCGTTTTCTCTCATTCAGTTTTACTCTCACGGACTTTGTTTCCGATTACTCATTGACTTATAGGCCTATGCTTGTGTAGTAGGCCTATGTCGTTTCCGAACCTTCTCTGGCTGTAGTATTTGTATGCGCAATCATGTCTCTGATTTACGTCTTTTCGCGTTTTGCCCCAGCGCCAATGTTTGCCTTGCATTTCAATCCAAGTAAAAGCAAATAATTCTAGTTGAAAATTACTGAAATTGGCCTATTTGTGGGTGATGCCAAACTTGCGATGACTTTCTACTGCCTGAGAGCTGCAATGAATGGCCTACGGAGACCTTTGCCAACACCTCCTCGTGGTGGTCTCTGGGCATGCAGTTAATCCAACTGGTTGACTGCATGGCGAAGATTGGCAGCAGCACGTTGCCATTCTCTGTCTATTTTCAGGATAAGATAATGTGCCGTGCTGTTACTGCTGTAAATCTGATGACCAAGCTAGCTCTTAATTTACAGACGGTAAGTTACTAATTAATATATATATATATATATATGCCTGTAAGGCGATAGCAATCAATAACTCAAACATCGCACCATTATTTGACTAGGCCTATTGGGTCCTATCAACACACGTCTTCATGAGAATCTTGGCAGTTCAGGTATCTCACATAGTTTAAACAGAAACACGCACAACACAGGTCTAGCATGTAATAATCGACAGCTGCATTCAAAAACATTCTGTACAATCATGATCAATTTGTAGATCAAAGCTGAAGATCACATGATACTGCTTATCTTCTAGGATGACATTTGCATAGGCCTACATTGCACTTATCCCAGACGATTCGCCATTCGCCAGTTTCCTAGAAGGCTTTAGCAAACTAAATATCAATGAGCATGGTCATGCTTCAATAAGAATAGTCATGGTTGGCAGAGTATCATTTTCATTTGTAAACACATTCTTCAATCTTGCTTATTGTTGCCAAATACAGTGAGAGTCCAAGGAGGACACAGACAGCTGGGAAGGAAGACAAGTGATCAGACTGGCCGGTATAACTGTTTCTGGACCATTATTATATAGAATTAGTATTCTTCAGCAATAAAATAAATGTTTTAAGCGTGGCATTCCGTTTTAGCGCCTTAATAAATTGAATTGTTTATAATAAAAGAGTATCGGTCTTGGTCTTGGTCTCGGACCACAACCGGTCTTGGTCTTGGTTTTGGCAGTGTTGTATGCAAGACTTGAAACTTCGAGACGAGACCGAGACAGTGAGGTGCCGAGACCGAGACAGTGAGGTACCAAGATCGATACCGAGACACTAGGTTCAAGACAGTACGAGACAGTAAAAAACAAGTGATCCTATATATGATGCTGTAAAATACTAATGTATCAGTTTTCGGGAATAAGGTTCATTTGTAAGTTCAATTTGAAACTTAAATGTATATATATATATATATATAGTACCAATTTCTGAGAGCAGTTTTTATATTACCGCGTTTTATCTTTTCGATATCTCTTCGTCGGCCTATCTTCTGACTAGTATAAGGAAAGCCTTTTTATACGCGTCTGAAATTTTCTAGACGATTTTAAACAAGCAAATGCGATACCAAATACCAAACGATATTAAAAAGTTGCACCCTGAGAAACTCGAAGCTATTCCGATCGTTTCGGTTATGGTGGTTTTACAGCAATGATCAACGGCACAGCATAGCTATTGTTTGTTAATAACTTCAAATTGCGTAAAAGGAAACTTCACAATCTCAGGTTCTCTCTCAGACATTTTTCCACTTTAAGATAATTGAATTGATTTCAGTATCATGTGACTCGCGCGTTAACCAGAATTACCGTTTCTCGTAGATTCCGGTTTCAGTTTCTAGCGCAAGATTTTAAGACAGTTAACGCGAAACTTATCGAGAGCGCTTGTTCCAGACAGAACAAGACTTTCACTTCAAGACAGTTTCTAAAAAATCGAGACATTACCTCGAGACCGAAATAGCATGCAGGCTTCCGAGACCGAGACACTAAAAAACTATTTCGAGACGTCTCGAGACCTAGACACTGTCTCAAGACCATACAACTCTGGGTCTTGATCTCGGACCACCCGGTCTTGGTCTTCGTCTTGGACTTCTCGGTCTTGGTCTCGGTCTTGATCTCGAGGTTTTGGTCTCGTGCCCAACACTGCCATATAGATTTGAAGATATTTAAAGTGGGCCTAAGGTTGCTAACAGAAACCCATGTTCAGATATATATAGAGTAAGATTGGTGAGCTTTTGAGGATCCAGAGAAGGTGCGTAGGCCTAATAACCCATCAGCGAGTTGTTTGAATCAGCGAGTTGTTTGAATATTATTATTATTATTACCGAAATTTGATACCGCCCTTCTTCCAGCATCTTTTTCTCAGAAGTGCATACACACGCAATTGCAGTTATACTGCAGAGCAATGGTGCGCAAAGGACTTGCTCAAGGTCCCTACACAATGACTCCCAGACGAGGGTCGAACGCGCTTGCTCAGCACACACTGAACGTTACGGACTGACCGCTCTAACCGATCAGCCACTGTGCCACATCAAATATGAATATGAGATCGACCGAGGGGTAAGAATGGCACTGGAAGTCCAAACAGGCAGTTACTGAGAATTTGGTGGGTCCTAAGAGTTGACAAGATCGAGCATTAAACTTTGCTACAGCATGCAAGTTTTGAGAGGAGAGACCGGCAAGGGAGAAAGGAGAAAGAGGAGGAATCAGGATAGGATTTACGAAAGAGTAGTGCTTTAAGTTGTGAGTGAAAAAGCTGTGGGGAGATAGCAAGAGGTGAGGTGTTTGTGAATTCGTAGGACGGATCGGATATTTGTCTTAATGCTGGAGGGAGTTTGTTCCAAAGAGGTGGGACAACAATGGCTATGGAGCGCTTTGCAACTATGAGTGATGATGTGATGGGAGGGCGAAGTAGTGTGAGGATGGAAGAGGAACGGGTTGAACGATGTGGTTGAATCGTCAACAACTGGGCTGTGAACAATATGTAAGCTGTGAAGATTGCAGTGTATTGTAGGTGAGTGAAATCACCTTATATTGGATGCGTTCAGGTATTTTGAGACAGTGGAGTGATTTGAGGACAGGAGTGATATGGTGATGCTTAGGGGTCTTGGTGACGGCACGGGGGAGAGCATTTTGAATGGCTTGGAGGTGATTTAATTGGGTGGTGTCTATATTGAGGGGGAAAGGGAATTACAGTAATCCAATTTGGCATGAACTATCGATGTGACTACTGTGGATGCAGTTTTGGAGTCAAGCATAGGGCGGATTCTACGAACATCACGGATATACATGAAGCAAGAAGGAGAAAGATGGGTGATGTGATCAGCGAAGCTAAGGCTTTGGTCAAAGATTATGACTAGGTTGCGGACAGGAGAATTTGGAATGAATGTGTGGGTTAATGCAGAATCAAGGTTGAGGAAAATAGAGGGATCAGGAATTTTCTTCAGTTGCTCACAGAGGCCAATCAGAATGAATTCGGTTTTGAAGGGGTTCAGATAGACGAGATTTAAGGTTATCTAGGATGAGATTTGGCTGACGACATGGAGAAGATGATCAGTGGAGTTGGAGAAGCTGGTTGGAGAGAAAGAAATGAATAACTTCGTGTCGTCAGCGTATAGATGATGGTCAACCGAGGATGCGTTAATGAGTAAACTGAGGGGGGTAGTATAGAGGATGAACAAGAGGGGTCCAAGAACAGAACCTTGAAGAACGAACACCACAGCTGAGTGGACATGGTTGAGATGAAGTGCTCGAGGTTTGTACTGAAAAAGAGTGGGAAGAGAGATAGGACCAGATCCAGAGAAGAGCAGTATCAGGAAAGCCAAACCAGGTGGACAGTCTCTGGAGCAATATGTTGTGATCGATGGTATCAAAGGCTGCAGAGATATCACGGAAGCAGAGACAGGAGACTTGTTGATGAGAAATAGCAGAAACAAGTTTATTGTAGAGGGAGGTGAGGAGTGTTTCTGTTGAATGCCGCTTGGTAAAGCCAGACTGGTGTGGATTTAGGAGCGAGTTAGAAGTTAGGTAGTCATTTATCCCGGACAAGACAATGCGTTTGAGTAATTTAGAAATGAATGACAGGTTGGATACAGGTCGATAGTTTGAAAGGATTTCTTTGTCAAGCGATGGTTTCTTGAGGAGTGGAGTGACTAAAGAATGTTTGAAGAGTTGTGGAAAGTTGTCAGTAGATAGAGAGAGGTTGATTATTTTGGTAATTACAGGAACAAGGATTGATGCGCAGTCTTTCAGTAAGGAGGTGGGTATAGGGTCAAGTTCGCACTGCTTGTTAGGAAGAGATTGTAGGATATTGAGTATTTCTGTCTGTGATGTTGGTTCGAAGGTGGATAATGATGGAGATGGGGAAGCGGGAGAGTCATGAATAGAGGAGGAAACTTTTGGAAGTGGATCGATTGTGGTTTTGGAAATGAGTGATTGAAGAGAGAGACGGAGTGTAGTAATTTTTTTCCCAGAGATGAAAGAACAGAACGATTCAGCTATAGAAGAAGATGGAAGCGAGTTTGGAAGTGAGCTGGAAGAGTTCCGATGGAGGAGTTGATTTACAGTTTTCCAAAGAAGTCAAGGATTAGAGGCTCGGGATTGGACCAACGAGGAATAGAATCTCGTTTTAGCCTTAGCCAGAAGGTCGTGGTATTTATTTGTATCCGATTTTAGGACAGAAAGCACTTGAGGATATCCACTTCGTCTACTACCCCCACATCGCAGATTCCTTACCTCTGGCTACTCCCTTCATAACTTCCCTCGCATGACCTCCTCCGCAAAGTCTTAAAAAATTCTGGTGGCGGCTCTGCTTTCCTGGTCCATGAACCCTCTGTAACCACAAATTCTTCCAGTCACACCCTCCGATCCTTCGAATGCTCCTCCACAACGCTCAAACTCGACTCAGATCTCCTTACAGTCTTCAACATCTGCCGTCCTCAAACTTCCTCTGCCTACTCCTCCAAACCCTCTGTTTTTCTTGACGAATTTGGATCTCTCCTCTCCATCGCTGCAACTACCCCTAACGAGTTCATAATTGCGGGCGACTTCAACATCCATGTCGACAATCCCTCTGATCCTCTTGCATCTGGCTTCCTCAGCCTTCTCTCATCATTCAATCTCGTCCAACACGTCAACTTTCCGACCCACATCAAGAACCACACACTCGACCTTGTTATCACTTCCGCAGCCTTCCACCTATCTCCCAAGCTATCACACTCAATTCTAAACATTACCGACCACAACCTTATCATTGTTGACCTCGAAATTAAGCCTTTTCCTCGCCCTCCTCCAACCACTCACTCATCTCATTCCATCGGGTCCATCTACCGTCAGACCTTCATCAAGGACATTCTTAACTCAGAACTTGTTCTCAATCCTCCTCCTTCTCTAGATGATCTTCTGTCTTGTTACAATTCAACACACTCCAACCTCCTTGACATTCATGCACCACTCATTATCAAACACAGCTCACGTACATCTAACCCTTGGTTCGCCTCCTATCTCCAAGCTTTCAAAACCTTCCGCAGGCGCCTTGAGCACACCTACAAGCGTGCCAGAGACCCAACATCTAAAGCAAAAACCCTGTCTACCTTCAAATTAGCCACACACAGATACCATAACCTTATCGCTGCAGCCAAGAAAAAATACTACTCCTCGCTTATCCACTCCAGTTCCTCCAATTCTAGACACCTCTGAAAAGCTATCAATTCTCCTCTTCATTGTAGGTCTTCATCACCACTGCCCAGCTCCATCCCCACATCCTCTATCGCTGACACCTTCTGCTCTTTCTTCTCAGACAAAATCTCATCTCTTCGTTTCACACTACAATCTCTTCTAGCCTCCAACTCCTCCAGCACTGTTCCACTGATTTTTCCCAACCCTACTCCGTCTTCCCATCAGTCATCACTCTCAATTCTATCTCCTGCCACTGACACAGAAGTACTACTCCTCCTAAATTTCCTTCCCAACATGCAATGTGAACTCGATCCTATCCCCACCTCTCTCCTAAAAGACTGTGCCTGTGTTCCCTTCACCTCGGATGCCCCAGTCCGAAATCTTGGCGTCACCTTTGATCCTCATCTCTCTTTCTCCAATCACATCTCAAACCTCTCTCGCTCCTGTTTCGTGCACATTCGCGACCTCTGCCGCATCCGACCCATGTTCGACTTCAAAACTGCTTCCACCATTGCTACCTCCATCGTCCACTCCAAGCTCGACTACTGCAACTCCCTCTTCCTCAACCTTGAAGCCACACAAATCAAACGTTTACAACTAATTCAAAACTCATTAGCCAGAGCCGTCACCAGAACACCCAAGCATCATCACATCACCCCAATCCTCAAGACTTCACTGGCTAAAAATCCCAGAGCGTATTCACTTCAAAATCTTATCATTAACTTACAACTCCATACAATATTCACAGCCCAAATATCTTCGGGAACTCTTCACCATCCAGTCAACCCGCTCTACCCAATCGTCCACTTGCTTCACCCTCACTCGACCTCCGATCACATCAATATCAAACGCCGCACCTCGTCTCTGGAACGACCTACCTCCTGAATTTCGTGCTTTCTCGGCTCCTTCACCGTTATTTTCCGTCATGCAGCATCATCTGTCCCTAGCGCCTCTGTCCATCACACCCCTGGCTTTCCATTCTAAACTTAAATCCAACCTTTTCAAGAACTCTTACCCAGACTCACTACTTGACATCCCATCTGTCAATCCTCGACCCTTCTTAACAGCTACTCTGCCTCCCTGCTGACTTCCTGGTAACCGAACTCTGACCGCCCACGGACTATCCATTGGACACCCCTTTGATTTGACGTAGCGCTCGTGAATAAGCTGGTGCCCTGCGCTTAGCTCTAAAGTGGCGCTTTAGAAATTTGGAGATTACAATTACGATTACGAGGATCACGGGTTCTTTTGTAGGTGCGCTCGAGGCGTCGACGGAAAGATTTGAAAGCCTGCAGATAGGAATTATACCACGGGTTGTTAGCGTGAGATTCGGTTTTGTTGATAATAGGAGCGTGTTTGTCAAGGAGCGTGGAGAGAGTGGTATTGTAGGAAGACAGGAGATCATGAAGGAAGAGTGGAAGATTTAGAATGTGGTCTGAAACTGAGAGATCTTGAGTGAAGGCTTCGATGTTTATGGAACTGATGCGACGAAAAGAACGTGAGACAGGATCAGGACGTGGAGTAGATATAGAATGTTAGGGCATGTGAATATGGGATAATGATCGGAAAGTGTATCAAAAGAGAAAGAAATATCTGGCGACAACTTAGAGATAGATGATGTGATGATGAGATCAAGTGTGTGGTTGTGACAGTGAGTGGGGAAGTTGACATGTTGGACCAGATTAGTGGATGGTAAGAGCGTGAGGAATTCAGTGACAAATGAATCACAGGGATCATCGACATGTATGTTGAAATCCCCTGTGATCAGGAAGGAGGGCGGTAGACGTTGAAGATGGTAAGAATTTTGTTAGGACGTTTGAGAGTGATTGAGGCGCATTCAAAGGAGCGAAAACAGTAGCCAGGTGAGTTGAGGACGGTGGATGGTTCCCGAGTCAAAAAGGCGATGTTCGTGACGGTTGCGGACTTAGAAAGGCGAGGTGTGCTGTGGAGATGATAGCCAAAGGGTATGCAGTCTTGGTACTGGGCAAGAGTTGTGTTTGAGTTGAACCAGGTTTCTGTTAGTGCGAAAAGATCTGGAGGGTGAGATGATTCAGCCAAATCTTTAATTTCTGCTGAGCGCCCTGGATGTAACAGTGAGCGTATATTTAAAGTACAAAGTACGAATTTGTTTGGAGGAGATGGAGGAGAAGGAGGAAGGGCAGTTTCCGTAGTAGAAGCGGTTGGAACAGAGGGAGGGGGAGGACGAGGAGCTGCATAGCTATTTATTGGACCCGGGTTGGCACGTGTGTCTCCAGAAAGTAAAATTATTATATTATATTTAGGCCTACAAATATATGCTAGATTTTTGATCAATTCTAGCAAATTTTATTTCCTCGATTTCAATTTTAATTGGGGAGACCCAATGTATGTCAGCGTTTCAGCGCTTTGTGAGATTGTTTTGTCGATAGAGCGAATGATGTGTCATTCGCTCTATCGACAAAATCGAGGAAATAAAATTTCTGCATAAAGTGGTAGCGTTGGGAATTAGACTATAGTGGAGCCATCTGGCGAATTGCTGCTAGAAAAGTCTTACACAGATCAACCGACAAGGAAGTTGGAAGAAGTAAACTTAATCGTTGGCTGGATGCTCAGGGAGTCGGCCCATGTTCCGGGTTGATTGGTCGATACAAACTGGCACTGATGCGATCAAACTCTCTCTTCCGATCAACGGATTTGCTACTTAATTTAGTCTGAGTCGCTTGTTGTCAAGGTGTTCAACTTATAAGCTGACGCTGTGATGTGAGTATGATGACGGTCGTCTCGTCAACGATCTAATTCCATCGCCCGACTGTATTTATAGTGATGTGAAAGGTATATACTTGTATTGGTAAAATGCACAGAGAGTTAGAGACCACAGCAAAGTTTTTTTGTTTAATAGAAAATCACAGAATCACTCATATGCTGCCTTCAAAATGTGTGCTGTATATTGGTAAACAGGGTAAAGTATAATGATGCCAACCCTATCGCATAGGCCTACAAAGCCCTACATAAGCCTACCATCACATCAGTTTATCAAGGCTTCCTAAAGCTAAGCTACTGGTCGGGGCGGGCAATAGTCCAGTATAGAATTGCATGCACCCTATAAAATTAATTGCTCTACCTGTGTTTGAGCAATATTAATTAATTCTCCTGCTGTGTCTTGGTTTGTGAGGATAGGAGCACTCAGGACCTGCAGACCAGGGAGATCATTTCTGGATTTTCTAGGAGGGGCAAACTTGGACAGATTGATACATATATAATTATGCAAAAAGTTCATTACTCATGTATGTTATATGTATATTGTATGGGACAATTTTCACTGTTACCCAAGTATTTATAAAAGTCAAGAACAATACGAAATATTATTACTGTATAAATTTGTACCGAGAATTCAATTATTATCTGAGTCATATGACATTATAATGATCACTGTAATGTGCTTTGTGATCTGGCGATTATTATTTATGTTTTCTGTGGTAAATGATCGAACATGGTTTTGTATTTTTATTTGTTTATTTTTATGTTTGATTTTTTGCTTTTCTAGATTCATAGTAACAAATGAAGATATATTATTTCATCAAGTGCATTGACACATACATGCAGTTATGGATTTTCCATCCCCTAACCCGCCCGCCATCCAGCCCCCAAATGATGTCCCTGCTGTGCAATTGAGTAGTTTTGTAGTGTCATTTGAAACAAGTGGTGAATTATTTCTGACTAAGCAGTTGTTTCAATGAAATTGGATGTCAAATGATTGATGTTAACCCACTCAGTGACAATGAAAAGTTTTAATTGTTGTGATGTTGTCTTCTGCTGAGATATGAGATGCTTAGAATTCATTTAACTGATTGTGTTTGTAGACAATGGCAGGGTTTCTCCGAGTGAAGTTGCTCGAATATCTGGCATCGGATGAGGATCAGATGATCTACACTGCTCCTCACGACACGTTTGTTGATGTCAAAATAAAAGAAGCACAGACAACAGGTAGGGGAGATTCAGTTACCGTCATAATTCAGTGACAGTCTCAGGCGATAAAATTATTTCTAGAACCTGGTGTCGATAGAATGTTTTGCAACCTCCTTCAAGCTGCACTCGCATTTCAGAACTATGTCTGGAGTTGTATCGTTGAACTTGTCAGTTATGTCACTTCATTTCTGACTCTCTTTGTGTTTGTTATTATTGTTGTTGTTAATATTATTATTATCATTAATGCTTCTGTGATGAAGCTAAAAAACTAAAATCGGAGGTGAATATATATATATATTCACCTTCGATTTTAGTTTGGCAGTGTGCACAACTTGTATGAATTTTTTTAATTTAGCCATAGTTTACACTAGGAAGTTGTAATTAGTAAGCACAATTAATAACAGTATTTGGATTTTTAGTTAGGCTGATTGTCGTTTTGTAAATTAATCATTCCGATTTTCGTTTTCAAAACAGAAAATTGGAAAGATTAATACTCAGACCCATTGTTTGTCCGAGTCTGAGCAATGTCGAGTATTACGAAACGCGAGCCAAGTTCCTAACCGAGTTTCAGTTCATTCTTAGTTGTCAGTGTGGTACACCACACTGACAATTAGGAAACAAACTTGACCATATTTGTTTGAATTACCTATTGAGGTTGATAGTTATTGAGAGGGCTTTAATCTATCATAGAATCTCTTGGACACAGTCAGTGGGTAGACAAAGTGATCTTGAGTATCAGCACACGCTGGGGTCTTTCAATAATACACTTGGCCAATTGTTCATACCCGTTATCACTGATGGTACTTTGCACACTGTGTATAGTCTGAACTCTACCTCTTCATGGTCGATGCTCTATGAAAGTTCTTTGCTGCCTTCAATAACTGATCATTGTAAAACCAATATTTCCCCCGCTATGTGCTGCTGCGTCTTTTAAAAAGACCCAGCAACTCAAAAATGTAATTTCTGTAGAATCAATGCAACATCTGACGTACAAAGTCTTTAGTTCGATGTTCTGTCGGAATGAATCACCAATCAATTATCAATGGTAAATTGCAGTCACATATACTTAGAAATATACATACTCTCTATTAACTACCAGAAATTCTTATAATTCACTGTTACACAATAAAAATATTCTGTTGAAATTGAACTTGTGACACATTTTAATTAATGATTTACAATATTTGTTGTTAAATGTTTTCTTCTTTGATTGTTTGATTGGTGATATCATGGCATTAGTAAACTGACTGGCTACACATATTGCCTTTGGCCAACATTAATTCACAGTTGCTGATTCTCCATCATCCATAGATCTGGAATTCTCTACTTCTTCATGTCTGTAATTCATCTTCCAAGATGCCTTTGTTCTAAATTGAAAACTTTTCTCCTCTTTCAGTCTACCTATTTGTCTAGCTTCGTTGTGCTTTTATGACCTTTGGAAGGAGACCATTACCACATTACAGTGAATCATGGTAATTGGACATTATTGTGGGAAATAGTCTGAACTTTGAGCTTTCTGATGAGAATAAAATTATATAAGACTTAAACAGACTTTAGCAGTGCTTTTAACAATCTTGATAAAATATTTTAACAGAGAAATGCGAATTGGACAAGTTGCTCTACAGAAAGAATGTTGTATTTTAATAGATTTCCTCTTTATTCATCTTTTGAGCACTGCAGTTTGGATACATGTGCGCCTTTGAGAGGTTCTTATAAGACGCTATATAAATAACCTAATACACACATGTGTAATGAAAAATGGCTTCCATTTCATGCACAAGTCACCCTTTGCAGTATAGATGCATTTGGTATGTAAGTTGGTTCATGGAAGAAAGCCTGACTTACTATGTGTAATATGCAGTACATCTTGTCACTCAGTTCACAGTGTAAGCAGTTCTTTGTTTTTATAATGTGGTCATTGTCAGCATATTTCCTTCTGTTGCATGGTTTAGCTTTTTTGACTTGACTTTGTATGTATTTAAATGTATTTCACTGTTTATGGTTACATGAAATTTAAGTTAAAATGAAAATTATCTAAAGGCAGCATATTAGCTAGAAAGTAGAAAGACAGCTTAAGGGCATGTTGTGATAGAAAAACTGCTGTCACTGGGTACAAAAACCCATTACAATAAGGAAATGTTTCATTATACCAGGACTGCATGGAGCATTTGGGCCACTGTTGTTGAATGAACAACATCAAAAAGCAATAGTCCAGAGAATCCATGTGCCACCATTATGTGCAAAACATGCATTGATTGTCTTACCCGACAACATATTCTATTTATGTGGGTTCAAAACTGAAGCTTTCGGTTAAATGTTCATTTAAATAGCAAGTGTGTTCATTATTAAAAGCTGGCAAATACACTGCCCAGTACAAATAAAGTTAGGCAACATATTTGACAGTATGTAAGTAATTATTTTAGTTATAATATACCGATTATAAAATCAACCAGAGAATAGAAGCCTAATTGTACTGCATTTTAGCCAAGAAATCTTGCCTGGTGAGGGAATCAACTCTTGGGGGGAGGGAGAAGTAGGCTGCTCAAAGGCTAGAAGATAGAAAGTCAGAAAAGATGTGCCCAGGATCAATTAAAGATATTTGTGAAAATATCACAATCTAATTAATGTCCTCCTAAGTCTTTTATAAAACCCTGGCTTTAGTTAATCTTTGGTGAGAAAAGAAGACCAATCTTGCACATTTAAGAATGTTATTGCCTTGTGACAAACAACTAAGGAAATATTTCCATAGACAGATGATAGATGGAACTGGAGACAAGTTCCACAATGTTTCCACGGTATCATGTCATCTTCATCATCAGCAGCAACAGTAATTGTAGCATAGTGCATCACTGTATCCAACTGCGCTCAACGGTGCCATCATACCAACGTCTTGAGCACATGTTTGCTGGCCATGTCAGTCGAATGATCGACTGCTACATCATTTCAATACAGATTCTCAGAACTTGCTACGTAATTTCGCTCATGATGGAGTTCTCAATTGCTTAGTTTGTGTACCAGACCTATTTTTTGGTTTTGTCAAGGATTTTGTACATTTAAAGGGTGTTTCGTTTGTAAGTCGCCTTGGCCTATTCATGTAGGCCTATGTACAGAATCTCTAGGCCAAGCTGCGGCGCGAAGGTAGAGCGAACGACGACTGCCGAAAACGATATAGTGACATTTAACATAGTATAGGTCACGCATAGAGCGTTATCTGATATCTATCATGAAGGGTTGCTATATAAATGTTCAACTACATTACATTACACAATCATCAGTGCAGCATCTGCACCAAAACAATGATGATGATGATGTTGATGAAGGTCTTGGTGCCAGAAATGTGAAATATAAAGTATTAATTAAAAACATTGAGCCAAATGTGTTTTAAACTCTCTTCCATTTTGAAATACAAATTTTTATTGACCCTTCATGTTGCAACCTGATGTACCCAGAGTTTTGGATATATGTCCATGCATAATATGTCCATTCTGCTTAGTTGCTATCACTTCCATTGCTCCTTAAGACCTGCTATCCCTCTTCAAATTGCTTATTCATCATGGACTGCCTAGTAATTAGGTAGGGTGACTGCTTTTAACTCTTCTCTTGCAACCACCTGCTACTGTCATTCTGACATCTCATATATGTGGTTAACACTATGCATTGGTTAACTGTTAGATATCATGGCCTAGTAATTAGGTAGGGTGACTGCTTTTAACTCTTCTCTTGCAACCTCTTGCTACTGTCATTCTGACATCTCACATAATTATGTGGTTAACATTAGTGTGATGCAGGAGTGATTGATAATTGAATGCTTGTAGGGAGTGGACTGAAATACCTTGGTTATGTTTTACAAAATTTTTGCACCTATGCTGAAAGACCGCCTTTGAAAAAGTCTGCAATCTGACTAAAGTCTTTCTTGATTGTCTTTTTATTGTAGCCAATGGAACTCATTTGGTGCAGAAGAGAAGGACTTTGCACCAGGAATGGTACTCGTTTTTCGACTCGCACTTATATCCCGGCCGTGTCATTGTGATGATTGTCATGCAGAGGAGCACAAATACGCCCATTGCAGAAATTGGAATCGGTGTAGACGTCCTGAAGACTAAATGTGAAGATGAGTGGACAGCAGTTCATGTGAGCTTCTTCTGCACTAAATGTTTATCTGTCTTATTTCTTTTGACCATATAATACTTGTGTGTAAGTCACAAAATTTTGACAATTGTTAAACATCAACTTGGGGTGCAACTTATACTCAAACCATGGTAAAATGTACAAATTGTCAAGGAACATCACCTTGCTATATCATTTCTAAAATTAGTTGCTGTCATTATGTTCAATTAAAATTCATTCTTTGATGCAGTTTTGTAGACAAATTCTTTTTAAAATTCATCATTTTATTACATATATCAATCGCTGGCAAAACTGAGCTTGTTCCTTCTTCTTTATTGCCATGTTCCAAGCGTAAGACTATCCAAGTATCCATGTTACAAATTTAATGTGAAGCTGTGGGTGTGAACAGCGACAACCAGAGATAACAGAAGAAAGAGTTTTAGAGGAAGATTCTGGTGATGAGAAAGATTTCTATGACTTTGAGTTATTTTATATTTTTTACATGTACCAATAAAATGAAATTCATGATGATGTTACAAGTCTAGGGACCTAATGTTTTATCTCATAATGTTATAAAATGAAGTTATGCTGACTAGTTCTGTACTCTGGGCTGTCTTCAGCTACTAATTAGAATTTTGTTTATTAATAAATTGCAAGCAGAACAGCGAACACTTACATGTATATCAAAATTAATATTAAATTTACATAATGTGCAGAAACTAATACTTAAGTCATTAGACAATACTGCAGTGGTGAAAAATTTATTCAACCATTAAAACTAAGCCTGTTGATGTGAAGTTAAGAATTGTATTTAGAGGTTTGGGCACATCATAGTGAAAACACAATTGCTTAAACAGTAGCCACACAAATTATCATAAATCATGTAGTCAGATGGGATTTATTATTCTGGAGTTGGTGACTGACCACAGACCAGAATGATGATCTTGAGGTTATTTAAATACTTCAGATGTTATATCACATTTTGGGCTATTCTTCTTTGCTTCAAGTTTGAGTTTTATTTAGAGTTTGCATTGCCGTATGACTGGCTCCTGGCCAGTAAATTAACTGGTGGTGTGGGGGGACTAACGATGAGGCGTTTTGGGTTACTTACCCACATAATGTGGAACATCATAGAGGCATCTGTTCATTAGGCTTTGACTGTTCACGTATTAGAAATCTATCTTTTATGCTGACTCTTAGCACGCTGTTACAACTTGCATTCACTGACAGTTGACTTGGTGAAACACCATAAAAGAATGCGATACTTTGAATCTACAGACTGCTTGATATATGCTGTCTAGTTATTTTGGAGATAAAAGAAGGTCAGGTGAAGCAAGGTCAGAGGGAAGAAGGTAAGGTAATGCACGGTCAGAGAGAAGGTCAGGTGAAGCAAGGTCAGAGAGAAGAAGAAGGTCAGGTGAAGCAAGGTCAGAGGGAAGAAGGTCAGGTGTAGCAAGCTCAGAGGGAAGAAGGTAAGGTGAAGCATGGTCAGAGGGAAGAAGAAGGTCAGGTGAAGCAATGTCAGAGGGAAGAAAGTCAGGTGAAGCAAGCTCAGAGGGAATAAGGTAAGGTGAAGCACGGTGAGAGGGAAGAAGAAGGTCAGGCGAAGCATTGTCAGTGGGAATAAGGTCAGGTGAAGCAAGGTCAGAGGGAAGAAGAAGATCAGGTGAAGCAAGCTCACAGGAAAGAAGACGGTTGGGTGAGCAAGGTCAGAGGGAAGAAGGCAAGGTGAAGCGCAGTCATAGGGAAGAAGAAGGTCAGGTGAAGCAAGGTCAGAGGGAAGAAGAAGATCAGGTTAAGCAGGCTCAGAGGGAAGAAGATATGGTTAAGCAAGGTCAGAGGGAAGAAGGTCAAATGAAGCAAGGTCAGAGGGAAGAAGGTCAGGTGAAGTAAGGTCAGAAGGTCAGAGGGAAGAAGGTCAGGTGAAGCAAGGTCAGAGGGAAGAAGAAGATCAGGTTAAGCAAGGTCAGAGGGAAGAAGTTCAGGTGAAGCAAGGTCAAAGGGAAGAAGGCCAGGTGAAGCAAAAGATTGCCATTCAGAGAGATCATCTCTACATATTTACTGGACAGGGTATTTCTTATTCTGCTGCAGCTGGACCTCAAACCAACCGGACAGTTGGCTGTTGACATTCGGTTCTTTGATCAAGACCCTCAGCAATCTTCTGTCAAGGTTACAAAGTCATTACCTCATGGAGCAAAGGCTCCACATATGAATGCAACATCAAATCTATCAGACCATACAACACCACGTCTTGACCTCAAAGGTCGGTAATTTTCATCTTCTATTGTTTACTCATCTGAATCTTTAGATCTTACTTACTATCATTCTAGCATGAACGTGTTCTTATTTAGCCATGCTGGGGTTTGGAGAACATCCAAGTAGTAACTACTGGAGGTGCTATATAAATCTTTGTTAATGAATGAATCAATGTTTTCTACCCTAATTCTGTGAATCCATCATGACTTGTAAAATAGCTATATACTGTATATATATTTTTTTATTTATTTTATTTTATTTTGAAATTTGATATTGCCCTTCTTCTAACATTTTTTGCTCATAATTGCATGTGCCTCGATGGCGCAATTGCAGTTGTACTTACCACCTAGCCGCCGACTTCAATCAAGAGCATCACTAATTAATAATGTTCAATTACAGCTACCATAAATTTCTACAAAAAAATGCGATGCTATTGTACAGGGTGGGCCAGCATAAGTGAACCGACTTTGCACGCATATCACTTTGCCAATACTTATTAGTTATTTATACTTAATGCGTTAAATTAAAGAAAAAAGTCGAGTTAGTAGTAGTTTTATTTTTAAGTAACTGTTTGGAAAAGCCCTAGCTTCAATTCAACTCAATTCAATATTCGTTTAATCATAATCAAGCTGACAAACCACAACTTAATTTACAGAGTTTAATTTATTACAATCTGGGTACCAGAGTGAAACACGTAAAGTTTTTCTATTGTTCTTCTAAGTTAAGGAGTTTTGGATGTGTTGCAACTTCTTCAGTTAAAGGTTTCAACTGCTGCACTTACATTTCTACCACATACATAATGTAAACGTGTGTTGGTGGCTTTTTAAAAAACTGCCAGAGAAACCCACTGAGGGATTGTACATTTATATGTAAACTTTTTCTGCTACCTGACAAAATGCAAAATATTGCCAACTAAATGAATTGGATAGTTTTTTCATATTGTCTTCCAAAATGAATGCATTCTCTGTGATGAAGCAGGCTGTTTGTTTAATGAATATTACAGGATTTTAGATATACATTTATATAATATTCAAGAGATAGCAAACACTCAGCCAGTGAGGGTTTTTCCCATTGATTTTCCCAGTACAGTCCCTGTGTTTCACGGAAGCAGAAGAGGAAGAATCGGTTGCTACTATTGCTATTTATATTCCTGATAAGCATTTATAGTTCACCTGAATTAGCTATGATTGGCCCGATTCATGGTGAAGCTGCATGATTTTTGGGTCCCAGCGGTTGGGGTGCAGCCAATTAGGCACCAAGACTTTTTGGAACTATTTTCATAAATGTATCATTAGTATAATTATAGTACTGCTATTATAAGCTATACAGCCAAAATTTAAATTAAACAGAAGCAGATAATCTTCTGGAATTATAGGAACACAATTAGGAGATAAATGGATTCTAAGACTACTTTAAGCATTGAATTATATTAATGTGTCCTGTATAATTGTTTCTCTATACCCTAAAGGACGACTCTGAAACAGTGGCACCCAAGCGACACAGACACACACAGCTCGTTGCTTGGGTGCCACTGTGCAATATTGTCATTGGCTCCTCAGCCAATGACAATATTGCACATAGCAACTGGCCTTAACTAGACCAATTAGTCCATGAAAGACATTCAGCACACAAACTTATTCCAATATTCCAAAATACTTGGTGTAAACATGCATGGAAATCCGGTTTTGACAAAGTATTATAGAGTTTATAAACTATGTCAGCACAATTTCCATATTATATGTGGCCTCAACCAAGGAAAGGGACCACTCATCATATTTCCTTGATTAGCTGCAAAATAATATTTTTTTCCATAAAACCATGATTATTGATTTTGCTATTATTTAATGCACCTCTGGCTACATGTATTCACCTTGTCACCTTGTGCTGTCATTTCTTTGAAATCTAGCGTCCGCCATGATCAATCCTCTCCATTTTTTTCTTTCCGAAGTTGCATCCCTTAATTCCTCCAGGCTCCAGTTTTTTCATGTATCACATCCATCCATTTTTTTCTTGGGCACCCTCTTTCCTTCCTTCCTCCTCCACATATGCCAGCATAATTTTCTTTTCCATTCCATTTGATCGCATAACATGTCCGAGAAACCCCAGCTTCCTTCTCAACGCTATTTGTTGTAACGTCTCATAATTCTCAACTCCAATCTTCCAGTGCACCTCTTCGTTTGTCTTCTTCTCCGTCCATGATATTCTCTGCATCTTCCTCCATATCCACATTTTGCATGTGTTGATCTTCTTCTCCATGTTCTTTGTCATTGTCCATGTCTCACAGCCATATAGTACTGTAGGGAAGATCATTGCTCTCACTAATCTTTTTTTGTTACATGTTTGTCTTTCCATATCTTTTCCAGTCAGTTTATTGCAGTTTTCCCTATCACCACCCTTCTCTTTATTTCCGAGTCACATTTTCCCTCTTTTGCTATTAATGATCCCAGGAACGTGAAGCTTGTTACCACCTCTATTTCGTCTCCGTCTATCTCAAAACTGTCCCAATCAGCTGTTGTCATTATCTTTGTCTTCTTTAAGTTGAAGTATAGGCCTGCCTTCTCACTTTCTCTCTTCAGTCTTCTTATCAGTTTTTCCAGATCTGCTTTCTTCCCTGCCAGTAGTGTTGCGTCATCCGCATATCTTAGATTATTCAACGTCCTTCCTGCTATCTTTACTCCTTCAGTTGCCTCTTCCATTTCTGCCCTCCTCATTATCCTTTCTGCATACAGGTTGAAAAGAAATTGGGACACGATGCACTCTTGCCTCACCCCTTTCTTTATTTTAAATTTGTCTGTGTCTCCAAATTCTATTCTTATCACCTGGTCTTTGTACAATCCCTTTAGTAGTTGTATCAAGTGTTTTGGTATTCCCATTTCTATTAGAGTTTCCCACATCAGTTCATGGTTAATGCAGACAAGTGCTTTGCTATAATCGATAAAACATATTAGTATTTTTTGTCCATATTCCCTTGCCTTTCCATTATCCACCTCATGTTGGCAATAATTATGATCTCGCATTCCCCGGGATTTCCTAAATCCTGCCTGATTGTCCGGAAGCTCTCTCTCAATTGTGTTCTCCATTGTTTTATGAATTATTTTGAGTAGTATTTTACTTGTGTGAGATATCAATGCTATTGCCCTGTAATTTTCACACTCTCTTGCATCTCCTTTCTTAAATAAAGGGATAAATATTGATCTCTCCCAATCCTCTGACCACTCTCCGATTTTCCATATGTTATTCCATATTTTTGTTATTGTCTTTTCATTGCGTCATCCCCCGCTATTATCAGTTGTATGGTTATTCCATCCTGACCTGGTGCTTTGTTGTCCTTCGATTGTTTGATTGCCCATTCCACCTCTGCTTACCTAACCACCGGTTCCTTTTCGTGTTCTGATATATTATTTTGTTCTATTTTTACTCTCTTGTCTTCGCTGTACAGCTCCTCCGTGTAGTCCTTCCATCTTTTCTTCATCCCCTCTTCATCACCAATTACGTTTCCATCTCCTGACTTCAGTCAGCCCATTCTAGGTGTAAATTTTCACTTTTGAGAACATTTCTTTTGTTCTCCCTTTCTCTCCTTCTTCCTCAATTTCCCTGCACATTTCATTTAAATGTTTTTCTTTATCTTTCTGTGCTTGCTTTTGGAAGGCACTGTTCATTTCTCTTACTTTATCTTTGTTTCCTGCGCTTTTTGCATCTTTCCTTTCTCCTGCTATACTAATATCTTCTAGGGATAGCCATGGTGTTGTGAATTTCTTCTTCTTTGGGATATGTTTCTCTGCAACTTCCAATATTGTTCCCTTCATCTTCTCCCACAGGTTGTTTGTGTCCTCGTCTACCTCCATCACATTCCTCTCCAGTGCTTCAACCTATTCTTTATTTCCATCCTGTATTCCGGTGTGATGCCTTTGCAGTCGTATGTGGCACCCAGATTGTAGTAAATTAAACTCTGTAAATTAAGTTGTGGTTTGTCAGCTTGATTATGATTAAACGAATATTGAATTGAGTTGAATTGAAGCTAGGGCTTTTCCAAACAGTTACTTAAAAATAAAACTACTACTAACTCGACTTTTTTCTTTAATTTAACGCATTAAGTATAAATAACTAATAAGTATTGGCAAAGTTATATGCGTGCAAAGTCGGTTCATTTATGCTGGCCCACTGTATGTGGTCATTCTTTCTCCTTTTTTAGTTTCTTCAGTTTCGTTTGTAATGATGCCATTAATAGTTCGTGATCGGTTCCACAATCCGCTCCTGGTTTCATTCTTACATCTCTTATTGTGCTTTTCCATCTTTTATTTATCAATATGTAGTTAATCTGGTTCCTGTATTTCCCATCTATTGACGTCCATGTGTATAGTCTTCTTTTTGGTTGTTCGAACCATGTGTTCATAATTCTCATGTTGTTGCCTTCACAGAACTCTATCAGTCTTTCTCCTGCATCATTTTGCTCCCCTAGGCCATAGTTGCCCATCGTGTCCCCTTCTCCTCCCGTGCACTTTCCCACTTTCGCATTAAAGTCTGCTATAACCATTGATACATCTCCTTTTGCAGTTCTGTCCATTATGCTCTGTAACTCAGTGTAAAAACTTTCATGTTCCTCTTCTGGTGCTGTTGATGTTGGAGCATACACCTGTACAATCGTGGTGTTTACCTTTCCTCCCAGAATCTTACACTCAATATTCTATCGCTCACAGTGTCATATCCCATTATTGCATTTGTACTTTTCTTATCACACATGATAGCAACCCCATTTCTTCCTGACATTATTATCCTGTATCCGTTCCAATTAAAATGTCCTTGACCTTTCCATCTTGTCTCACATAATCCTATTATTGCAATGTCTAGTCACTTCATTTCTTCCTGTATGATATTCATCTTACCACTCTGCATACTTCTCACGTTCCAAGTGGCTGCCCTCATTCTCTGTTTACAGCTCAGGCTAAGCTTTTGCCTTCTGATGCGATCCACCACAGGACATCCTTCCGGCATTGGTCCTGTTGCTTCATTAGATCCGATGGCTCTCGACTCACCGTCTCGCTTTTCCCCAGTAACTGTTGAGCTGCACTCCGGCCTAAGGGTCTCGCCATCTGCAACTATCGATTGTTCTATATTAATCATTGCGGTTTTCTTGGCAGATTGACAAGGGTGGTTTGCCATTGCCTTCCCTGGGTGTTTTTATTGAGACAACATCTCCTTGCATTGATGACTTCCACCATCCGTCCTTCAAGATCTTATCCCCAGGGACTCGCACATACCGGCAAGGGTTTGGTCGTCCACCACACACTTTGCTTCCAACAGGAGTACCACGGGTGGGTGGTGTGATGGGCAATTGAGCAACAGAGGCTTTATGAGAAGCATGTTGCCCCATTTTACCCCATGTATTACAAACTTTATTAGACCACAAGATGTAATAAGCTAAAACATGTAATTAATTCAATAGGCTGAAAATTACTTCATCAGTTTGAAAGTTTTTTGTAATTTCCTGTCAAATGACTATAGCAGCACCTATGATGACCTCGGGGTTTTACCTTGCAATTTCTGGTAACAGTAAAGCATAAAATATACGATGTTTTGTTTTCCTTGCTGCAAGAACCTTAAAACCTTATTATTTTGGGATTGTCTTCTCATGTCTGAAACCTTGCCGCTTTAGCCAATTGCTTGCAAATGGATTTCAATTGTTAGACAAAGTAGACCAGCGTTTCCCAAACTATGTTCCGCGAAACCGTAAGGTTTCGTGAGGTGACGTGATAAAAGACAAGGGTTCCACAGACAACTTTCAGTTCGAACAATAAGCTGCAAACAGTATAAAATAAATTATGCGAATTTTCATAGGACACTTTTTGCTTAACATTTGTGTATAACTTTATATTTGAAAGAGAATTCATATGTCATAGTCATCGATATTTCTTTTGTTATTAATCTAATCTAGGCCTAAGCTTATAATTGTCAGCATTTTCAAGCGTTTGTACCTACAACTGAAAGTTTTGGACGGGTTCCGCTAAAATAAAATGAAATCACCAGGGTTCCACGGCCAATAAGGATTGGGATGCGCTGAAGTAGACTATTGATAAGATTTCCATTTTTGTTGGAGGAAACAAGATGCCCTAAATTTGTTCCAATGGTCGATCAAATTCTATTGTTAGAGGCAGGAAGACAAAGATTGCTTTCCTTAAGTTTAGATCGCCAATGCCATTGCCAGCATAGGTTTTATGAATACAGATGAACTTATTGGAGCAGTATTTGGATCTGAAGTTAATCAAATATGGATGATTGAATATTGAGTAAGTACAGATCTAATTCAGACAGAACGTCTTTGCAGTACTTCTGAAGTTTTTGTTCTTGTCTGGTTCCTGTGCTGCCATTATTTTTCACTGTAATTCAAAACCCTTAATGAGGAATGTGTACCATGAGTGACTGAGATAACAAAATACAGCTCATCATCATTAAATGATTGAACTGTTTGAAAATGATTGGCTGTTAGCTACAGTGTAACATTGTCCTTTTATTATGTGGCCTATGAATGATTTCAGAACCAGCGCTTGTGATTGATGCTGATGATGGAGATGAAGATGAGGAGATTTATGGCATTGCTATCAGACGCTATGCCATGAAACAACCAAAGATCTATGAAGTCAAAGGTCACAAGTTCATTGCAACATTCTTCAAGTCACCTGCATTTTGTTCCTATTGTACAGAATTTCTTTGGTAGGTATCTAGGAAGTTTATCTATTTTGGATTTATTAATGCTTCTGATTGATCTTTTCTAGTTTCAGTTACTGTTATTATGAGTATTCTGATATTTTATAATAGTTGTAATGTATACGGATGATAGGAGCCAAACCATTTGAAAGTGGAAGCATAGAAATCTCAGAGTGTTCATGTTACTTGTTTAGTCTATGCTTCGAAATGTTCATTTACAGTGTCTTTTTTACTGTAGACCTGTTTTAGCATTGTATAGTACTATATAGTAGAGTATAGTATAGTATTGTATAGTATAGTAGAGTATACTCGTTTTATTGGTAAAAACCAATCTTACAAAACACAGACATGAGTGATGAGAGATATCAAAAGTAGTTAGAATTTTATTAAATATTCTAGTAAATATTGTTATTTAATGATCTGGGGATAAACTGAGAGTTGTCTTTGGGTGTGAGATTATGGTTGTGGGCTCTAGGTCTTTAATTGTGAATGGAGTTGGGATGGAGTGGAGGTAGGTGCTGGTGAAGAACGTGGTAGGGGTTGTGTAATCTGTAGAAGAGGAGTTTGGCATTTGCTATGTTAGCAAGTTCTGAGACTGTTGGGAAGGATTTTGCTATGTGACCTAGGCGTTTATGCAAAGGGGACAAGAACTTTGGACAGTACAGAGGCGAGGAGAGAATGTCAGGCATGGACATCATGTGTATACCAATAGAGTTGCCTGAGATAGACACAGATGAAGCCCAAGGCACAACGCCACATTGCTACTGATATTCAGTGTTTCAAATGATAAAGTGAGACGATAGGTGTGGATGCAGCTGAGTAGCATCTCAATTATTCAGTCTCTTCGTATGCTTTGTTGTTGTTGTCCTGTAAGACTTCTTATGCAATAATAATACTTTAGTCATAGTTCAACCATGCACTGGAAGCTTGACTTGTTATATTATACACTTAATCTTCACTTAATCTTCCACTGTACATATAGATGCTTTAATATTCTCTTTACTTTTCAGGGGATTGAATAAGCAAGGTTTTAAATGTCAGGGTAGGTATTTCTCTACTTTTATGTATCTAAGTCTAAGTCAGTCTCTGCTCCTCCTTCTCTTTCTCCTCCTCCTTGTCCTCCTCCTCCTCCTCGTCTTCGTCCTCCTCCTCAGTTGGTGTTGGCTGGCATTTGAAAGACAGGGCAATTCATTGCATCACTTAACCCTTTAACTGCCAGCACCTAGTAACACCTAGTAACACCAGGCAAGGTATAATTAATAACTGGTTGTTAAAGGGTCAATCTTTTATTTTGTTGGTTCTGACATCATTTAAGTCTGAGTTGTTTGTTGTCATCCAAAGATGTTTTGCAGTCAAATCCAAATAATATGGTAGCTGAGCTTTGATTATTGAAAGGTGTTTCATTAACATCTTACATCAAACCAAATATTTGTATAGCACATCAAACAGTCATATTATGCACAAATTATTGAGCAGACTCTCACTATTGAATTGTCACTAACTGAATATATTGAATGAGGTGTATGAATATCGGACTGATATATAAACATATATATATATATATAAATATACATACTATTTAGCATGAGCTGAAATAGTTGCTTGAATAACATGAGACAGAATAGTGGGTATGCTTAAGTGGAAGAATGTTAGAATTTGATGGTCCAATCCATGATAAAGCATGTCATTATAAAGCATGGATGGCAGCTCTGCACACTGCCAACATACTTCAACTAGATAATTTTATTATGTACATATTGTAATGTTAAATAACATTGACCAGATAATTAATTATATCATTTAGATAATATACAATGGCATAAGATTAGATTATAAACTAATCGCTTTGGTATTGTTTGAGATCACAATACAATTACTTAATAATTGCTTTGTTTGTCTTATATTCTGCAGTTTGCAACTGTGCGGTGCACAAGCGATGTCATGACAAGATTCTTGGAAAGTGTCCGGGCAACGCTAAGGATAGTCGGGAGACACAGGTCAAATAGAGTTAGACTGTTAGACAATAAACCTTACATCTCAACCTGCTATATTTCGGCTTTTGGTTTCTCTGATCTATAACAATAACTTATGATAATTAATAACAATAATTCTTTCTCTCCACAATGCCTCATTGGTTTTCATGAATTTGGAAATGTAACAGCTCTTCTTCACCTGAGGACTGACTAACTTTGCCTCTGACTCACATTTCTGTTTTCTGCTTGCATTATGCTATATGAATATGTTAGAATATGTTTGTAATAATAATGATGATGATAATAATAATGACCTGGACAGTATGGTTATCCTAAGACATTTTCTAGGGCATATCCTAGGGCATTTTCCTCTTGACTCTGCCATTTCCAGTCTAAGAATGTCTTTGATTGGATCTGTTGTCATAAGTGCAGATGAATTCAATCAGTTTAAAATGATATTCTGTGCTGTTGTTATTGAATATCAGATGATGTCCGAGCGTTTCAATGTGGATGTACCTCATCGATTCTTAGTTCATACATTCCTATCACCAACATTTTGTGAGCATTGTGGTACGATGCTGTTTGGATTGCTGCGCCAGGGAGTGAAATGCCAAGGTAGTACACATGATCTTGCCTTAGGGCTTTAAATTGCCATGGCATTTAGGGCATCAACAGCATACAAGTGGTGATTTAAATTGCCATGGCATTTAGGGCATCAACAGCATACAAGTGGTGATTTAAATTGCCATGGCATTTAGGGCATCAACAGCATACAAGTGGTGATTTAAATTGCCATAGCATTTTATCAGATTTCATTCTGGCTTCTTCAACCGATCATGATCTTTGAATGTGATTGAAGCACTTGAAGTAACAATCGATAGATGTCTTGGATGACATCGATTGAAATGGATTCAGAGTTTAACGACAGCCTTTGACAGCAAAGGCCGCTGTCACTGGCAGAAATTTGCTTGGCATATTACAGCGCTATGTCTTGGACATTATGATAGCAGCACCATATAAATCATTTGATTAGATAGACTAGATATTCTTTGTTGCACATTATGCCTATGCAGAAAGCCAGCCATGATGGTCTTAGATCTGATCTATTGTTTGGCAGATGACTCTTTAACTGATGCATTTTCAGCTCTTAACCCTTTCCTGAGCATAATACTAAAAGTGACTGAGAGATCAATAAATGCAACTTGTTGTTAAAGCATTGAGCTTAACTTCATCTCTGCTGTATATAGAACAGATAGACATTTTAGTTTTGCCTGCCCGAGTGATTGTAGATATGTCTGTTCTATGCACTTTACTTTCACTTGGGGCATCATTTAAGCATTTAGCATTAAACATTTAAGCAAAGATACTAAATGCATAAACCTGGTAGTGCACACGTGAGATGTACACCACACGTTCAGATTTCCATCCTCATCCAATGCAGTGTATTTATCGAACTGATGCTCTTGATGTTGCTCTTCTTTGGCAGAATGTGGGGTCAACTGTCACAAGAAATGCCAACAGTTTATGCCGAATCTGTGTGGCGTCAATCAGAAGATTCTCAGTGAACTGTTGGAGACCATCAAATCAAGTAGTTCAACAATTCAGGAGATGAGAAATGAAGCTATGACACCAGCACAAAAGATGCAATCACAGGTCAGCTCTTCTTCCATTTTTGTCTGCTGCTGTGGCTGCTGCTGGGTTTCAGAGCATCAGATGAACTATGCGATGCAGATGAGCATGAGTTTCATCAGTGTAGAGCTGATTCAAAGCACTCACTACAGGAGGTGAGGACAATAATGCAATATCAGCAGCAATGTGTCAAACGTACAGCAATTGGCCGAGGACATCCGCCCATTGGAGCAGACTAAATGGACTGGCAACCCAGTGACAACCCCAGCGGACGATAGATGGTGCAGGACAACTTAACTGATATCACTTTGTCCAATTATGCCGATACTGCATATTGCCTATCATTGAAAAGTGGATATCAATAATGAAGCCGATTATGAAACTGATAATTTCGAAATTTGTGTAGTCAAAATGTTCATTTCCAAAACATAAATAGCATAGACCTATTGCAATGCAAGCACCTGTTTTGCTGCCTGCATTCTCCGTGATAAAATGATGGAGGGTGTTTGCGCTGATTGTCAAAAACTGCAAAGTAAATTGGCATACAATAGTAGCCTACAATTTCACAGATTTTCAAACAAAAGCATTTTAAGAAGGTTTCATATTGACGATGAAGTTGAATTTCAAAAACTCTTAAGATGTCTAATAAATAGTATAAAATAACAAATAATTTATTTGGCTGCCCACAGGTGGATGTTACCAGATGGATATTACCAGGTGGATGTTACCAGGTGGATGTTACCAGGTGGATGTTACCAGGTGGATGTTACCAGGTGGATGTTACCAGATGGATGTTGCCAGGTGGATGTTACCAGGTGGATGTTACCAGGTGGATGTTACCAGGTGGATGTTACTAGGTGTATGTTACCAGATGGATGTATTCGTGTAGGTGTTCTGCTCATGTCATCGGCCACGTTGTTCAATTGATTGACTGTATCTTTATTTCAGCCAATATCTTCATCTAAATGCAGAATTTGTTCAGTAACTTTGAACAAGTTGAAGTTCTCTAGTGCTAGGCTTGCATGCCAGAATTATTCGGCGACTTTGCCAAGGAATTGACCCATTCAAAATGCTATTGAACAGAAAACCATGTTTTAAATTTACCTTTCTGAGAAACATGGACTCTTCTCTTTGCTGAATATGTCGATATTGCGGTCCGTTTGTAAAGCAACAATTAATTTGGTGAATGATAGGAGTCGGCTGATGACGATGAAGATATTTACTCCGATGTTTATGAGATTCTTGCAAGTAAGACGGCTCATCTGTCAATGGAGGAATCATCGTGTCTTCCTTCCAGCTCCACAGATCCTGACGATATTTATGTTGCTCCTCCACCTAACGACAGCGTTGCTCTTCGACCAAAGTTAACCAAGAACGAACCTGCTAAGAGACAGAGCCGTGCTGTAATCAACCTCACACTTACAGATGAATTGTATGATGCCACACCAGCCAAAAAGTCAACGGCACCATCGTCCAAGAAATCAACCAAAAGATTCGGTTTGGATGACTTCACTCTTCTTAAAGTTCTTGGAAAAGGCAGCTTTGGAAAGGTAATTGATTGAAATCAGTGCTTCTAAAATCTGCTCCAATTAAGTTTCATTTACAAAGTTCTGTTATTTGATAATCACCCTTCTTACAGCTTAGTTCAAAAGTGCACACACGCCTCAATGGCTCAACTGCGGTTGTAATGCAGAGTAATTGTGTGTGGAGGACTTGCTCAAGGTCGCTACACAGTGACACCTCGGATGAGAGTTGAACCCGCTCAATCAAACAACCCTTTCTTCAACTTTCTGTTGTTTATGCACTTTCATATTTTGTTATGTTGCAGTTCGTGCTTTTCATCTACATTTTGAATCTAATCCTCACATCTGTATTTGATTTTGTTTTGAATTCTGTGGGTTAGAGTCACATTTGTAAATGAATGCCTCTGATTAGGTTCAAGTTGTACTGTGAGAGGCGCTTTATAAATCCGTAAATAGAATAGAATTTCATATGAGCTGAAGCAGTTTGTGACAGAGGAATTGAGAGCTGCAGTGGGTGCTAGTTCTCTTCTCTCTTTGCTTTCATTCTCATTACATCTTTCCATGAGATTAGTTTTATTTTCAGTCTCATTGTTCAGTGCAATTGTTTTGTTGGAATATGTAATACATGGTGGCTTTCTTGTTGTAGGTGTTTCTGGCTGAGATGAAGGGAACTGGGAGATTCTTTGCAGTCAAGGCTCTGAAGAAGGATGTTGTTTTGGAAGATAACGACATCGACTGTACGATGCTTGAGAAGAGAGTCTTGGAACTGGGAAACCAGAATCCTTTCCTCACACACCTCCACAGCACCTTTCAGTCTCCAGTAAATCATGAATCTCATTGTTTCCAAACATGCTTGAGTTGTTATGACCTGTCGTGTTGTCTAGCATTTGCTCTCCTGTGACTTGATATTGTGGACAGAGCTTCAAGGGTGATGATGATGCTCTAACAGAAATGGATGAAACAGCTTCACCCCACCCTCTACCCCATTCTTTACTACTTTTAGTGTGTATTTCCAACAAATATATATAGTCACAGGCGGCTATTCAATCTACTGACCAACGCATGACGAATGTCTTTTCTATGTCCACCTTGTACCTTGACGAATATCCGGATGTGCTTCATCTTCCACCAATGAGGGACAACTCATCGACATTGTCACCGTGTTTGCTAACACTGTCACCAGTTGTCGCTCTATCCCATCGCTGCAACCTGACCTGGAGACTCTGAACATCCATTGCCATATTTCAGCTGACGGCTGGAATTCGTTGTTTGATTTCATGCGCCCACCGCTGATGACTCTTTTGAACTTACTGTGCATAGTTTTGCTAACTGTTAAGATACATTTGTTAGTAATGACATTTAATGTCATATAGGCTAATGCAGAGAACACCTCTGAGTAAATATCTTGAAAAGGCAATATATAAATTTCAATTACATTATGACATGCACAGAATTATGTCTACATTTCATCAGAGAGTCGAGTGGCTGCCTTTGAGAGGTCCTGAAGAGAGACTATTTACTATTTATCGAGAGAGTCAGACAGATTTATCGAGAGAGAGATAGACAGATAGAGATAGACAGATAGAGATAGACAGATAGAGATAGACAGATAGAGATAGACAGATAGAGATAGTCTGGGGAGATGAAGATGAGATGAGAGATGTTATTGAAATGATTGCAATTGATTTGTTTACTTTGTCAGAGTCATCTCTTTTTTGTCATGGAGTATTTGAACGGTGGAGATCTGATGTTTCACATTCAAAATGACCGAAAATTCAAGGAGGACCGAGCGCGGTTCTATGCAGCAGAGATGGTCTGCGGTCTACAGTTTCTACACAACAGAGGAATCATCTACAGGTGGAAGAAAATGATCTTATTATTCACCTTAATTCACTTAATTCACAGGAATTGCATTATTAATATACAATACACATGCAGAAGATATTAGATGTGGTGCTGCATCGCATATGCTAGTGGTACTTGAAATATATGTGAATACTGGCATATACAGTGTTAAAGGTGGTCATTGGTCATTGTATGGTTGAAGGACAAACAGTGTTAAAGGTGGTCATTGGTCATTGTATGGTTGAAGGACAAACAGCGTTAAAGGTGGTCATTGGTCATTGTATGGTTGAAGGACAAACAGCGTTAAAGGTGGTCATTGGTCATTGTATGGTTGAAGGACAAACAGTGTTAAAGGTGGTTAGTGGTCATTATACGGTTGAAGGACAAACATGGTAATAGACTGTCTATGGCCATGGCCATGGAGAGACTGGGTTGTCAAGAGGAGAGAGTAGTCAAGAGGTCTATGACAGACACTGCAAAATGTACTTTCAATGATCTAGGACCCTGCTTAGAATGGTCAGATCATTTGAGTAACTGAATCTTTTAAATAATCTCTTAACAGTGATAGCATTGTATCTGCTTCCTAACAAATCAGTCGGATGATGATGATGAATTGCTATTGCTGCTTCATAGAGCAAATGACAATGTAATTGTCTTGTAGAGATCTGAAGCCTGATAATGTTCTGCTAGATAAGGATGGACACATTAAGATAGCGGACTTTGGTATGTGCAAAGAGAACATCATAGGAAATGCAAAAACAAATACGTTCTGTGGCACACCACATTACCTTGCACCAGAGGTATGCATCATCTCTCTCTCTATCTCTATCTCTGTCTCTGTCTCTATTTCTGTGTGTGTGTGTGTGTGTGTTGTTATGCATGTGTGTGTGTGTGTGTACTTGTGGCCTTCTGAAGCAGCAAATGACAATGTAATCTGTTGTTGATTTTTTTAACAACACTGTTCCATATCGAAGATGATTGGTGTCGCCCCCCTCCTTTCTTCAGGGGACTAGCACTGTCAAAGTCCAAACAGTGGCAAAGTTAGAGTTCAGCTGTAATCTAATGTAATGCACAATTTATATGCGACATCTGTTTTATAATAGGTACTTCCTAACTGGTTTCTACAAAGAGACAGTTTTTGTGTTTGTCAGTTGATGCTATGTATTATACATTGTTTTGGTCACGAGTTTGACATCTGGATTTGCAATCATAAAACTGAAATTTTGATGGTTCTCTGCCTCTCTCAGACTGACTGACAGAATAGGTAGGTAGGCACTCAGGGTGGTGCATCAAGAGACGTGGCCATGGCTTTTTCCAATGGCCTCACTAAGTGTTTGGAATGACATTCATTTGCTTATAGCCAAGACCTGATCAGTTTCAAAGAAGTCAGTCAGCTGCTCTCGATAGTCAGTCAGCTGTCCTTGAAGCCAGATCAAAAACAGATTCTATCAAAACACAGAACTTCAGCCAAAACGGTTTCGTCGTTTGCTGCAACTGGATTCGCGTGAAAAGTCTGTCAGCCAGCATTGTGTCTTCATTATTTTCCTACAATCTTCAACAATAAGTTATTGATTGTGTCAAAGGCAGACAAACAGTTAAAGAGATGAATGTATAGAGCTACATAAAAGTCTGTTGTTGTTGTCATCTGCTTCAGATAATTCGAGGTGAGACTTACAATTCATCAGTTGATTGGTTTTCATTTGGAGTTGTTCTCTATGAGATGATCATTGGTCGTCTTCCATTCGATGGATCAGATGAGGATGAGATGTTCAGTTGTATCCTCCAACGTCAACCAAAGTTTCCAAAGCACGTCAAACCAGAAGCGGTCGCCTGCATCAAATCGGTCCGTCATCTCTCCTCCTCTCCTCTCAACTGATTTCATATGTCTGAGCTGTGTATTTAGAATGGTTTTATAATGTAGTGGCTTTGTTTGGGTTGATAGACGTGTGCAACTCATGCTGTCCTACATCTCATTTAATTCACTTCATTCAGTTAATGCCTGAATGTAGCCTAAGGATTTTCAAGAAATTGTCTCTCCATAGCATAGTAACAGGTTCTAAAAGTAAGATCTAACATAGATCAGAGATAGATCTAAGGAAGGAGATTGAGAAGAGGTTGAGAAGAGGTTGAGAGGAGGTTGAGAAGAGGTTGAGAAGAGGTTGAGAAGAGGTCCTGTTAATTGTATAGACTGACAGTTGTGTAGATGAGATGTGAATGAGGATGTGATGAAGATAGTTTGATTATAAAAGTATGAATGTAGCATTTAGCCAATCAGTGCAAAGGGTTTGAGTGTTTTTGCTTTAAAATGTTTCTCTCTATCAATGCATTTATTGTTATTCTATTCAGTAGTTTATACAGCACCAGTATTTTACATAGTGTCTGATGTGATCAGCCAAAAGTGCATGATCATCCCGCTTTGGTCAGATCATAACTTCACACAAGGTCAATCTAGTGAAACAGAGAGATAGTACATGGCCGATGATCAAGAGAAAGAGGAGTTCGATGATCGAGAGAAGGAGGAAGTCGATGATCGAGAGAAGAAGTCGATGATCGAGAGAAAGGTTGATGAATGAGATAAAGATGAGGAGTAGGTCGATGATCGAGAAAAAGAGGAGGTCGATGATCGAGAGAAAGAGGTCAATGATCAAGAGAAAGATGTTGATGATTGAGATACAGAGGAGGAGGTCGATGATCGAGAGAAAAATGTTGATAATCGAGAGAGAAAGGGGAGGTTGATGATCGAAAGAAGGAGGAGGTGGATGATCGAGAGAAAGAAGAGGTCAAAGATCGAGAGAAAGAGGAGGTTGATGAAATCTGACAAAAACCTCAGTTGTCACATTATTATAACTAATTGTTTGAAACTATTTTAATTAGTTTGAAATGAGGTTATTAACAGATGAAGGGGATTCTATCTGAATTAGGACAAAGACTGTGAATTGATGAATTGATGTCCAACTCCAATCGACATAGTGTTTGCTTTGAGAGATGTTCTGGAATTTCGCAATTGCATTATTTGCAGTGAATCAGCTGAATAGTATGTTTGTATCACAGCAAGAGGTGTTAACTGATGGAGAATAAATAGGGACTGAGCTTTGAAATGTTTGTTTAGCTGTTGGAGAAAAACCCGAATCAACGTCTTGGAATGTCAGGCTGTGACGCTGGACCAATCAGAGAACACGTCTACTTTAAGCCGATCAACTGGATGCTTCTGGAGCAACGAAAGATTGAGCCACCATTTAAACCAAAGATTGTGAGTCTATTAAACCAGCGATTCACAAAGTCTATCTATTATTGTATTCCATATTTAAGACAAAGTCTGGCTAATAAATTTTTCAATTGAAGCAGATGCATTTGTCCTTTTTGTATAATTTGTACTACATTATGTGATCATATTTAAATACCAATAAATGATCCCTTTGAAAGGAGTAGTCACGAGGGTCTACCTTTGTAGCCTTTGAAAGGAGTAGTCATGAGAGTCTACCCTGTGTATACCCATATTCACATGTATCAAAGCTGAATAGTAATGGGCAGATGCCTGAAACACACTACTCATATGCAAACTGCAGCAGCGGTAGTAGAGTATTCTAGTGTAGGAAATAACCATGGAACGATTATAGAGAAGACTTCAACTGACATAATAAGTGTTGGCAGAACTCTCTGATATATTTGGGAGCTGCATCAACTATCGAAACTCTTCCCCTCCATGGTGGAATGGGACAGGATGTCATTGCAACTGTTACAGCACAGTTGCCTTCTATGACTCTGATCTCTGGAGCATAATGAATTTGCCTGCTTTTCATCAAGTAGCACTCCAAGGTCCCAGACTACTCATTGCCGTGCTCTCAAACTGGGTAATGCCGCTGCTATCCTTACAATCCCTGACACTCATGATTGTCTTATGCCCAGCCATTTGACTTTTGCATTCAGCTTCAGCCGATTGAAGATATCCGGATCTGCATTTTCGTTTTCAATGTCTGCTTTTTAGACTCACAAATTATTGTAATTCTGACAAATGTAAAATCAAGGACTTATCAGCATACTGATGAAGTCTCTGGCTCCAAAGGCTGTTCGACCAGAATGCAAATGCCATGACTGAATTGTCTATTGCAATGGCCGCCATCATAGTCTGCTCTTCTGAGTAGTAGTGGAGCCAATACAATGACTGGCCTACAGTGTCCCCCATACGATGCACTTGGTCTGCTCATGGTCCACTGTATGAAATGCCACATTAACATCCAGCAGGGAAAGTGCCTTCATCTGTCGGATCTGTTCCATACGGATGATGTCAGCTTGGGACTAGTGATTACATCTTAATATAATCAGCTAAGACTTGAAAACACTTATTCTGAAAAGACCGATATAATTTCACAGTTGAAGGCAGAAGACTGTCTACGGTTTCATTTATTGTTCCTTAAAAATTGTCTATCACAGGTGCTTAAGTCAAACTCTCTTTAAAGTCCAATTTTAGGAATAAGTTTCTCAACTTACACAAGGTCATGTCTTATTTTTGAATCATTTGGTTTATTTGGTTTTGTAGAAGGGAGGTAATGACATAAAATATTTTGATATGGAATTCACAAGGGAACCAGCGCGTCTGACAGTGAGCGACAAACACCTCATCATGAGCATCGACCAAAGTCTCTTTGACGGATTTAGCTTCACTAACACTGGTCAGGCAAAGAGTGCTCAATTCATGACATGATCTCACCACAACTGATTCAAAAAGACTATGAAAGACTTTTTGCTGAATAAGCTCCAATGGCTCTTTCTGTCCAAGTACTCCAAGCTTTTTTACACTATCCCAGCAGAATTGTCGTTGATGCAAAAGTCAATGTTTAAGAATCACAAATTATTTGCTCTTCACTTTCGTATTTCCAGCAGGTGGAAGAGAAAGCAGAGGATGACGAATCATAGCTAGTTAGCAGTTGTTTGAATTGGATTTTATGATTGTTATGGGAACCAGTGCATCTTGATTGGTTAGAAATGATTCATGCAAATGATTTATTTGGAGCTTCAGCAGTTATGTACCATCTTCATAATTTACATGTTTTAGTTAACCTAAAATTTAAGCAAAATCTCTTGATAAGCCCAACAAGAGATGATTTATATGGAGGTCAACTGTAAAGTTTGATGTCTTTCTGATGTATTTTCGGTTGTACTTCTTGTGGTGATTTGTTATAAGTCTATGAAATCTGTCTATGGAGTTTATATAGTATCCCCCTCAAGATAACTATTCAGAAGTACTCCTGAGAAGAGCTGGATTGGTCTTTCGGGAGAGAGCACAGGTCAGTGGGGAAGCTGTTCCAAACAGAGAGACCCTCAGTTGAGAAGGCCCCATTCTGTTCGGTAGCAGTGCGAGCAAGTGCAACTAAGTCGCCTCAGGAGGTCGAGCGAAGAGATCGGCGACCAGAGCAGGCCAAAGTCATAGTGAAAAGATCTCAAAGATAGACAGGCATACTGCCCAGGAGACAGTGCCAGATGATAGAGGAGGAGGAGGAGAAGGAGGAGGAGGAGGAGAAGGAGGAGGAGGAGAAGGAGGAGGAGGAGAAGGAGGAGGAGGAGGAGGTTCTATAATGGATGCACTGCTGAGCCAGTGGAGGACATCCTGCATGTAAGCTTACACAGAGATCATGTGGCCAAACCACCAATCCTATGGAAAGCCCCTTCCAAGGGTTGCAATCGGACCTATGAACTGTGGGAAGATTAATGAATGGTCTCATCCCCATCCATTGTTTGTTATCCCACAGCACCCACCTTCCCCTTCTCTTTCTAGAGTATCTAAGTATTCCGGAAAAGTTTTTCTTTGTTTGCCAAATACAGTTCAATGTCATTTGCAAATCTTATGTTGTTGATCTTGTCTCTTGAACCAAGATTCCGGTTCCAATGTCGTTCATTTTGTCCAAGTGTTAGATGAGTTTTTGTTGGAGGAGAGATTCGTTGTCAATTGGGATGCTGAGCCTGTTGTCTCCAAACTCTCTGTCCTTGTGGACCGCTGTAGAGGTCTGTGCACTCTCATCAACGCTTTGGATCCTTGTTGTCAGCCTTCTTTACACTACTAACTATGTAACATCTTATTCAATGTAGTCAAAGCTTCTGAAAGTCAATACAATAGTTATACATAATTATGAGCTTACCCTTTATCCTGCTCTCTTGTATAGTCATGCTGCTCTTGACAGAAGAGAAAGGGGCAGTTTAAAAACTAGGAAACTCCAAATTGCTAAATTTATTTTGATTCAAGTCTTAAATCAAATGAACACTCTGATCAAATTTTGAATTGAATTGGTAGTTTTAGTTCCATTTGAAATCAAAACTAAGGCACACATTAGTATGCACGCTTATTAATGCAAACCATCAGAATACATTATGTTATATTTAGGACATCCATAATAGTATTTCTAAATATTTGTAAACAAATGCTGCTGAAAGATGACTGACCAATAAAACAGACCTAATTTGTTTCAATAATAATTCTTGGCAACTTCTTTCTAACCAGTCAGTTGAGTCTCTGTAGAAATGAAATTTCAAAATTAGTAATACTGTATTAGTCAAAAATGTAATAAACAAGAATTGTTTTGATGCCATTTAGTCATTGTATGTTAGTCATTACAATTGAGCAATGCTTTATTGGGTATAAAGTTAAGATTCAATTTAAAACTTACAAATTCGATCCGTCTCCTTGTTGAATTAAATTAAATTATTAAACCCAGTTCAATATGAAATCAAATTTTAAAGCTTAAAGTCCTGATCAGAGACACGTATAAAATAGTTGTGCATGCAATACAAGAAGATTAAAAACCGTCCACCAATGCTGTGACATTTAATTGCAATCAGTATTCAACATTTCAGACAATCGCTGTTACTGACTAGTTGGACATTTTTTTTACATATATTGTATATTTTGTTAAAATCAGTGTTGAACATTTGATTAGAATCATGTTGCATTATTTTCGTCTTGCAAATCCTATTAGGACCATTTTTATTAAATTCTGAACTTACATTGTCAAAGTATTTACAAAACAACATAGTATTAGCCATTTTGCAAGAGCTGCAAATTAGCCAATGTGAAGAGCAAGTTCTGAAGCATGACCAATGGAGTGAAATGGTAACATCTGCAAGGTTTCCAATGCATGTAACCTCAATTCTATCATCATTTCTATAAATCCATTTTTATTTAGACAAACTCTATAAAATAGGAGACATAATATATCAATGGCAAGAAGAGAAACAGCTGAGAGGAGAATATGTATGCAAGTTCATGATTGAGTTGTTAGACTTCAGCAGATCAACAGATCAGAATAATGACATCGTCAGAGACTCAAGTAGTTTGACCAGCAACTACATAAGTTAAGGTTTTTCAATTCTCATTGAGACCTTCATGCATAATATAACTTTTGCCATCTTAATAACGTCAGAGTGCAATTAGTAAGAAAAATAGCAGTGTCTGTTGATTACAGCCACTGAATATTGAGGCGATGTAAATGAATGTGAGGAATAGATGGGAAGCTGCTGATAGAATGGAGACTGGATTGACTGCTTCCTCCTGTTAACCGAATGAGAATAGAGTGATATGACAGGAAACAAGAGATTTTACAAGTTTTGTAGGTGGGTCAGATGATTTAAATGAGTTAAGATGCAAAGGATTGAAAAGCCATAACTGGGGATACACTCGTGACTTTCAGAATCGTACGATCTATCCTAGACCTGGAAAGAAATGGGAGAGAGATGCAGATCAAACAATCAGTTTGAGTTTGCTTGTAAAACGTTTTCAACATTGGTATTAAGATAATCGTGGCCCAATCCATAATAATCCATTAAGAAATGGATAAGAAAATGACGTTCAGAGCTGAGGAAGCAAGTTCACTGCCAGTATACCCTAAAGTTAACCAGTCCTCCATTCGCTAGGTGGTGGCCATGGTTATTTGGATGTATAATGTGATGGAAGCCTTGCATGGCTGCAAACAGTTAAATTTGACTTCTGTAGTAACTTGTCCTCATTCGTTCCTAATACTGACTGAGAATGCTGAAAAAGCCATTGTTGCTCTCGTATGAAACACAATATAAGGTCATCATGATTTCCACTGATCAAGTGCAGCATTTGTAGAATATGAGGGGTCAGCAAAGAACAAACGTAAGATTAATTGATTTAAGTGTACTCTCTATCTGTTTGCAAACTATAAACACAGATTTTAAAATGCATTTTGACTATATACTTTTAATATTTAATACTCGTTTTGCAACGAATCAAATCTCTATATATAAAGAGAAGATCCTGTGTGTCTGTCCGGCTATGCATTTGCACAGTTTTAGAGCTATTGACTTGAAACCTTCACGCTTTACTCGAGGAACACCTGGGACACGCAGTCTAGGGGTTTGTGAACCCCGTGACAGCCATTTTCCTGGTCTCCAGAGCCAAAAACCTGTGTCAGGACCTCCAGGGAAAGTTTCCTTTTCAGTTGCCAAGATCATGTCGACGAAACACCTCCTGTACATTTGCCGACATGTGCACATGATATCTGTTTGCCACACCTCTTCTTCTATTACGGTTTGGGAGATATTGTAAAGGTAGCAGTAGTTGGCCATCATTTGCACAGTGGGTATGTACTTTATACTCATCAATGTCTGTACACAATTCCGTTTATGCATTTCCACACTTTTACAGCTATTCACTCGAAACTTTCGCTGTTCGCTCGGGGAACACCTGGAACACCCAGTAGAGAGGTTAGTGAACCCATGGTTGCCGTTTTCCTGCTCTCCAGGGCCAAAAACCTGTCTCAACCTGTGCAACGCCGGGTTCCCCAGCTAGTATGCAATATGCATGTATACCGATTTTTAAGGGGTTTGTTATGGCTGTGTATTTGGTGTAGAACTCTGTTAATGATTAAAATGAGAAATGAGTTGCAGTGGTCAGGTTGACTGGAAATAAAACCACCAGCTAATGAAGTGACAACAGATCTGATTCTGTAAATAATATGTCATAATAATCATGTGAAGTTGACTAATTTGCATATAATTATAGCCTGAATGTTGTTGTAAAAAGATACAGTGATAGATAAAGCATTGAGTCTGAGAAGGTTGTCTCAATGCAGTAGAACCAATGGGGACCAGTTTTCACCCATGAATTGAGCCGACTGAAGATGTTGTTGACTTGTAGCCTATCACCAATCAGAAGCAATACAATTGCTAAAAGAAAAATTATAAGAATTCCTTGCTATCAATGACTGAACATCACCGAAAACAAAAAGAAGTCTAATTAGCTGAGCAATTAACTAAATGAGTGATTGATCAGAAAACAAATAGTAATCTAGAGAGTAATCAACATGTTGTAATTGTAACTGAACATTGTTAAAGCATTCGTTTGTTTCATGTTCCTCAATTTCTTTTAAATTGTTTTAGATGCAAAATACGCCAAACCTTCACAATATACGTAGTTCTACTATTTATTACCTTTACGTACATTTACTGATTAAATTGCTGAAAGATTGAAATAAAAAGCCTAAGATGTTCAAACTATTGTTACATACAGACATTCACGATATTGGAATTCACATGAGGCCAACTGTTAGCAATATTTTGTCAGAATTTGGTGTTTCATGTTTTTCAGAATACTACGATTTGTAATGTCATGTTTCTCAGAATACTACGATTTGTAATGTCATGTTTCTCAGAATATTACGATTTGTAATGTCATGTTTCTCAGAATATTACGATTTGTAATGTCATGTTTCTCAGAATATTACGATTTGTAATGTCATGTTTCTCAGAATATTATGACTAGTAATGTCATTGATCATTACAGTGTGCTGCTTATTATCTTATTGTGAAGCTACTTGTCAGGTACTCATCATTGTCATGATCCAGTTGTCATCTGTGGCCCACTTCCAGAAGCTTTAGGCTGCACATTTCATCCTAGGAGTGCAGTTCACTATAAGAGTAACAAGCGTTTAATGGTGGATTGCTATTGTGGCTATTTCTCACTTTAAAATTGTCTGCATCATTATTACTTCACCATGAAACAAGAGGACGACACACTCAAAGTTTACCCCATTTCATTTATCACGTTGTAGGTAGAGCAGCAATTTAAATAGAGATTCATTGACAGAACGGACCTCAGTGTGTGTGTGTGTGCATGTGTCAAGACACTGAATACAATTATGGCACCTTTTAAATACACCTACTCCACAATAGCTCTGCTGTATTTGTGAACACCGAACATGACAATACGATAGTTGAAACTTGGTTCAAAAGGTTGCTTCTACGTCCATCTTCACCATCAGAAGAATGCATGCTTCACCCTATTTCCCATTTCCTCCTGAAAGGATTTATCAACAAGCTTCATCCATTACTGGTTCAGGGTTTAGTCTTTGGGTCACTGCTATGTACAGCTGATTTGACAAATATAATCTGTGCTCCTGGAGCAATTATATGCCTAAGACTACAAACTGTACTTGACAGAATGATGTGCCACCCATCTGTCGCGCACTAGAATTGTGTCAAAAATCCAGGTAATTGTGGAGGAAGTGCAGAGACCTGGATATCCTCTGTGGTCGTGAAGATGCCTCTCTTTTCTCTTCTGTGCTACACAACCCTTGCCGAGTGAAGTTGTTTTTTGCCACCTTTAAAGATTGTTACCTATTCACTCTGTCCTTAATCGCACAATCGAGAGATCCCGCGCGCTGACGCACTAACTCGATGTGGTTTTATCACCCGAATGCTATACAATTGAATCTTTTCCTATTGTGAGTGTAACTAGGCCAAGTATTGCTTGATTTCTATTTACTCTTGCTACTCATAGGATGTCTGTTGTGTAAATGCTAGTTATGATTATTTTATGAGTGTATACATTATTTTACTCTAACTACTTTGAATATACACTGTGTAATTGCTCGTTATGATTATTTTGTGAGTGTATATTTTTTAACGTTCATTATATGATGTGCCCGCAGTGTGTTTGCTTACTTACTTACTTTTTCAAACCGACTGAGGCTGAACCCAGAAAAAGAAGAACCGAATTATTCATATGGCTGGGCACAAACATGTTCAACAATTGACCGTTTCATGTGCAATGCCATCAGCATTCGTTGGTTATACCCAACGAATGGAACCAGAAAAGCACCTTATAAATCTAAACTGTGCTGTTGAAGTTTGAAGCTGATTCAGCTCTTGGAACAGTTGAAATCATGGCAGAATTTGAATACGTTTACATTGAGTGGATATGTTATATCAGAAGCCCAAAAAACATTGGCTGCAGTGTGGCAACTGCTGACGATGTCTTCTCGCATGACCCACATGTGACATGGAATACAGTTCAACTGAACTGAACATTGGACTGGCTTTCCAGGATGGTTAGTCATCCAGGCATCACAAACTACATGCGCAGTAAGCACTGTGAGTAGCAAGAGTAAATAGAATTCAAGTTTTCAGTGGTCGAAAGAAACTCATCTGGGATTGGATCGTTTGACCATGAGTGTTTGATGATGACGACATGTTGCAGATACTTAAGAAACACCTGTGCACAATTCATCCAACCAGTCTCACACATACAATACCTTTGGTGCCTCAATCAGCAGCAACTCATCTCTCATCTTCTTTTATGGAGAAATGAAACCACGAGGAATGTCTGATCCAGAGGCACTCATGCAACACACGGACAGAGGAGGAAGCATGTTTGTCAATATATAGAATCGGTTCTACGTCTTTTGATCCTCGTCAATTGATCCACACATCAATTGATCCCCTCGTCAATTGATCCCCTGTCTATTGAACCCAGCTCAATTGATACAACATTCATGCTCCACTTGCGACCTTCTCTATTTATTAAAAGAAGGACTTAACAGAGCCCGAAATTTTAAAATTATAAAAAATTACAAAAGCGTAATTGAGAGTCATAATATGATTGATTTATGAGCATAAGTCCTAAGCATAATTGTCTATGCACGGGATAAATCAGCCATTGCTCGGAGATATAACAGATCTCCGACGAAAATTAACGAAAATATCAACCGCTGTGTAAACGCTTACGGCCGGTAAGCGTTTACAGAGCGGTTGACATTTTCGTTCACTCGGTTATATTCGTGTCTGCTTAATTCCTTAGAATCAACCAAGGTATAGAAGTGATTGTCTTCTTTGAAATTCCAAACTGAAATATGAAGCTTGGACGAGTGACATGAACCCTTGGCATTGCTTTGTTAGTTTCCAAATCTGTAAAACCAATCTTTTGTTTACTTTTGGTCTCAGCCACAAGTCTGATTTATTTAGGATGAATAGGCAGAGGATGAATTGGTGTGAGGCCATAGAATCAATATAATGGATTAGATATTCTCAGAGCCACAGCAGGTGACCATTGCATTGTTACTATTAGAGTGAGCTGCACTCCTGGGATTGTCCAGCATAAAGTGTCTGGAAGTGGAGCAGTTATGTTTTTGTCTAGATCTGCACTTGTCACATTTGGCACCCTTTCTATAGAACCTTTGCCCTCAATCACTCTTGGTTATTTAGACGGAGCAACGAACACATCGGATTCATCACAGTTATATATATGGTCTACTTTGTGAGCACTTATATACTTCTCTTACTTCTCTTACTTCTGTGTGGCTTCAAACGACACATAAAAACTGATTCATTGCGTCAAAACTATCTTGGATCTTGACAGACATGTCACCGCGCCCCCTATAGATGTAAACGTCGTGTTCAATAAGTTATTTTGAAAACGAAATCAGATTATCACTGGATCAGTCAATTGTAATTTCAATCAGTTTATGAATAGTTTGACCTATTTCTAACCCACTTACTATAGGAGGGTAACATGGACAAATGCTTAGTCTTGATTTTGTACAGAAAGGTCCGGCCTTCCTTCAGTTTGATCGGTTGCTTCTGGCAGCAGACCAGGATTCGCGGGTGCTGCTGCTGCTGTGGGAAGAAGGACGGCACTGAACTGTCGATGTTTCTCTATCAATTCACAGAACTGTCTTCTCGTCTCTGTCTCTGGAGACGCTGCAGGTCTTTCGTATCTGAGAGACAACAATCGATTCATTTTAAATAATTTAATATAAATTAGGCAGCTGAGTACCACGAATGGCTTGAAATCGACTAGTACTTATAGGTAACTAATTAAAACAAACTGGTCAACCAGATTGAGAGATACATTTAGGCATTTGGAAATGGTGTTGCCTGATTACACGAGTAGGCCTACACTAACGCTGCTGGCTGGAATAACTTTTGAAAAGTTGGCAAAGGATGCATGATGACGTGTAAATATTGTGAAAGAGATTAGTTTACATGTAGGCAGAAGTAATGGAACGGATTCAAATTGATACAGACGAGTACTCCGGAGAAAAAGATAGTTTAGGCATATATTGAAGAGACTCCGAGATTCAGGAAAGATTAGGAGAAGAGTGCGCTGCACGTCCGCTGGCTCCAATTGGCTATAGCTGCAGAAGTTGTCTAATCAATTTAATTGCAGTCGACCAAGTAAAGGTTCAGTAATAAGTCCAGAGAGAAGGGATAGGCTTACAGAGGGATCGAGAGGTTCAGGGCAGAGTCGCCCATTTTGGCCAGTAATTGAGTAATTAATATCTGTTTAGACATGTATAGGCCACCTCCGGATATTAAGCAATAAGCCTAATTTAGGCTATTAGTTGCATGTTGTAGAGTGTAGACAATCGTTAAAACTCGAATGATCGGAGATCGGCCACCTCTGGATAAGCAATAATTTATGTATCCTACTGGTTGTGGAACTAGGCCTATGATGTATACAACCTACCCAGTTGATTCCTTCTCTATCTTAAGTTGTGACAGATCTGAGCGGAGAACTTCCAGGTTCTGCTTAAACTTCTTCTCCAAAATTTTCCAAATCTTCAACCTCTGCATTTAAAATACACACATCATATTAACTAAATTAGGACTGAATTGAATGGCCGTGTTGAACAGAGAAATGAGCCCATGGTTGTTGGTTGGTTAGATCTGAATTTGTTCTGATGATTTCTCTACCATTAGCGACGACACAACCTAGAAGGCCGAGGACCAATAGACCGATACATGCCAGAGGCGTGGGGCCACGTTCCGATAGGGTAGGAAGTGCGAGTCGCTCATGGCGGATTTTTGTGGGCTGAAGAATGTCGTTGGGAAGAAATATGGACAATGAAAATGAGTGAGATTTTGATTTTAAAACCCACCAAGCAGGTGAAAAAGAAAGGAAAGAAAGAACAGTCACTTAAGTCGGCTTGGCTTCCCACTGATCGTTGGGGGCGTCTTCACTCAGATGTCTTCGTTAAGCACTAAAGCCGAAGCAATTTTTATGATCTTGCTAGACCCGACCTCAATTTGACAGAGCTCATTCCTGCGAGTTCGCTTTTATGGAATTAAGCTATTAGTATGCGATTATTAGTTGATTACGTTCACAATTATACCGTCGTCTTAATTAAGCTGGTATACAGGGTCTATATATATATATATATATATGTTACAGGCAATATGTTACACTAGAAATTTTGTAAAATGCTTAGGCAATTAGTAAAACCATAACTCTACACCAACCCTATAACTCTGCACTAACCCTACACTAACTCTGACCCTAACCATAACCATAAATGGGTGATTTTATATATTATCTAAAATCTAAGAAATCATGCATTTTGCAAAATCCCTGTTTGACACATTGTCTGTAACATAAAGGGATGTTTTACAATAATGCTGTGGAGATGGCTAATTACCCCTTTGTAAAACCTGAGATTGTTGATGCTCTGACGTCTGTGTTTTGCTAATTCCTGAAGTAAATCTTCGTTATCCTTCTGCATCTGTTGTCTGTCCACTATCCAATCAGTCTGGCTTTTAATCTACCAACAAGAAAAGATAAAGAACAACACTACACAGTTATTAATCAGCAGGTGTTTTAGATGAAAACAAAGGTAACCGAAAGAGTGACCTAAGCATCCATCTTCTTCTCCACCTGTCCTCCCCCGCTTCCTCCTCCTCCTCTCCTCTTCTTCCTCTTCCTCCTCCTCTCCTCTTCTTCCTCCTCCTCTCCACTTCCTCCTCCTCCTCTTGTAGACTCATGAATTGGCTTGAGTATAGCCTGACATGCGGTGCATCGCTATATATGTGGAGCAGTGGTTCGTACTGCTTCATACGTAGAGTGGTTCTCGTACCGCTCCAGAGATCGTGTTGCCATAAAAATGCTACCTCTAGTGACAGCCGCTCTCGCGATCAGGCCGGTGCTGCTTTTCGCTGATCTGGTGGGGTGGGCCCCTCTGCCGTCGATCGCAAGACGGACCGTGCCCTGATCGTAGGAGTCAACAGGCTGACAGAGAAAGACCGATCGTGAGAAATGCTCACAGGTCTGGCTACTGTTCGAGAGTGCGTAAAGACCCGATCGAGAGAAATAAATGAATGAATGACAGTTCTGTTCGGAAATACGGGGAAGATGGTGACCCCGTTGGTGGCCGTGAGTGATACAGACTGGGTGAGTCCCAGAAGGGACCGACGCATATATCGAGAGAGGCCGCGGCGGCCGACCGAGAGATAGACTAGGAAAACTCCCCGACCGTGCAGCAGACCGTGGGAGTTCTGGTGGCCGAGAAATATTCTTGTTGGCTTCCTAGATCGGTCATAGTTACTCCTCACGAATACCAGCAGGTTGTCGGATACGTGACCCCGTCGGTGGCCGTGAGAAATAGAGATCGGGTAAAGCCCCGAGCAACCGAACGCTACATCGAGACAGATTATGGCGACTGTTGAGACAATTTACGGGAAGAATTCCCCAGTGTACACGCTGGTTAAAAGACGGGGAGGGCGGCCCCGTGAAGCCGTTGGAAACAGACTGAGAGCTACCGGAGAAGCCGTTGACAAATACTGGAAAACATGAATATATTCGATAAATACGGGGAGGGTGACCCCATTGGTGCGTTCGATACAGGGAAAGTTCCCTTTGGTGCCGTAAACCTGATCAATTGTGGGCGTCTCTGCATATTCTTTTCTATTTACGGTTTTCCGTAAATATCTATACTTGGCTACCTAGCGTGGTCATACTTACTCCTCCCGTTTACCAGCAATCTGTTGATTTGCGTATCTGATCGCGTCTGTCTTAGGTCGCGGTTTCCCCGCGTATCTTTACTTGAGTTACTAAACGTAATATATGTACTTGCGGTGTCCCCGCAGTATGTCTTCTTTATTGTCTTACAATCTTTCGGTAAATCTTCTTGTTGGCTACTTATGTTGGTCAGACTTACTCCTCTCGTTTTCCAGAAATCTATTCACTTGTGTGTCTAGTTGCAATATCTTGGCTCGGGGTTTCCCCGCGAGGCGTCTACTAATTTCTTCTTGTAGATCTAACTACATAATCTCTTTTCGAGGACTTCCTCGAAAGAGCTGCCCGTGGTTCGTTCCAGTGTATAAGAGACAGAGTACAATTGCTTCAGAGAAAGTGATTATAATAATACAGGTCTGTGTGAAACATAGAGGTAACGTGGTGACACTTACCTCAGGTGCCTGTGAGAGAATCGAGTCTGAGAAACGAGAGTTGGTGCATTACTGTTGGTCAGAGCTTTAGGTGACGAGTATCTAGATGTTACTACCATGGGAGGAATAAACGCAGTCGATGAGAGTTACAGACATGTGAGAGTCTGGGTGATCGGATACTAAAGTATAATGACAGATGCAAGCAGGCTGAGAAATATACTTGTTGGCTACCTAGTTCGGTCATAGATTGCCAGTTTCCGGTTTCCTGCCAGTTTCCGCAGGTTGTCGGAGACATGAAAATTCGGGGGACCGCAAGAGATACAAGCCGAGTAGATTCCGGCAGTAGCAGCCGTACAAACCGAGAGAGCTGCCGGTGGAGCGTTGGCACATACGGGGAAAGTTCCCCATTGGATACGTTCGATAGAAATATCGGGGAAATTCCAGAGAGACCCGCTGGAATTACACGTGGAGGGTGAACACGTTAGAAGAGCACGTGACAAACAAGAGAAAACACTGGTGCCGATTGATACCTTCAGGTTACAAGTCAAGTAACTCTTCTTGATGGTTTTATGGTCGTTCGATAGGTACTCTTGTTTGTTACCTACGTTGGTCATAGTTACTCTTCCCGGTTTCACGAGTATCAGAATACATTACGGTGTCGGCGTACAATTACCAACGCAGAGGACGGTCAATCGTGTGCATAATAACTTATGCGTGTGAGGCCGGTATGCCGCACACGGAAATTGACCAAGAAGCACGTGAAAGTTTGGGCAGTCGAAAACCCAGGTTAGAGATAACAAGTAGACCAGTAGACAAAGAATTGATCGATGCGTAAATATTACTGTTGGCTACCTACGTTGGTCATAGATACTCCTCACGTTTTCCCGAAGTGTATCTACTTGAGTATCTGATCCAAGTGATCGATACAAGTACGTGTTTGGATAATCGAGTACCTAGGTGAATACATGGTTGCTTGTTGTCACACACAGTTCCGAGAAATGACTGAAGTGCGAGGTCGGGCCCCCTCGTGCGTAGGTGGATCGAAGACCTGTGTGCAGATAGCGAAGGTTATAGACAGAAGACCTTCACTATCAATATCCGTGAATACCATGCCAGTGTCATTTTTATCGAAGCAGAATATATAAGTGCTGGTGGGTAACTGCTAACACAGAGGACGGGAACTTAGTCCGTCAATTGTGCATGACAAAATATACGTGTGCGGCCGTTTATGCCATATACGGAAATAGACCGAGAGAGATACGTGTTGAGCAGAAGGCGTGATAGATAAGTGTCGGAGATGACATGACTAAGAGCTGTGCGACTTGTAGTGTCTAGGACGACAGAGTTTAGAGAGTTGAGAACAGTAATATCTAAGAGTACAAGACGTTGAATTTAGCTACCGATAATTGCACAGGGCGAAATGGCTTATGGACTTGTTTCAAATATGTCTGAACCTCGTAACTTAAGGGAACGTTTGGTGTCCCTAATTGGCGATAGTTTCAGAGTCACAAGATGCTGAATGGTACGACATCAGGTAGACAGGAAGAAGAGGCTAGTAGCTTGGAAGGTAGACAAGGCGAGAAAGATTCCTGCCGGTATGATTATGAACCCTGTTTTTGAGTACGGCCATCCTCAGAACGTTGCCCATCCGGCGACCGCGGAATAGGCAGAGTCAGACCTCGTGACTAATTCAAACAGTGTTACCTTTCTTGGAGAAGAGGCCCATCTTTAATCTTTACTGGTGAGAGTGAACATCCTGGTAGATATAGAGAGTAACCATTTGGCATTGAGATTTGGTAAGAAAGTGACTCGGGCGACTTCAGACGTCTTCGCAAGCTGGAGTCGACACCGTCCGTTAGAGTTAGGCAGGCGCTCGGGCGGCAGAACGCCACAGGTGTTGTTTGACTGTCGTATGGGAACAAACTAAGAAACGTGTAAATGGTAGGCCTATACAGGAAACTTAGCAGTGCAGCGGTGAAAACTAAAGCTAAAATTGCATACATATATGGCTAAAGCCTGAAGGACGGACGGACGGAGAGCGTTCACATCATATGTCTATTCAGCATTGTGGTTTCTTACCAGTTCTGTTTTGGCGTTATGGAGTTCAACGGAGAGACGTCGTTCAACCTTTGTAAGTTCTTCGCTGAGTCTCGACTGGTACTCCACATCCAGACAAGATAACTGCAACTTAAAATCGAACGTCGAAGAAGAATAGTTCATCTGCATTTTGTTGAGCAGTCGCCGTTGACTCTCCAACTGTACTCTAAACAAATGATTTCAATAACACCGTCGTAGTAAATGGGCCTTTTAAACATTAAAGACCTCGATTCGATTGATAATCGCTTCAAATGATGTATCTTAATCAAAAATCCTAATCCATGGGATATTAAGTCAGATTGAAATAATTATGATGATCGGAGAATACCAGGATTAACATGTACATACGGTGCGTGTGCAAGTTTATAGAGTTGAGTTTGAAGTTACAGCTGAAAGAATCGACGTCACGTACGGAAGCCTAAACTTAACTCCGAAAAACTTTCTTCTGTGTCCTTGACCTTACGCAAATATATTATGTCTCATTTCCAACTATCCACGTGCGTGGAGACTTTTTCCTTATAATATTTCGACAGGTCTAGGACATTACCCCCCTGACATTACCCCCTGACATTACCCCCCTGACATTACCCCCCGGACATTACCCCCCGGACATTACCCCCCGGACATTACCCCCCGGACATTAGCCTCCTTAGGACATCTCTTGCTGTATACTTGTATGTCTATCTGTAGATCTACCTGTATGTCTCTGCTTGGTGTTCGGCTTCTTCTTTTGCCTGGTCTGCATTTGTTGTTCGTTCCTGCATAGCTTCCATCTGTCGCTTGTGTTCCTCTACTTCTTCCAATCTCGTTCGTTCCAGTTTCTCCAGTTTTGTCTCCAATTCTATTCTTTTCATTATAAAACAATCAGATTTTGAATTACAATATCAATTAAATCAGTGGAAAATATTTGGTTCAGACCTCAACATATTTATATCCGACAACAGATTGTCTTGAAATTACTCCGTAATTGAAATTAACGCATTGTGTGATTTCCAGTTATGCCTCGCACGCTTGAATTCAGACAAATTCCAACATGATTGTGGTCGATAGTTTAATTCCGTCGGCTCAAAATCACATTTCACAGGGTTCTGCAGCAAAGCGCGCATTTGGCCCACTAATAAATACTTTAACATTTCCTTGAAATATGTATGTCGCCGACATTTTCATCTTCAAAGAGTTTCCGTGCGATTGAATGAAAGTGACGCCACAACGACACTCTAACTGTAGTCTAACATATACGTGTAGGAAGCAATGTTTGATGTTACAGTCCCAGGCAACTATAATTATATAGACTCAAAGAAGCCCGACAGACAGACATTGGTACATTGTTCAGGTGCAAGAACTAATAGATTACACAAAAGAACGCGAATACAGGTCTACATTCATAGAGTAGGGCCTACTGTGCGTACAGCTTGTACATTTACGTACGTAATGTAGCCTATGTAATGCATGGATATAATGAATCATATCATTACTTAATAATATGACATCCTAAATACTTCGCAGAGAGCTGCACGCGTGACTAGGTTTTCTATAGAGTATATGGACGAACGATCGAAATCAATGCAGTTTAAGACAGTCCAAAAGGTATTTATCGTAGACCACGACATCTGCGCACCGGCTGCACGGTAACTCCGCCTCTGATCTATCAGTGCCAATCCCAAAATTGGACAAAGGAGGAGGGCGACGCTGATGATCTTTGTTATGAAAGTGTCGTTAAACTTAGACTACTACAACTAGGCCTAGGCCTACTACCAACAGAGCAGCACAGATGAACGCAACTATCGGCACTCGGTTGAATTATATAATATATAATAATGTAATAATATTATTATTATTGAGACTGTAACACAATTAAGGCTTCTCTTGATGTACGTTGGTGCAATTTGGACCAATGAGGCTCGAACCATTTTTGATGATCTGGAACGGTATTCTCTTCCCTATAGATCGCCAACCACTGCATGGATTGTGTGACAATTTGTGTCCCTCGTGTCATTCGATATGCGTAAACTCTTCCGCATTTTTATTTCTGAGGCGCATGTTGTATTTTTAGAGCCACATTTCGGTTTAGATCTCAATATTACAATTCGGGACTTAAAACCGACCGTCATCGATCTCTTGAAAGAGATCGATGTCATCGATGTCATCGATCTCTTGAAAGAGATCGATGTCATCGATGTCATCGATCTCTTGAAAGAGATCGATGAAAGAAGCTCTTGTTTTGAACATTCTGCTTCTATTTCTATGCAATTCGTCATTGGAAAGGACCTGAGAAAGTTAGATCGGGAAGCTGACTCACAGATCGAGTGATCAGCTTCCAAAGTAATTACTAGAACTACTACTACGACGACGACGACCCTCTCTTCCCAATTAATGTACTCTAACAGAAGTAAGGCATTGCACTGAATAACCCAGAAGAATAGATTCATCGGATCCAACCTGTATATATGTAAACAAAATTTTATAGACCCTGTCGCTATCATTACATTGCTTTGAGTTTCTATAGTAGACCTAATTAGGTTGTGTATCAGGAGAATGTTTGATCCTACTTTTCGTTTAGCAGACAGTTTAAGTTTTTCCATTCTGCGTCGAGTTTCGTCTGCAGCTGTTGAGAAAGCGTTCTCTCTTTGTTCTGTTCTGAAGTCAGATGCGTCTTCAACGCCTTCAATTCATCACTGCCAACTGCAACCACAAAAGAAAACGATTCTCTACATTCTTACTACGTACGCTCTCACCAAAACAGAGGAGTAGTTAGGATATTTTGCACCCGGGGACAAACTACAGAATTGGCGCCCATTTTCAAAAAATGCACTACAAACCGCGGATAGGCCAATACCGGATTAATCATAATATGCCTATTATTATTATATATAAATGAAAAGTACAATTTAAGCGTACTGCAGACATCGTAAATAGTTAAAATATTCAAATTTAAAATTCTTAATTTGTTTGCCACTTTGCTACACAAAATAATAATCATATTACCGCTTGTTATTTTTATTGCATAAGTTAGAATAACCAAGACTATAAGATCTGTATATAGTTTCTATTACATTTATGTCAGATAACTCTAAACTATAGACTTATGATTTTAATCTTTTACATTTAAACTGTCATCGTAATCGTGATCTTCAAACTTCCCAAGTGCCACTTGAAAGTCAATCGCAGGACACCAGCTTATTCACGAGCGCTACATCGAATCAGAGGTTTTCTCCAGACTCCCTCCCCCTACTTGGTATGGGTTCTTCATAGGAAGTAGTGTTTTTATCAGTCGATTTTTACAAGTGTCATTAGAATAACATAAAATAACAATATGCCAGTCTCTCTATGGAGTATAAAAATCATTTTTGTGCTCAATATGAAATTAAATGTTCAGATACATTACTTTATGACAGTATGTCATACATGTAAATGTTTGATAAAATCAGTGATAATTAATCTATGCATAAAATTAAAAAACACCTAGTAGTCTAAACTCAGTCATGATTACTGTTATGTTCAGATACTATTGACTATTTTCCAGTAAATATCTCTCACAAAATAGTGAAATGCACCATTATTGTAAGCATGGAGTTCAGCCAGCTAGTCTCGTTCTTGCTCATATTGATCACATGTGTACTGTGTATTTATGCGCACAACGCTATGTGCGGTTCGAAATATGCGAAGTTCTCTAAATAATGTTATTCACGTTAATTATCATATGTGAGAACATAGAATTTTTTACTAAATGTTGATTTATGTTCTTAATAAAATAATTTTTAAAACGCAAGTCGCCTAGTGTACATGATTGTATCCGAACTACATTTTGCGCGCAAGCACACGAAATAGGGTTATAAGGATACAACGTATCTCTTCGTTAGATGAGGGTAACGTAGTTTCAATACGTTACGTCAGAACGTATTCTACGTCAATAACAACAGATAAATACGTTAAAAATGGTTAACGTAGGTATACGTTATCCGCTAACGTAGTTCTTTTTGGAGTGTAGACTGCGAGACCGCCGGATCTTGACTTGTATTCATGTCTATCGGCTTAATCGGTATCAGCAGTTTCATCACTATCTGACCAGTCTCATCATCTTCTTCATCATCATCGTCAATTTCAGCGTCGTACTCATCATCAGAAACATCTGAAAGTTGATCTCTAGACGTTGGCATCTCATCACATTCGCACTCATTGTAATCGCCGTCAATGTCTGAACTGTCTTGGACAGCATCATAGTCAGTACCTCTTGGACACTAAATCTATTTGGTCATTTAGATGTGCTAATTGTTGCTTAGAATAAAAGTGATTTGAGAAAAATATAATATTTAAAACAGTTATTCAACAAATATATGCAGGGGGTCTGGCCAGACCCCCTTGTTCGGATTAGGGTTAAAGAAGGGCGCCAAAATCATGTCTGACTGTAATCATGGCTGTTTGTAATGCGGATATTTATGAGGCACCAAAATTAAACTTTACTAACTTGGTTCAGACAAATTAGTATCCATCAAAATACAAAAAGTACTAATTTTAATCCTAATTTTGGCGCCCCCTCAAAGTCTAGAAATGATGATAGGCTGACAGAATAAATGATGTCATCTTGATTAGCTTAATTTTACCGTTGAGATTTTGACGCAGCTCTTCCGCTCTTCGTTCCAATTCGTGGCATTCTGTCGTCTTTTCTAGTCGAAGGTTACTTAAGTTAAGTTGGAAATGTGTCCCTAACTCTTTCGCCTTCAGAACGTTTCTATAGTTTTCCAGTTCATGGATTTTGTCCAGCAGCTGACATTCCCTGCTGTCCACTCCCTCCTCCACCGACTCCCACTCTTTCTCATCCATTCTCAGCCTCCGTTCCCCCTCAAAACAAACAACAAGTAAAACGATAAATATGATCACGTGGTCTCTAGACATTCCAACACTAATCATGTGCCAGTTGTACGTCTGGGCGTCATCTGCTGAGGAGTGGCGCTCCAGGGAATGCATGCCATACAACTCTTGCAATCGAAATATGAACTGAATTTCTTACACGGACTTTTCGAAGTGAAGGAATATATCCAAGTAGACCGGTGTAGCGATTTCAATTACCCCCTCCCCCCATTCAACTTACCCCCCCCCCCCGGTAACTTGAAAGTAACCAGAGGGTAACTTGAAATCGATTTCAAGTTACGCGCGGCGGTAACTTGAAGGCGATTTCATGTTACCCCTACGATATCAGATTAACCCTAGGGGTAATCTGAAATCAGCTTCAGGCTACCCCGCGGTAACTTGAAATTGATTTAAATTTACCCCGGTAACTAACTACTCCACTGCCTTGCAGTTCAGCAGTGCCAGTCACAAGCCTGGAAAAAGGAGCAGGGTTCTGCAGCAAGCTTGTGGGCCTCCCAGGTAAAACCACATCTTGCAATAGAAAAGACTCACGAAAACCTAAACTCATTGTCGTGGCAGGTCGGTCGGTCGGTCGGTCGGTCGGGAGATGAGAGGGTTATGGACCCATCTATGAAGGGTCGTGGTGAAAGCCGAATGGAAGCCAGGACTCAGATGTCTCAAATCCTAACGACCAAAACCAAGGCAAAAATTGGATACTGAAATGTAAAAACGTTATGATATAGGGAAGTTGGCACATATGGTGTGAGAGATATAAGAATACAAACTTTAAATTTTGGGCCAGAGTGAGATGCGATGGACCTACAGTGGCGATATTGTGTCTCAAGGAATAAGCATCTGCCACTCAGGTGGTGCCAAGCATGAAAGAGAAGTGGGTATAATGGTCAGCCAAAAATGATATCAGCTAATTGGATGGGAACTAGTAAGTGAAAGGATAATTACCATCAGATCACAAAAAACAGGGCATACTACTACCTTGAACTTGCAGCATTTGCTAAGTCTTCTTGTTACTTTTGATGAGTTAAGTAGAGGATTGAATTATCAAGTCAAAAGTTACATCCCCTAGTTGTTGTATATCATTGTTGTAATTACACAAATCTCTTCACCAGTTAGGCTACATCTTTTGTATCTTAACCATAACCATAATGTTTATTGTGCCCCAAAAAAACAATGATACAATCATACAATAACAAAGCAGTACAGTTTACAACGTGAATGGAGCTAGGGAAGAGAGAACCCCAAAGGGACGACAGTCCCGCTAGTCACCCATATATGAAAACGGAAAAAAGTGTTCAGGCGGTCGAATAATAATACAAAGATGTGGATTCATTGAAAACCTAACTAGTTAACTAAGACTTCAGATACAAGAAACTATGATGGAATCAAAATTAGTCGAATGGTGCAGTCAATAAAACATTTATATATTAGGGAAGAAATCATTAATTTAAAATGCACGTAAGTTGTTTTTAAATACTCCTATGTTAAGCTGTAAGCGAATAACAATTGGTAAGCTATTCCAGGTCGTAGGTCCAGAGTATCGAATTGAGAATTTTTCTAGTATTGGTTCTGACAAAGATCGGTCTATAATTAAGTATTTGAGGCACGCAGAGCATAAGGATTAATTTCAGAAGAACGAACAAAATAATCAAAAAAATAGATGGAAGCTGGTTATAATGCAATTTGGAGAGCAGCTATTTGGCTTAGTTTTAAAATTTTAATTTCTTTGAAAGTTTGATCCGCTGGATACGAGTAATTGGAGCTGTTAATTAGGCGCATACCGCGCATTGCTCTTTTCTGAAGTATGATCAGCCTAGTTAATCTTGAGGGGTAATTGCAAGCTCAAATTAGGGTACAATAGGACAAAATATGGATGGATCATTGTATAATATTTGATTAGTACGAATTTTTCTATCAAGTAAATGGGTGATCCTAGATATAATGCCCACATTTTTTGCTATTTTCATTGATATATTTTGTATATGGTCTTTACGGGTAAGAAATTGGTGGATATATACACCAAGAAACTTAGTAGAGGATACCTTAGGAATTGGCAAATTAATTATGAGAAGTGGACTCAGATCGGCAGGTACCGATTTACGGGGGGAACGAAAAAGGATATAATTTGTTTTACCTACATTTAAGGAAAGCTTATTAACCGTAAACCAATCAATTACGCTAATAAGTTCACGATTAAGAAGTGCAAATAGCTCCTTGTGAGATTTATGAGAAGCAAAAATATTCGTGTCATCTGCGAAAAATAAAATTGTGAGAAGTTTAGAAGCATTGGGTAGGTCGTTAATGAAAAGCAAAAACAGTAAAGGGCCGAGAATTGACCCTTGAGGCACACCAAATTTGATAAGTTTAAACGTTGATGTAAAGCCATTACACTCACTTGCTGGCGCCTATTCGTCTGATAGCTATTAAACCAAGAGTGAGCAACACCTCGAATCACCACATCCCTAAGTTGGATAGTTTAGTTAGGAGAAGTTTATGGTTAACTGTATCAAAGACTTTAGCAAGGTCTATAAAGAGACCAATCGGGTATTCATTACGATCAATAGATGAAGAAATGCTATCCTGTAGGTTTAATAATGACATAGAGGTGGAATGACCCGACTGGAATCCGTGCTGAAGTGCATAGAGGAGACCCATTTTATCAACATGATCCTATAGACGTATGTACATCACTTTTTCAAGGAGTTTAGATAGAAAAGGTAGAATAGATATAGGTCGGTAATTAGCAATATCATCTCTGAACCCATGTTTATGAATAGGAGTGACTTTTGCTAATTTGAGACCACTGGGAACAATACCAGTTGAAAGCGAGCAGTTGATTACGGCAGCTAGTGATGAGGCGATAAGATTTAATATAGGATTAATTAGACAAGGATCTAAGTCATCGGGACCTGAGCTATTGATAATTTTAAGCGAGTGACTTAGTTTAATAAGTTCATCAGGTGTGGTTGGATATATAGCAAAAGAAGAGGTACGAGATGGATTCAAGTAAGTATCAACAGAGTTCGGAGACTGAGGAATTTTATCTACCAGGTCCTGTGCAATACAAGTAAAGTAGGTGTCAAATTTGTCAGCTATTGATTCCCCATCTACAATATCGACCCCGTTATGCGATATACATTTAGTTTGTATGTTACAATGTGATGCACTTTGATCTCGTGTGGCCTATTACTGATATCACACATTTTAAATTTCTTTGACTTTTATATATTATTTTTCACACGTTAAAACTAGCCTTCATCTTTATGTGTTACGTGTTTTATTAAACAGACTGGTTATCATTAGTTGAAAGCATAAAAATTTAACATTTTGACTCATTCAGAGAGGAGGTAATCTGAAATCGATTTCAGATTACCGGAGGGTAACCTGAAATGGGGATAACTCGAAGTCTTTACACCGGCACAGTGCACGCATGTCCAAATGTCCAAATAGTCCTATTAAAGTTTCATGGTGATAAGAAGATAAATGCAAAGACAACAATCGTATCGTAGTTGGCTCGTCGTCGATGCTGCCATCTTTTGAATTTATGTGTGTATTGGCTATTTGTTAATGAAATGTAATGTAAATCTTCGATAATTAATTTCACCGCGTCCACATAAGCCTCGTCAGAGAGACCAGTGCCTGTCAAGTACCTCATGAAACATGGAATCTAATCTGCCAATCTCATCAAACACGTCTTACTTAAGGTGACTTGAAATTTTTTTGTTGAGCTGCCTCTGACAAGTAGTCCATATAATTATGTTCTGAAAGATCTGGAAGTGATCCAGTGATCCGTTCGTGATAACACAATTACGACTGGAGAGGAGTAGATGACACAATTACGACAGAAAAGGAATAGAAGAAGAAGAAGAAGAAGAAGAAGAAGAAGAAGAGGTTGCCAAATTCAGACCAGGATGCAATTGAATGCGAACATATTTCTATTCTATTGAGTCAATACAATACAATACAACTAGGCATTTATAAAGCGCTTTGACAAGACAAGTCTTGCACAAAAGCGCTGTGCTGTATTCTTAGTCACACATCAGAGAGAATATAGGTAGGTCTTCAGTATTGTATTAAAAAGAGCAACGGTTGTGGCTTGACGGACTGAAATTGGGAGACTATTCCATTCTGTGGGTCCTGCGACTGAGAATGCCCGATTCCCAAACTTCTTGTTGAACTTTATTGAACTTTAATTACCGTTAAAGTATTTAACATCATTTCAATATCTATCATTAAAATGTCCATTATTAGTCAGGCATCATAATCAAATGAATTATTTCATGTGTGTCTTACACAACATTCCTGGTTCAATGTAGTTACCTTGGGTTGTTTGATATGAGTTTCCTGCTCAGTGATCTGATTCTTCGTCTGTTGTCGTGTTATGGCATCTGAATGATCTGACTTCTGCAACTTCAGATCGTTGACCTTCCTGTGTAGCTGATCGGTTTTCATCTCCAATTGATGAAGCTGTTGAGTGAGATCTGACGATTCGACGCACTGCTTATTATGTCTCAGTCGCTCGATCTCCATCTCGCAGCAACTCATCTAAAGATAATAATATGCATTCAGTCGGCAAGGACTTTAATCTGGCAAGCAGCCTATATGGCCCTAGATATGGTGTCATAGTCTCTATGTAAGCAGCCTCTATACACAGCCTTAATTACGGTGGCATAGCCTTGCATAAATACGAAGCGTTGTGCTGTGCTTTGAATAGTGAAGTGGAGTTAAAGTGCCTGATACAAACCTCTGAGTCATGTCGTCGTTTCAGGTCCTCGATTGCTGTCACGCACTCTCGCTTCTCCTGATCAAGTTCAGCTTCACACAGCGATAACTCATGCGAAACACGATTGAAGTCATGTCCAGCATTTTGCACATCAGCAGACATTTGTTCCAGCTTCAAGTGAAACAGTTTCTCCACCTTCTGATAAATCTCATTCCGCATCAATTCCTCTCTCTGTGGATTCAGCAACTAATTGAAACATTCGCCACAATTCCATTCATTGGTTAATTAGCTTCTTAGTATAAATCGTGTAACTTAATACGAATGTTTCACATAATAGCATAGTTCTTTAGATCCTCATTGTACAAATGTAGGCCTATCTCATCGCATCTTATGCTATTATGTACAGAGAATAGTGGAAAGCATGTGTAAAGAACAGTTAGGCCTAAATCAAGTCTAAATGTTATCTATATCGAAATGGTAAACAGGTGGGAGATCCAAAATGGACCAGTGGACCACTAGGTAGGAACCTCAGATGGGTAGCATAGGAAACAATGGTATCAGAGGCTTTCACCTCCGGACGTTTCACACCGGACGATTCACCTCAAGGGGCTTTCACCTCAACTTTCAAATTAAAGACTGACGCGCAAACAATGCGATTATCATGACACTAATGAGCAAAATGTTATAGAATGTCACAGTTATTGGAATACGGCATTTCAAAGCAAGGTATGCAAACATTCAAATAGGCTAACGCACGAGATTTATTCATACCCCACTGATGCGCATAAAATGCGACGATCGGGACACAAATAAGTATATAGGCCTAGAGTAAATAGATTTTCCGCAGCGCAGTGTTTAGCAAAGCCTATATAAGCATCCAATCTCAGAAGAGGCAAATCAGATTGAAAGCTAACCGTTGCAGAATGTCTGAGACATTTAATAATTATAATGGCTTCTGATGGACAGTGAATCGAGGTTATTGCGGTGTCTATTTACAGTTCATTGCTTATGCCTATGCTAAATGAATTTGCTTTGCATGTTATATATTATTTATGTACAATTCAATGACAATCCCCATCGAAATTTCACTTTGCATGTCTATAAATTAAGCAATCCCCAGGAGGCGAAAGCCCCTAAAGGTGAATCGTCCGGTGGTGAAACGTCCGGAGGTGAAAGCCCCTGGAACCGGAAACAATAGTTCATGACTATGACGGAGACCTATAGCGATTCAGATCAAAGTTGTCCACGGGTCGTCTAACGATCCGGTCGGGTCGGGTTTGGTCACGAATATCCATACTATTCGAGGTAAGATTATTATTCTGAACAATAATTGATGGCCTGTAGGACCTACAGTTGTAATGCAAGTTAATAAACGGAAAATAAGGAGTTCGCTCAACTCCTAGCTTTCGTAATGTCATTTCTCTAGAACATTTCTGCAGCGAAGTCACGGAAACTAGCTTATTCACAGGCGTCAATCAACAAAATTATCGTTAGGTGGATGATGACATAAAAGATAGATTTAAATGCTTCACCAATTGGCCATAAAGCAATTCAGTTCAAAGGTTATTTAACAACATTGTAACGTAACTCAGGGTTGTTCTTCGCCAAAGAGGTATCAATTTGTGGTGAACCTCAATTCTACCCTTCGGTATCGGTTGCGACAATTCTGGTTCACCTCCCCTTAATTCTCTGGTACCCTCAGGAGGCCGCAGTATTGTTTGCCCAGGTCCGACTATCCGCGAGGTAAGTCTGGCTTGTTGGCACAGATATGAGGAAGATTGCCAATGTCAACGATCTGAGCTCATTACAAATAACTTCGACTCGATCCTGACTGATTTATCTTTATTTCTTCGATAAAATCCACAGTCATCAAACAGTTATTCTACAGAACGCTGTCTTTACAACTACTACGACAATGACGACTTATGACTGCCCTTTATCATACAGCGACGGACTATCATAACTTCCGACGACTTTCTCTACTCCCGTGATTACTCTTCTACCCTTTATGTCTCTCCTATATATATGTATCCGAAGCGTATCGAGACATTGCAGCGAGACATTGTAGCATTGTAACATTGTAAAATCGCACCAATTATGTGGATTTGTGACCTGCATTACATTGAACTCTGACCTTGTATTCCTCGCATTCATCCTGTTTGGCGATGAGTTCTCGCTGAGATTCTTCCAGAAGACATTTGTAGCGACTGACTGTTCGCTCTCTTTCTTCCACGACTGACTTCAGGTCATCTTTAGCAGCTGCCACCTCAGCCTCCAGTCTTTCAACCAAAGAAAGCAGAAGAAACCATCAAACGGACGATTAAAAAAAAACCCGTATCTGCATTGTTTGGGACGACTCGTCACTTTCTCCAATATCATAAAGGTCCTAAACTGTCCCTGTGGCGAATTGTAACGCGCTATACTATCCTAGAACCGCATACGGGTTCCATATTGGAATATGGGCCTTACACATGATCCCCATGGGCATGCAGGGTACGTGTGCTAATTGCGAATGCCTATGTTCAATTTTGCTCTGATAGCAATACAATTCAATAAAGTGCGATAACTTATATAAGATCCTAGTCATACACATGTACGTCACTCTAATCCTACTTGTAAACTCAACATTTCAAGAGCAGTAGGCCCTACTCAGTGAACAGGTGTATTGAAAGGTTGTATATTCTCTTGATCTCATCTGGCTAATTAATTTAAAAATCGAATCAGAAAGTGTCCACTTAACTCAAATTAAAGAGTTGTCATCAATTAATCCACCCGCCAATTGAGTCGGAATAGCCTTTGAAAATCAAATAGGCCGTGATAGATGGTCTGGAATGCGGCAGAGATGTCGAGTAGACTGGAGAAGAGAAATGTTGTTGACTAATAACAGAGACCAATTTATCATCAACAGAGACGATTCAGCAGCTTCTCTGTCGTGTAGTATTCAGTGAAAGCAAACTGGTGACGTCTGAGAAGTGAGTTACTACAAGAATACGTATTTCGTTCCGCCGGGAAAGAACAAGAACGTACAGTGCGCTCGGTTTTTATCGTTGAGCCTATAGCTTATTTTGGAAGGAGGAGGAGAGTGACAAGTGAATGCGTGTAGACAATGGGAAGTGACCGTGCAGTAGAGGGAGATAGATACGTAAAGTAAGTAAGTATGTACTTTATTGAACCGCTTGCAAACGCATTGCGGACACATCCTAATAATGAACGTTCAAAGAAATTTACACTCACAAAATAAACATAACAAGCAATTACACAGCAGACATCCTCAAAGTATTTAGAGTAAAGTAATGCACCCTCATAAAGTAATCATAACTAGCAATTACACAACAGACATCCTATGAGTAGCTAGATTAAATAGAAATCAAACAATAGCAGGCCTAATTACACTCGCAATAGTTGGGCCTATAGCATTCGGGTGATAAAACCACCAGGGATGTGGTCTCGAGACCGCGCTCTTGGTCTCGGGACAGTCTCGAGACCGGAAAACTGAGGTATTGGTCTTGGTCTCGGACCATCGGTCTTGGTCTTGGTCTTGATCTCGACTGCGTCGGTCTTGGTCTTGGTCTTAAAGGAACGGTCTTGGTCTTGGTCTTCGTCTCGGAACACCCGGTCTTGGTTTTGGTCTTGGTCTTGAACCTCTCGGTCTTGGTCTCGGTCATGGTCTCTAGGCTTTGGTCTCGTGCCCAACACTGAAACCCACATCGAGTTAGTGCATCAGCGCGCGGGATAGAGATCGATTGTGCGATCGAGGACGGAGTGAATAGGTAACAATCTTTAAAGGTAGCAAAAGACAACTTAGAACATGGCAAGGATTGTGTAGCACAGAAGAGAAAAGAGAGGAATCTGCACGGCCACAGAGGTCGTCAAAAGTTATCTGGTCAAAAGGCAGAAACTTAAGCCGTATCAGTTTCATTGCAATTCTCTGGCCAGCATTTGCAAAGCCTGACCATGCAGAGGAAGCATAGAGGAGGCGGGAAAGCGAGGTGGCTCGAACTATATCATATAAGCGCGTCCCCGACAGACCATGAGCAACAAGGATGCGTATTGTATAGAGTGATTGGCTGGCCTTTATACAGATCCGATCAATATGTGGGTCAAAACTTAGTCTAACAGTATTGGTTACCCCTAATATAATGGATGTTACCACCCTTTCCACACCTGGTATAGGGGTAGAAGATTTTGTAACTTAAGATTGTGGGCACCTAAATATCATCTCTTTGGACTTATTCCATTGAGCTTGAGATTGCAAGTAAGTGCCCATGTAGCTACATTTCCAAGTGCAGAGCCTATAGTATCTATAGCGGAAGCGGGAATCAGAATGTAGCTGTCGTCTGCGTATTTAAGCAATCTGTTGCTGCGATGCACAGGTTTCAGGTTAGAAATAGTCACCACAAAGTTAGGCGGTCCAAGCCCAGAACCCTGTATGATACTAGCATTTATTTTACATAAGGCAGATACTTGGTCATGGAATTTAGTACAATGCTGACGGTTTTGCAAGAGTGATAAGATCCCTTTATACAGAAAATCAGGTAATGGCAAAAGAGCAAGTTGCTCAGATAGGTAAGAATGCCTAACCGTATCAAAGGCACGGGAGAAATCCAGCGAGATAAGACATACATAGGGCTCTTCTTGAAACATATCTAGAATTCCATGAATCAAAGCAACGAGGGCAGAAGTGGTGGAGCCAGTGGGTCGAAATGCGTATTGGTCGCTAAGAGTGGAGTTAGTATCAGGATCAGTGAATATAGGATGGAAGTAATTCCTCACAACTATTTTCTCCAGCATAGTACAGGAGTAATAGAAATGGACCTGAAATCAGTCTCATTTTGAGGATGTGGAGTTTTAGAAACAGGCATGATGCAACTAGAGCACAATTGAGGCGGCGTGTAAGAATAAGTCAGAGAGCAATTGAAAAGATACGTAACCGGGGCAGTGAGCAGGTGAGCCATCGAGGACAAAAGCCAAGAGGGATGGCCATCAGGGCCACTTGCGGAACACATACTATTCATCAATAATATTATGGCGAACCTCCTTTTAGTCCGACTTCGAGCGCTTGCCTAGCAGCTGCAGGATACGGCCACATGCCCCGGGGAAGACTCCAATACCTCCTTCTATTCACTGGTACCCCCAGGAGGCCGAATTCGAAGCTTTCCCTCTTGCTAAGTGTCCGCGTAGCTTTTTGGCGCGGGTCTTCGCAACAGTTGCAACAGCGACAGCCCACTTGACGGTCGATGGATGATCAGACGGCGAGGAAGTATATTTCGGCAGAGGAAGAAACACATTCCGAAAAGTTTAACAACGCTTCTTCTCAACAGCAGCGAACAGAATACACGGAAAGTTCGTATATCATCGACTATACTAAAGTATAACTCGAGCAGACTGCCCAGCAAACTCAAGCTGCTTACTCTCCCTAAGACAACTCGAATCAGACTGAACTGACATACTGCTCCGACTGAACTCCAAGCTCAGACTGACTACGTACTGAACTAGACTGAACTGTACAGAAATGCGCTCTTATTTATAGCCAAGGACCTTCCCATAGAGTCCCCCGGACTCTGCAGAGTCATCCCGGACTCTACAGCCCATAGAGTCCTCCCGGACCATACAGAGTCCAAGCAGCCAATTGCAGGAACATCAAAGGGCTAATAGTGGCTAGCAGATCAAACGGACCCTCGTCGGCGCAAAGCAGCAAACAGCCGATGCACCAAGCTGCGAGCAGATCAAAGAGCCCATAGCGGCAGACAGACCCCATGACACTTAGCGGCAAACAGATATAGCAGATAGATCAAAGAGCCCATGGCGGAATGGCAAAAACGCCACAATATTCATCAATATTAACAGGGTGTTCAAGGTTTGCAGTAACCTTGAGCAATGGTTCGGTATAACCTAAATCAGTCGAAACAACTTGATATTGTCGGCTGAGCGTTTCACACGTAACGCCTCCAATCGCCACAGGAACAACAGCGACATCGCCCTGAAGTCGCCGAACCTCTGCCCAGAGTTTTTGAGAGCCTCGTTCTAGACGCTCGAGCGACGCCGCGTTGGTTTGACGATGCAGTTATTGATCCTGTCGGCGAGGGAATCTGCAGCAGCACATCTTCCACGAAGGAGAAGCGTCTTACTACGGCGCAGTAAGTATTTCGAGTAAGGTGTCATGTACGACGCATCATTTCTCGTGATCGACATCTTTCTGAGAGGGTCAAAGCGGTTCAGTGCGTCGTCGATGAAAGCATAGAAGCCTTCACACGCTTGTTCAATAGATATCTCCTCAGTGATGAAACTAAAAGTATGATTCGCGATGAAGGAGTGGAGCGTTGCAACATTAGCCTGCGAACGCAGACGGAAGCTTTGAACTACACGGTCACTCACCGAAGTTATTTTAATCGAAGTTGGGTGCGCTCCTAGATGGCAATGACTGAAGAATGTTTGGTCTTGATTGATGATTTGATTACATAGCATCTTCCGTAATTAGGTCCTGAGGTATAGATAGGTTGATCATTTTGGTTATAACAACAGGATTCACATGAACGAGGCATAATATTTATGCAGAGATTGGGAATAGGACGGAGCAGGACGTTTTGGCGCAGATATCTGATACAATACATAATGTAACACGAAGCATGATTGATGATAATAATTATGCTAAACTAGGAACTGGAATGATGAAAATAATTATGCTTAAATAGAAGCGGGATGGATATGAGAATTCTTACTCGTCGTGGAAGTCACAATCTTCAGTCAAAATCTTTTTATCACTCCAATTAAACGGCATTATGTTTCACCGATCCGACTTCCATTTAAGCATGATTCTTTTCATCAATCCAGCTTCCATTTAAGCACAATTTTTTTCGTCAATCCAACTTCCATTTAAATATGAATTCTTTTCGTCAATCCAGCTCCAAGTTTAACAGTATCCTTTTGATTGATCCAGCGTCTAGTTAAACATGTTTCTTTTCATCGATCTCTCTTCTACTACCGACGCTTCCGAGGCTTAACCTGATTTGCCATGAGGAATAATTTACGCCACTAAAGTGTAGATTGCCGTATAATATATTTATATAATACATAATATGCAATATTATTGTATCAGAGATCTGCGCCGAAACGTCAGTAGTAGAAAAGGTAATATTCTAACGCATTAAATCAAATCATAGGTACTAGATTTACACTGACCAAGAGCTTTGGTCAACTCCAACCCCCAAATGTTGGGGGAATTTCCAAATGTTTCGATGACTCATCAGTTTCGATGATGTGTCAAAAAAGGGAAAAAAATTTCTTGTATATATAAAATGTAATCCATGTACTATCTTTGCCATCAGAATCGTCCAGATTAAGGATACCACAATCGTTCAATCTTGGTTTCTTCGGCAGCTCGTCTCTTAGAAAAACTCCTGAAATTCTTGATGTTTAGTTTCTTCGCCGCTTCGATTAGATCCACATTCGACAAATATTAGGTAACGTCACACCTTCAACATCGATTTGTTTAACACTCATTTCATTTTAGAGAATATTGTCCACATGCTAAAGTGTGGATGCCATCTTGCTGAATCACTCGTTTGTCATCTTCCGCTGAGAGAGCTACCTTGTTAACTTCCTCGGTGTAGATATCGTGAAGATGCGATCGAATGACATTCATCTTTCTCAATTGTTCTCTTTTGGTAAATAAGCAGTCTTTGCAGTCTGAGTGAGTGATAGATTTCTTGATGACGTTCTTCTTCATGCCTTTACATTTCTTGTGGTCTACTCCAGTCATCTTGTACGAATATAACTTTGATCTTAAACCTACAAACTCTTCGATCTGTTTACCAGCTGCTTCATCTTTGAACATGCCAATGACCTTTTTATTGTTGCCTGTTTCTATACCATAGGGGTGGTCTTTAGGATAGTCGCTAGTGTCGAACCTACTTCTAATGTCGGGAGCTATATCGGCGTAGAAGTCTTCGGTCTTAATTTCATAGGCTAAAGAATCTGTATCTGTAAAAAGTAACTTTGCTCCATCTTTATACTTTTTCTTGATGTAATTATAATGAAAATCGTACATTATAGTTTTACTCAAGTCTAAAATACACATTCCAAGATATATAGGTTTGTTGTAATATAGCTTCGTCCGTTTCATGTGAATGGCAATTAGGTTTTCGTCAAACATAGTTCGAGAATCGTAACTCGTTCTCGCTGCTAGCTTGAGGGCTTGCTTCTCGCTGGAAACCAGTTTTATGTCTACACGGGTCTCTATATTTTCGCATGTCTTACCAAACACACTATTGTTCATTAGTTTGCAAAAGTCCTTCTCGAAATCGTTGGTGGCTTTCGTCCTCAGGCTGGTATTTAGATCGATATACTTTTTCAACCAAGCACTTTCTTCAAATTTAATTCCACGATGAATTTTGGTTATCTTCAAACCTAAGCTTTCATACAGCTTTAAATTTTCGTAATGGACTATGTACTTTACTTTATCATTCAGGTTTGGAATGAGTTTTGGAACATCCGATTCTTTAACCTTAACACTCTCTGGAGCAAGAGGATAGTCGTTGTGAAGATCGTGCAAATCTCTCGGATATTCCAAGTCAACTTCTAATGTACATGGTGTTCCTCTCCAGTCGTTTAGCTCATCATTACCCATCCACTGGAACCCGTGAGTTGGTAGATTCTTACACATTGCCCATCCGTACAGGTTGTTCGCGTCTAAGTAGGTTATAAATGTTGAAGGCTTGTATCGACAAACGATGGCATGTACTTATTGTTTGCTTGCCCATAGCGATGTGAACTAGTACTTACACCACCTTTTATACCGTGTTTAACCATTAGTATCATATCGTAATCGCTCAACAGCTCCAACTCGTCTCCGGTCAACTTCAATGCGGCATCCCAAACAAGACCTGGTGAAGTATAATATCAGGCGGGATCTAGACCATAGTTTTCACAACACACATCTCTAAAATTCTCAAATACATCAGTAAGCAGGAGAACGTGGGACAGGTTATATAAGTCGTGGTATTCTCTAAACGTTTTGAATCCGAATTCATTCCATACTATCTGTGCATGGTTGTAGTCTTCGTCACTGATGCTAGAGTCGCTAAGTCTTGAATAGAATGTTGACTATGATGGTAGTTCTGTTTCGTTCAGTCGATCGATGGAATCAACATAGTCGTAAGGAAAGACACCTTTTCTAAGTAGGAGGTCGAGCTGATTACCAGAATAGTGCTTGCTTAGATTCTTACATTGGTCTTTGCTCAGGTTCCTCGATGCCATGAATCTAAAACTATCGATGAAACGTAATTCACGTTTAACCTCTACTTCTTTATTTTCTTTATTTACAAACTTATCAACTACAAATTCTCTGCTAAATGAGATGTACTTTTCTTCGTTGCTGGGGATGCAGTTAATCTTTTCGTTATCATCACCTCGTAATTTCTTTACGAATAGATGACTGTCATAACCGGATAGATTTTGGAACAATACTGGGAAAAACTTGGGGACTTTATATTTTAGATTACAGATTGTATGAGCGGCGCCTCTAAATTTACCGTTGAGGTGACAATGATCTCTAAGTCGATCTTTACCAAGTTCGCCTTCGCATATGTGGCAAGCTGTAGCCGAATTGTACAGAGCCTGATCTTTTTTTCCGAATATCATCTTCTTTGGAAATTTAAATCGATTATAAATATCTTTAACATTATCTATAAGAGTGTCTATAAATATCTGAGCCACATTATCATCTTCGCTCTCCGCTGTGAACGTTACGGGAGCCTGCGAAAATAGATCATCGTCAAAACATTTTATATAATAGCAGAAAGAACTTGGGACGTGTTTTTGGTATTTTTTGGTGTAAGACATGTTGGGATCTGGTTGACAAGTGTCTATAGGTTTTATTAATGACTCAAAATCGGCAAACACGACAGATGGGACTCTCATCTTTCTATAATAATTTTTGAAACTCAGCATAGTTCCTGGTTCTGGAAGTTCTATCTTTTGAGCTTCGTGTTGGGAACAGTATTCGGTGTGTTTGTGTAGTGAATCTATTCTACTGAATCCAATCAAACATCGTTTACAATAGTGCATCGAATTAATGGACTTGTCTGTGTGAACCGCCATCAATCTGTTTAAGTTCTTTATCCAACAATAATGCCTCTTTTCTCCATCAGAAATAGATCTACACTGAAATCGCTCTCATGCTTCGATAAATATAGTGGGAATAGGTAAACATCGTTCTCAAACCCAAAAACATTAATACTCATATTATTTTTACTCTCAAACTTACTAATCACATTAGCATTCGCTGCTACTGGGAATTCGATGCCAGACCAATCAAGTTCCTCAGATTGTATTTTTAATTCTTTCGTGATTTTTTCTGAATCTCTCGCAACAGGATTTAAGGCTCTTGTTACGCACCACTTGAAGCACTCTTCGTCTTCGTTCTTCATATTAATAATTCCCTTTTTACTCGCTAAACATTTCGGTAGTGGAACGTAAGAACTGCCTTTCAGCGGTTTATAAACAACTGTGCTGATGTCTAATTTTTGAACCGCTCTAAGTCTCCAGTTACTACCTCGAATCTGGAAGGCGGCCATTGATTCTAAGATTTTATCCCTCGCATTATTAAATATTTCGCTCGGGTTGGTAGAGTTTAAAACAAGTTCGGTCCTAGAGACGAAAGGAAAATCTGTGGAATCTACTTGTCCGGTTTTCATATCTACACGCTCCATTGTGCAGGTAAAGACAAAATTGACCTTAGTCTGACGATTTTTTATCAACAAGTCTACCGCCTGTGTTCCAATGGTGTTAAGAAAACATGTGGCGTCAATTCCGCTTGCTCCTTCGACCGTGTATTGTTTCGTGAAGCCCTTGATAGCTGTGGCCGTCTCTTTTATTTCACGTGTTTTCATAGAAATTTTACCGAATATAGAATTCACTTTGGCTATCAGTGCTTCTATCTTCTCATTCACCTTTTTCTTTGGTTCTTTTGGTATATATCCTTCGATCCACTTTGCTAATGTATTAATAGCTGATTTTGTCTTAACTGATATTTTTCGTACCATCGTGGCTGGTACGGGTTCGAGTGTTGGGATTCCAATGTCGGGAACAGGTGCATCAGGCAAACTAGCATTAGGTGAGGGTATGCTGTGGGCTTCAATTTTAGCAATCAAATCCGCTTTTCGTAGTCGTGTATAACCAACCAAACCACTCTGTTTGGCAATTTTTCTTCATTCAATAACAGTTTTTTTCGAGTATTCCATTTTATATTGGGGTGACATGTCTTTAAGTAGAACTGTGAAAATATTTTCTGGTCTATTCATTTTATATGTACAAGAAAAAATTGTTCCTTTTTTGACACATCATCGAAACTGATGAGTCATCGAAACTTTTGGAAATTCCCGCGGAGTTGACCAAAGCTCTTGGTCAGTGTAAATCTAGTACCTATGATTTGATTTAATGCGTTAGAATATTACCTTTTCTACTACTAACGTCCTGCGGCAAAATGTCACGTACCGGGAATAGGATCTAGTTGACGTTGCTCAATTGTCGGGGAGCGAATTTAAACTTCTGATTTCATGGTTTGAAGATGAGTGTGATAAATTTTAAATAAGCCTAACCGTAATCGATCACTTGCATGGGCTTTGTTTAGATTCAGAATAAGATTTCAACTGACATGCATAATGCCTTATAAAGCTCTTACAACGAGTAGTTCTACTCCGATCTACCTATGACTTACTCTGTAAATTCCTATCCTCAGTCACAATCATCGGTCATAGGTTTTGCGGTTGAGCTTCCTCGATGTAGCATTCTCGTGCATTATTCAAAGTTGATGACCTCAAGAATGGAGCGACTACTACTCTGATGTTTCAACTCCTTTTCGTTCTTAAGAAACCATTCAAAAACTGATTACATCTCATTAGCTTACAGATATCCTATCTGAATTATGTCTAAGTGCTCTTCACTTATCTACTGCAAATTGAATCTTCCTTTGATTTTTCATTCACCGACTACTAACCGAATAACTGTGTCAGATGATACCAATTTCTTAGGAAGAAATAGCAACGACGACGACGATAAATAATAATAATAATAATATATTATTATATTATGTACATCTGACAGCATCAACAGCCGGTGGAGCAACAGAACATGCCGCAGAACGAAAGTGCATCAAATACTCACTCCTCCCCACCACGCATGATTTTGTGCCAGTGGCCATCGAATCACTGGGCCCCATAAACCGCACAGGAATGGAGTTTCTACAAGAGCTGGGCCGCCGTATGACACAGGCAACGGGAGACCCTCGCGAAACAACACATCTTTTTCAACGCCTATCTATTTGTACACAACGTTTTAATGCAGTGGCATTCAGGAGCTCTTTTGTTCAGGCCGATGAGGACGAAAACCTATAATAATAAAAATAATAACAATGACTATAATAATAATAATAATGATAATGATGAGGTGTAATCATAAAATTTGGATCCAGCGCTATAATCTTGTGGACTTTAATAGCAACTTTTCTTCCACCCCTGAAGACGGGGCCTGGCCCTCCAGACAAATAAAAATGTAAGTTAAAAAATTTTTGAACAAAAAATTATAATAATAATAACAACTTGTTCCAACTGGGGCCCCAACAAGGCGACCCTTTGGGTCCCTTACTCTTCTGTATACCTCTACAGCCCATCCTCATCGAAATGAAATCGCCGCTCACAGTAGGTTTTCTGGACGACCTAACACTAGGTGGCAGAGCGGAAGAGGTTGCGAAAGATATAAACATACTCAAAACCGAATGCGAAAAACTCGGCCTTTTCCTAAATCGAACGAAATGCGAGATCATTTCGACTTCTGCTGATATCCAGAGAGACTTCGAACCATTAAGACAGTTCAGATAGACTAAACCTTCAGAGGCCACACTCCTAGGCGCACCTCTGTCAACGTATACGACCTTGACGAACATTTTGAATGCGCGCACAGTGGAGCTAATGCGCATGATGGAAAAACTAACGTCCATCGCCACACTTGACGCCCTCATCTTGCTCCGATACTCGCTGAGTGCCACCCGACTATTATATACCCTCAGAAGCTGCCCATGCGAAGGCCACAAAGGACTGGAGGAGTATGACAAGGCCTTGAGGGTGGGCCTCGCTGAGGTGCTCAATCTTGTTCTCACCGACGAGGCATGGTTCCAAGCTACCCTGCCCATCAAAAGAGGAGGACTGGGCATCCGATCAGTGGTTTCGCTGGTCCTTCCAGCCTTCTTGGCATCGGCCGCAGCCACTGATATACTCCAGACAAGGATTCTGCGAGGAAAGCCTAAAATGGACCCTGCCCTGGAGATCCTTCAGGCCAAATGGAGGGAAACCAGCGGAGTACCAGAGCCGGAAGAAGCTTGGGCTCACAAACAATCGAGATGGGACGACCCTTTGATCGAGCTCGGAGTGGCAGACCTTGCCTCCAGAATGCCTGATTCCCAGAATCAGGCACGTCTTAGAGCAGTGGCAGCACCATACGCAGGCGACTGGCTCTTAGCCCTACCGATTACAAACTGCGGGCTGAGACTTGACGATGAGTCCTTGAGGGTGGCGGTGGGTTACAGACTTGGGTTACCTGTCTGTTTACCTCATTCCTGCCCATGCGGTGCCCTGGTCGAGAGAAACGGATATCACGGTCTCTGGCCTGAGCTTGGGACGCTGACCAAGACACGCGGCCCTGAACGACCTTATTTGTAGAAGTTTAATCCGTGCAGGGATCCCCACTGTCAAGGAGCCGGTGGGCTTGACCCGATCTGATGGTAAAAGACCAGATGGACTCACTCATATACCATGGCGAGCGGGGCTGTGTTTGATATGGGACGCGACAGTCTCAGATACAATGCAACGTCGTATCTGCCAGAAACATCACAAAGAGCCGAGCTAGCCTCCACGTGCGTCTTCACACCGGTGGCATTCGAAACCTTTGGCCCCATCAATTCTGAAGGCCAAAGATTCCTTTCAGAACTGGGATACAGACTGAGCGCCGTCACTGGGGAGCAGAGGGAGACGACATTCCTCTACCAGCGCATCTCGATGATTATTCAACGCTAGAACGCAGTTGCTTTCAAGGGAACTTTCGCTGCTCAGGAGTCCAACGAGCTGGGCTACTCCGGACGACATCACCATTAATTAACATTGAAGACCATAATAATAATAATAATGATGATGATCATGATGATCATAATAATAATAATAATAATAATAATAATAATAATAGAAATAATAATAATAATTATTATTATTATATCCCCGAGACAGCTTCCACAGCTGGAGGAGCGGCGGAGATAGCAGCCACAAGGAAACACACAAAATATTCTGAGCTAGAGAAGAAATACACTTTTGTTCCAATCGCTATAGAAACCTTCGGTCCCCTCAATAGTGAGGGCCTCGCCTTTCTGTCTGAGACTGGACGCCGACTTTCGACAACTACCGGTGACACCCGAGAGACAAACTTCCTTTTCCAGAACTTGTCGGCATTGATCCAACGTTTCATTGCGGTGGCTTTTCAGGGCACTATGTCAAGATTACAATCCACTGACAAGCGGCGACCCAGATAGCCTGATGACAGATCCGTTGGCAATGCCAATGATGAATAACACTATATGTGACATAATAATAATAATAATAATAATAATAATAATAATAATAATAATAAAAATAATAACAATAACAATAATAATAATAATAATAATAATAACAATAACAACAACAACAACAATAATAACAATGTTAGAGATTACGATGTGCAGCAACCTGTGGTAGCTGGACTGGAGTGTACTACGATCGATTCTGCTTTGTTCCAGTTGAAGGCGTTCGTCTGTCAACAGCAACTGCATGACCGTCGTCTGTGCATCTGCTGCTCCTGCTGCTGCTGCTGCGCTCGCCATTGGTCAACGGTCCAAGATGACGTATGTAGGTATATATAGCCCTACGTTAGGAGATACGACCGTCAAGGACTACTGCACAGCATGAGACGGAATAACAAACGCAATTGAACAAAATCAACGCCGCTCAAGTTAGTCGTTTCATCAAATGACTACTGCCGCTGCCTATAGTCAAGGGACTCAAGCCACACGACGTCAGGGTGTTGGTAATGCTACAAAGTCATGCTGAATACTTAAACAAAGCGACACCGTTGAAAACAGTTTTCAAGTGTAAGCTTGAAACTGTAAAGCGATCAGTTGGAGTTCGGCGTCGGAATACCTGCTAAAAGTCATCAGCTGCAGGTCATAGATTCTTAGAATAACAAATGAATAACCACCGAGTGTTTGTTTCTACCACGAATCTCGGGAGGTCAAATTAACTCACATCAATATTTTACGTAGGTTCTAGTTAGGATTTTAGCCAAAGAACTCCTCAGAGTTGCAGCCAATGGTCAATTTGTAATTGTGGAGGTGGTGTAACTGTAGGACTGGCGTTTCTCCTGCCCCACCCCTCGCCAAGTTTTTCTCGGCCTCACCGGTAAAAATGTCGCGTCCTCTTCCCCCTTGTCAGCATTACAATTTGCAGCATAAAGGGTCTGGCTCATGAAAAATAACAATGTTTGATAAAATTAAACGTAATTGGCTAAACGACGCAATTTAACACTAATCTAACACTAAATTTCACAGAAAATGAAACGGTCGCATTTAACGCATGTGACCCTATTGAACTTAATTAGAAAAAACGCTATACCCACCGTTTTATTGGGCTGATATTTGTAGACCTATACTACACTGTGTCCGGAAATAAAGGGACCCGTAATGATAATATGAAAATAAATTAATAGTAAACATTCATTTATTTTTAAAATTCCAAAACCATTTTAATCCTGACATATTTATCTAACAGTACATAAAATATAATAGCTCGTGTTCTCCAATAATGACGTCATAGAAACGTCATTTTTTTCCAAATTCAAGGATTAAAGACTGCCCATAACATAGGAATATCCGACTGGTCGAAAAAGTCAAGTGACGATAGTTGTTGAACTATCGGTCCCAGCCAAGTAGATCCGCAGAATTTTGAACTTTTATAAAATGTTGCCGATAAACCGCCATGAATTTATTTCGAATTTATTTGTTTAAATCTGAATAACATTAGACTGCAAGGTATGTTCAAAGTGTCCTCCTTTGGCTTCAACACAAGCTTCAAGACGCGTGCGTCATTGGCCAATAGAAGTATCAATGACCAGCGGAGTAAATTCCTCCAATGCATTAACTTTGTAATTTAAAGACGTCACTGTGACGTACTTTTTTAACCAGGACGTTCATAAATTAAACATGAATTGAATTGTGAATAAATATCTCAGGATTAAATTGGTTTTGGAATTTTAAAAATCGCTGATCATTTAGGCTTACTGTTTACTTTTATATTTTCAATAGACAATAGGGGTCCCTTTCCGGACATAGTGTAGGCCTACAATATAATTTGGATAAAATTGCATGATTGACTTATGAGCCTACTGATGCGTAAATAGCGGGACTAAGACAAAGAGAATGTGGACAATACCCGAAACGAAAAAACTTCAAAAATATTCACAAACGAATATCCGATTAATCGAAAAGTAGCAATAGTTGTTGAACTACCGGTCCAAGTCAAGTAGATCTGCCTGCATTAAGAGTTACTCTGCCCCTCTGATTCATATGGAAATCGGACCTTGACTCGACAACCCTTTTAACAAAACATCTGGTTCGATGCAGCTCTCGTGAATAAGCGGGTGCCCTGCGTTTATCTTTCGTGTGGCCCGTTAAAAGTTTGCAGATTACGATGACCATCAACTATAGGCCTACCTTATTCAAACAACCACGCGATCCAAAGATCTTGGCATCCGAACATATCATAGCATTTAAAAGACGATAACGGTAACGGTTCACTCAGATTTTATTCGTGTTTCTGTTTCGATTAATTTCGAGTGTTCTGACGTAACAGTTTGTCGTCACAGAAACCACATAAAGCATTCATAAGAAGTTGACACGTAAGACAGGGCTTACGACCACGTGGTTTATGGAACACCTTTGTTACGCCGACGAGTAGGGCTGCCGCAAGTATCCGAATATTCGCGAGTACTCGACTCCAACAGTTACTCAAATAATTTTTGTTTACTCGAGTAAGTCTACTCGCATGCTTTCACCTGGAGGTGAGAAAATTGCAATTTCTGGTTGCAGTTTTCCAATAACTCGCCTCGTGACATGATCAGGGCTGTTAACAATACCGGGAAAAAGTATTGCAATAGCAATACCAATACTTCCTAATTAAAAGTATCGCTAAAAGTATCGCGATGCCAATACCAATACTTTTTCTGAAACGTATTGCAATACCAATACCAATACTTTTCAATATGCTTGCATAATTCGAGCTTAGCATAAATTATAATTCATGCACAGATAATTATAAAAAATTTCCCAAGGATTCACTTGGGCCAATCACAAGGAATCTAGATAAGAGGAATGGTTACTCGTCAAGTTTCCGTGTATACGCTTTTCTCTTAAACACAGATGTCGCCCCAATCTTAATTTTTTCTTCTATTTGAAAATATGGTGTTTTGAACCTTTAACGGCATTTTTTTATTTTGCTGACATACCCGGTAGTTCTTCGCAAATTTGGCTTCACGGCTAAAGGTTGATGAATCAGCTTGTTATTTTTGGAAAGATCTACAATTTCTGGCTCCTGAATATTTCCCAAAAACTGTTGACACGAAGGAACATGAGGAGTTTCCAGTCCTGTGCATATTGGTCCTTGGGCCAATCGTAATGTCTTTGCCTACAGGCAAGCTATTCGAACACATTGCTCAGGAAATCTTTGTTTCCTCAGTCCTATTCAATTTCAAAATCAGCTAAATTCGCAAGCACTCTAAATTAATTGAGCAATCCACTTCTACCAGTGAACGTAAAAGGACATAGGCCTACTTCGGTCATTGTAAAATATCTCATCTGTTCGCACGAAGATATATATGGCGATATATAGGCCTAACGATAGATTTCGCATATTTCTTGAGAAACCATGTAAATTTCAGTGAGATAAGTATTGGTACCGAGTATTGCTGACAGGCTAAAAATAGGTATCGCGATACACATGCGATACCAGCAAAATAAAACTATCGCGATACTCGCTGCGATACTGACAAAAGTATCGCGATAACAAAGTATTGCGATACTTTATCGCGATAGTAAGTCCTGGACATGATAGCAACTCATAGTCTTATTCTTAGACAGTCTGACAGTCTGTTGGCTCAGCTTGGCTGCCAGACGGCTTTTTGTAGCCTATAAGTAACAAAAACTTAAAAATTCTGTTTCTTTGGCCGTTCAGTATAGCCTCTTAGTTGTTACAATGGAAGTTTAACTTTATTGGGGCGCCAGAGCTTTAGTTAGAACCTATGCTATGGTCTACTTAGTCTATCCATAGTTTAGGGTGTAGTAGAAGTCATGCTGCTTGTATTAAGCACTTTCGGTATTAACGAGTACTCGAGTACTCTCCAAGCAACTCGACTGAGTACGCGACTCCAAAACTACTCGTTAGCGGCAGCCCTAGTGACGGGGCCGACACAACGACGAACTGACGAATATTTAATAGACATATGGCGCCAAACGAAGTCAATAACAGTTCGGATCAGAAGTACACAGATTGGGCGAGGACATCATGTTTATTCATGAATACGAAAGCGATGATCATGGTAATTATATAATGAGTGTATATTCTCAATAGATCATGAATAGCAACACTTGCAGACAAATAGAAAAGGAAATATAATTTTATCTAATTGTAGGAGATAGCTTAATCTTAGACGGCCAGTTGCGCTTCAGGTCTCTAACACCAAGCGTGGCTGTCACTTTCAGACTGCTAATTATTGTGATTAATTATGTAAGCCTAACTAACTTTCGTACTTTTCATCAACCGATTTTCATTGATTCTCAAATAGTTCTTCGGCAAAGCTTCTTGAATCTAACAGGTTGAGTCTTTTTAAATAGTTAATGTGTCAGACTTTCTCGGCTTCTGATGTGTGAGGATGAATCTGGATGATACGAATATGCAGCGAAGGTGACAGACAATCAGGCATGCGCACATTTAGGAGTTGCTGAAGGCATTGGCATTGGGATTGGCATTGGCTATAGACTACTCAATCACCGCATCAACTGTTGTCCCGCTGCTTATCTATCGCTTAATAGCGCAGCGTCTCCCAATCATTAATGGCCGTGGAACCTTTCGATCTTAGATTGTTTTGCGGAACCTCTGTCCAAAACTAAGCATTATTCTGGTACGGACGCCTTGTCCCAGCCAAAGTCATTGACCCTTGTCAGCCGATATGTTGAAGGCTCGGCGTAGCCCGCTCTCTTCGCTCTGCTTCTTGTTGTTCAATTTGCCCTTACAGCAGATATGCAAACCCATTGTTCATTCTCTGTGTTAGACCCCAGGGTTTGGAATGCCAGTTCTCTGAAGCTACGTCTTTTCCCTAAATCGTGTAGTCTCGTTTTTTATGGCCATCTATTGGGAGCGCTTTTGAGTAGGCTAGTTACCTTGGAACGGAGCTACATGTAGCCTACATAAATTTTCGAATGAATGAATGAATTATTTTTTCAATTCAATTCAATTTTATTTGATAAGCAAAGAAACATGAGAAAATGACAAACAACAAACAAACATAAATGAATATTCTGGTAACACAGGGGTCATAGACCCCGCTAACCAGGCATATATTAGGCCTGTTATAGGTTTGGGCCTAGAATAGATTATTAATAAGACAAATATGGATGATAATGACATATGAATCTCTGTGCAAAGTGGGAGCCCGGCACAGCTTATATTTTTGAGTTTGAATGAAAGACTGAATGACAGTATACTGCAATACAACGTAGGCCAACTAGAAAATGTTGCAAAAAACCAAGTACTAAACTTACATCATACATGATACATCACTCACTTATCAAAGTTTTCATTGATTCATCATCATTCCTCACTGTCAGTCAGGCTGAATGATAATGAAAATAAATATTTCTATAAGTTTTTGTAATTCCTAATTTTAAGAAAAAAGCTTAACGGAAAAATGAACGCCTACAAACATCCACAAACTGCAGTTGTTGAAACAGTTTTACTTGTAAAGTCTGCAAGGGATGAGTTCAGAGATGGAATATTTCATCCGATTTTTTATTTCGTAGTAACTGGACTTAAAAAACGTTTCGTTGCAGTGTCAAATTTTAATTGTTTTGGAAGTTTCTCCAATAAGATTTTGACTGCAGGGTCATTTGTGTAAACTTTTGTGAATATTACTCTGCCGACATTTGCAAGCATATAATAGACGAGTTTTGACAAACGAATTTATCAAGAAAATATTTTCAGTTGTTGAATAAACTGCAGGAAATTTCGCTACCGAATCTCTTCCCCAATTTAATTTGTTTTTGTCTTCCAGCTTCCATTGCAAGTGCAGAGAGAACATTCAGTGTGTTAAAATGAGTCAAAAACTATCAGCGGGCGACAATGTGTCAAAACAGAGTCAATGGATTGGCAACATTGGCCATTGAAGCGGAGTTGGCAAAAGCTTTAAATCGTGATTCAGTTATGGATTCTTTTCCAAGCAAAAAGTCCAGAAAGGCCTCTTAATGAATTAATTGAGAAAATTAAAGTAGAAATCTGGTTAATAAAACCAAATAATATTATATGATTTGTTAATAAATTTGCTAATAATTATAGAAAAAGTTTATAAATAGTCAAAGGGCGGGGCCTCTTATTTATTTGGTTTGGGGTGGGGCCCGGGTCATTTCTCCCCCTTTCCCCATCTCAGTGGGCCTGTTGGTCATACTTATACGTGTATAAGCAAAAAGCCTATTTTGAAAAATTCGTATAATTTGTTTTGTTGTTGTTAGCTTATTGTTCACACTGAAAGGCGATCGCGGAACAAAGTTTTTGGGAAACGCTGTTTCACGCCTCAGTATATTCGTTCAGTATAGAATATTATAGGTTTCAGCGTCACATTAATTTAAACGATTGGCCTAGACTGTATTATATCTTAGACGACACGTGAGTTGAAAAGTCATCACGAACAACAAGAAATAAAATGTAATAGAAGAAGACATGATTTTGATATTTGCAGTCTTTGGTTAGTTTCCTACTTGAGCTGAATGGCATTTCGAATGGTTTGTGTGTTATGAACAATTTATCTTACGATGTTGCTATTTTAAACTCATTATACAACTGCCACTAGGGCTCCACATGCATCGTATATTCCGTAAAAGTACGTATGTAGTTTCATCTGAGACGGTGAGACGTTGATTTATAAGCCTTCTCTTGGATCGCTGCACTAGTCTTCTTGCCGGCGCGCCTGCGTGCCTCCTGGACTGCCTACAGTCGGTGTTAAACGATGCCGCTCGTCTTGTCTGGAACAGGAGGAGATCTGTTTACGTTACGCCGCTCCTTCGTGACGTTCTGTTCTGGCTTCCTGTTCCGAACCGCATCGACTTCAAGCTTTGCTTGATCATCTACAGATCGATTCATGGATTAGCCTCTGAGTATTTAAACGGTTTCTGCTTCGGGACACACTCCTCCGCGTCCAAGCTTCGACTCAGATCCTCTGTGACGACCAATCTCCGGAGGTGTGCGGAAGATGAGATCGCGTTTCAGCAACCGTATTTTCTCGGCCGCTGGTCCGCGGTGTTGGAACGTTCTTCCATCTACCGTTAGATTGGCAGACTCAGTAGACTCCTTCAAAACTATGTTGAAAGTGTTTCTCTTTTCCAAGCCCTACACTCTCCGCTGACTTTCAGTTAGTTTGTACGGCGCCCTTGTAGTGGTTAGGGCTGCGTTTACCGCGCCTTATAAATTGGCATTGTTGTTATTACTATTTATTATTATTATTGTTATTGTTATTATTATTATTATTATTATTATTATTTTTATTATCATTATTATTGTTATTATTATTATTATTATTATTATTATTGTTATTATTATTATTATTATTATTATTATTATTATCCTCTTGCCAAGTAGCGTAATGCACGCAGGTGACCCATCTGACCCCTGCAGGGCAATTTGAACCTCCGGTTTAAATACCAGTTGAGATCAAGGACACCTCGGCTCGTTGAATGGCACCTTATGGGCTGATGGCACTGGACGGACGTCCATACTTGGAAAAAGATGGGTGCGGCCTTTCATTCATTCATTTTTTATTACGAAGATTTATGTAGCACCCTTTCAAGGTTACTCTCAGGAGCGTTCACGGCCGCAGCAGTGCCTGAGTTAGTTAATGTCCGGCGTCATTAGGTCTCTCACTGTCGACCGGGCGAAGTGTAGAAACATGATGGTTAAGTAATTGGGAAGACAGAAGGGTCTCATCACCTCCACTCGCACAATGCGTGTGGATAAGTGCTAACGAGGCATGGAGGAGCGCTCCTCCCAGTTCAGAACCACCGCTTCAAACACACACGGACGCACAGGGAAGGCTTTCGCCACCCAGTCGATGACGTCAGGGGTTCGATAGCATTGTACCGTTTCATTATACGGACCACTCATATAAATGCAGTCCACAGCAGTAGTGACATCAACGACTGTCGCGGGTTTCTTTCACTCTCGTCAGCTCCTTCTTCTAGATGACGAGATTACCACCGGTTCTTTCCTCAATCACCAAGCTCAGCAACACGACACACTTGATGGTTTTAATATGTATATTTAATTATATATATATACACACCACTCATCCTATGTACACTTACTGGAGTTATTGGTGTCCCTTAGAAATGTTTCCCTGATTTATGTTGGAGACGGGATTCCCAACAACGTTGATTACCCTTATCGTCAGAACGACCTAACGTCTCCCACAGTTTCGAAACAAGTCCCTGTTCCTTCCCTTGCTACACTATGAGAACCCTTCTAGAGGCGATTTCCTTCACCCTCCCAAACGCAAAACTCGTATCTCTATTAGACGACAAATCACCTGCGGAAACTATTCCTAAGCCGGGTTAGTCGGATCTTGATGTCTCTAGCATAACGTCAACCACTAGGGGTGTACAGTTAATGTCTGACTAGCGGCTGTCAAGGCTGGGCCTTGTTAGGTGTCATATACAGGCAATAGGTTCCAGGGATTGCGTTACATAATTTTAGTTATACCGCCTAATAGGCTTGCGCCGTTCGCATCGGAATTGTCCCTTATTCTTGATTAGTGTCAACAAACCGGTCCAGACCAGATCTTCAGCTGGTTCATGAATTTCTGGTCCGTGGGTCGCAGAGATGGTAGGGGTAGGTGGCTCTAACGTCTGCCTCGAGGTGTCGGGTTTCGTTGCTTGACACTCCGTTGCTATTTGCATATTTCTCGCCGTCTGTATTGAGGCCGTCTGCCTTCGGCGAAACCCATTGATGTCTCCCATTTCAGGTTTCTGGTAGACAGCTTCATACGTAGTCCTCCCACGCCTCTGCCGACCATCGATGACTTTTATATACCGCCATCGTCCAGAGTTTCGCGCGTGACAACGACATAGGCGACGCCGTCTACCCGGGCCACCAGGTCAGGCTTTAGCCTCCCACCTCCAGTGGTATAGGCCCTAATTGGCTCAAGAATTACCGAGTGACCCTTAGACTCAACCCTTTTGGCTATTTGGCCAAGCACTGAATTATGCCCGGAAACACCTCGGAAACGGTGAGTCCTCGAACAGTTTGTGCGAAGGGGTGCTTTGAGAAATTGCACCTGGTGTCACATAATATGGCACCTGTACATGAACGCCTCCCGCGAGAGGAACGCTTCCCGGAAGGCAACAGGTGACCCCTCACTTTAATAGCCTGGATGCAGTCGTCACCGAGAGGATGGTAGACACGTCAGCCACCCAGTTATCTATGCGAGGGGATTGTCCCTGCTGTTGGAGTCCTCGACCGTCCATCGATTCGTGGAGTTGGGTTACCTGAAGACGGTGAAGAGCATTGGCGTCCCTGCTGCTGTTCAGCTCCTGATCAGCCTCCCTCACCATTCTTGCACACTTCTTCCTCATCAACTCCAGGAAGAGAGCTCTTGTCCGTTATTACATTTTGGCAAAAAATGACAGCGCAATAAGAACATGCCCTACTGGGGCTTCAAACGGCGCACCCGCCAACCGATCGAGTGCCACTCTGAGCAGGTCCACATTGACACTCCTCGTACCGAGAGGTCCGACCTCCAGGTCCAGGTATTTGTAGGTTTGTGCTATGTTGTGTAAGCTGATCGATGCGCCGTCGATGGCCAGGATCGAAGAAAAATTGATCACCCAGCGTTTGGCCGATCCGAAGGGAATCACATTCGCTGGTTTCAGTCGGAGACCGCCCAAGTTCAGCGCATGTTGCACCCTACTGACCTGTTCCCGCAGACCTTCTGCAGTTGAAGCGATCAGGACGATGTCATTGGTGAATGCTAAACACCGGACCATCTCCTTCTTATTCAGGAAATATCCGATGGCCGGGTTTATCACCGAAAGGACGTCATCCATTACACATTTGTTGAATATGATGGCTGCCAGGGAATCGCCCGCCTTGTCGCACGCCATGCACGGCCACATCCGTTCAAGCCGCTCCTTCGACATCCAACCTTCAGAATGCATATGGTTGGTGTGTTGGCTTATAGCCCAACGACGTACTGCACCAGCGGGATGGCACGCCCAGCCTCCTTCGTGACATAGCCAGTGTCTCATACAAGACAGTCTGAAAGCTTGGCAACTTCCAGGAGGGACAGGCAATCGTGCAGATCTTCGCCTTTTTGAATCAGTATCATATCAGCCCTTCTGAAAACCTTTAGAAGCCATGGGCCACCGGTATCCACAAGTTGGTGCATACGGCATCTCGCTAAGGGTTGTTCCCTTATTCGACTGTTATTCCGTCAACTCCAGGCAAACATTCCTCCGACTTCGAAATTGCTATTACGGGTTACAGGATCCACAATGGACCAATCGTCTTTGGCCTCCATGGCCTCTTATTTCAACATCTGAAAGTGAAGAAAATCCTTCCTGTTCTTCAAGCAGCCTCCTCGCAACAGCAATTCGATCCTCCGCTCTTCCTCACAAAGACCATCGACCATGTAAATCACCAGTCAAAATGACCGACATCTATGTAAATAGGTAAGTATAGGCATGTATCAGATGTAGGCGCCAGAACGCCTTTATTTCAAATGCGTCCTATGGAGGAATGGCATAGGTCTACATGTAAGTATCATGTATCTGTAATTAATTATTGAGCCTCCATAGAAGCTCTCAAAGTCGAAAAGCACACTCATGGCAGTGTTCATGCCTTCGTGCAATCCTCCTTTGCGTTCACAGATTAATGACTCTCTTGGTTAAGTCTACTATGCTTCCTTCGTAATCTAGCGCAGTATACAACCATGATCTACTTTCTGAATGGTTCCCATTGTTTACTGTCTCTATACAAGTGTTCGATCGTGACTTGGGTGGATACCATTGACAGCACTCTTTCGTTTGGTGAACAAATCTCTAATCTATCTCGGTCTATAGTTTCTATCACCTGCGACGTCTTCGATCTGTCAGTTCCCTCCTCCACTTTCGCCTCCATGGTACATGCCTTGCTTGCTCAATGTATAGATTGCAGTAATCGCTACTTATTGGTCTTTAAAATGCTCGTCTGTCACCACTTCAACCGATGCAAAACCGACATGACCTCTTGATATCTCGGACGGCTTCTACCCAATAGGGCGTTCATTTCATCACCACCGACGACTGGCTCTTAATTTTAGCTGACGTGCCTATATTCTCAAGACTTCTCTGTTCCGCCGGGCATTTCGAACTGGGATCGCATCTGATTGAGTTGCACTGCGAGAAGCGCTATATATATATATATATGTATATATATATATGAATCTGTAAATTCAAATTACACAATGCATTGCCACACAGCTGTTCTCATCAAACTAAAAGTTTTGGATTGTATCTTTACGAAAAATCCAGTCATCTTCTTTCACCAGCTGTTTGTGATTTGTCTGTATTTTCCAGCTACTGCTGCTTTTAAAGGATAACAGGCTAACACAGCACGAAATGGTTTAAGGCGTCGTAGAATGTTGACCATCCACCCCACCCCGTTGTTGGGCGTCGTTCTGTAATTGAACGAAAGACTGATTGGACGATGGTAGGATCTCTCTCGCAATTATCCTAATCAGCTGCCTTCATCTGACTTAAGATACGTGAGGCCAAGACACAAGTCCAGACTTGACAGATCTTAGAGATCTGAGTTTAGGCAAAGCACGCAACGCTGTTCTTGACATTCTTATCATAGTTTTGAAGCGGACGTTGCAATGACCGCCAGATCTCAGCCAATTAATCAATTTTAACGGTTCAATTGATTTATTAGTCTAAGCAGCTTGTAGCAATATCATATGCAGTGTGCACACGAATATCGTAGAATCCGTTGCTATTTGTATAATCGGGTGACGCTATAACATACAATGCCTTCTTGCCTACAGTTGGCTCTAATAGCAACTGCTATTATTTCTACCAGTTGGGCACAAGGTTAGTCGTTATTTAAGTCTATTTATTGATTTCAACAAATTCATCAAACACCACAGTTGAATGACTTGGATCAGTTCTAAAGATTTGCTCCGGATAGTGCATAGAACGCATTTCAATAATACTGTATAAGAGTCTCTCAGATCAACTCAGTTTCTAGATCCTGCTTTTACCATATGCGTCAACTTCGTTCTATTCGCAGCTCTCTCTCTCACCTCATGCTATCACTATACTTTAGTCCACACCATGATATGTACTCAGGTGGACTTTGGAAATGCTGTTTACATTGGTCTTTCTTCCGCCAATTCTCTCAAACTTCAGTCTGTTCTTAATGCTCGCCTGATAGATGGCATTCCAAAAATTTGCAATATTTTATGCTTCATTCAGGAAGCACTTCATTGGCTCCCTCTTCACCAGCGTATACAGTTTAAACCCATTTCGCTTATGTGCATCTGCCTACTTTGGGTAGCCCCGACATACCTAAAATCTTTCTTCACCTCGGTGGCGTCTTTACCTGCAAGAGCTTCCTGGCGACCTTCCACTCGCGGCCTTCTTGTTGTCCCGCGCATGCGCTCTGCAACGGCCCTGTTGTTGAGCTTTGCCTATGTTGGTCCTTCAGCTTAAAACTGTCTTACACAGTCCCAGCCCCCGGAGTTACTGACCCTCTCACCTTGTCAGTTTCGGAGACACCTTAAGACCTTTCCTTTCCCACGCACAGACGCCCCTTAAGAGCGCTGCTGATTTTAGCGGTGCTATATAAATGCTTGATTACATTGCATTCCTTGTGATCGTGCAAAGCCGAAGGTACATGTACGTGTACCAAGCCTTTACTCGTCCGATGGCAGATGAAAATGATTACAGGACGACGGTCTGTCCATGATCGCCCTATTTAAGCGTCACGATGGAAGTCTTCTGTTAACCACTGACTATGTTCGACTAATTTCGACCGACTTTTTCAATGCTCTCGACACACTTCACCAAACTCTGTGGAATCTTAAAACTCTAAACGGAGACAACTTTCTAATTAAATATGTCGTTTACACTCATTTACTAACTGAATAAACCACATTCTGTTAACGTATCTTTGAATAAAGCACATACTGTTAACGTATCTTTGAATAATTCACACATTGTTGACGTGTCTTTGAATAAGGCACATACTGTTAACGTATCTTTGAATAAAGCACATACTGTTAACGTATCTTTGAATAATTCACACACTGTTGACGTGTCTTTGACTAAGGCACATACCGTTAACGTATCTTTGAATAAGACACATACTGTTAACGTGTCTTTGAATAAGGCACATACTGTTAACGTATCTTTGAATAAGGCACATACTGTTAACGTATCTTTGAATAATTCACACATTGTTAACGTGTCTTTGAATAAGGCACACACTGTTAGCGTATCTTTGAATAAGGCACATGCTGCTAACGTTTCTTTGAATAAAGCACATTCTGTTAACGTATCTTTGAATAAAGCACATACTGTTAACGTATCTTTGAATAAGGCACACACTGTTAACGTGTCTTTGAGTAAGGCACATACTGTTAATGTATCTTTGAATATTAACTGCTACTGTGATAGATGTTGATCGTAATCTAACGATGACAGCAAAAGAAGCCGTCAAACTCTACATTGATGGAGTTCTTCACGATCTTCCGAACGATCGTAATATGTCGGCGACGGACACAATTGCAGTCAGTTCCACTTCACGACTCCTGGCATTTCAATGCATAAACCTTGCACCAGAATGTCCTGGAATGCTCGCTTCCATGACGGACGACTACTTCCTGTCGAACTCCGACTGGAAATGCTTCGACATCTCTGGTGGAGAGAACTGGACGAGGCTCGGTTTCGACGACAGTCAATGGCCGAAAGCGATCGAACACAGACGAAACATCGACGAAACAGGTGGCAACTGCGCCAATCTGCCGTATGTGCCATCGATCAGTACGAATGCCTTCTGGATATGGATGGCAGACACCGTCGAGGACACTATCCACTGCAGAGCATATCTACGTATGTACTCGACATATATTTGGCGTATTATATGGGCACAGTATACAAATAAGACGCAAATTTCAAACACGCACTGCATCAGTCAATGACCAACAGATGCTGGTCAGATTCATTATAATAAGAGAAGGTCCAAGAGATTATTAACATCATGGCGACATATGTATGTATATGAACACTTACTTATATAGCGCCCTACAAGAACTTCACGAGGGCACTTACCGAAGCTACCTATAACCTGAAAACAATGCGTCTTCAATCGTCCAGAAAATGTCTCCTGTGCTACACACAATGGGAGAAAACTCCGAATGATCATCAAATGGTGCAGAATATCCTCACAGAAATAAAATTGTGGAATTTATACCTCATGAGATTTACTTGCATTACAGCATAAATTTTGTGACTCTAATTAGCCATCAAATAGTACAGTGTACTACACGAGATTATAAAACAGTCCTGAAGTATTGGATTGCCACAAAATGTGCTTCAACTCCCTGAGATAAATATACACGTACATGGTACGTAAACACGTACATGCAAACATACATTGTCCCCATCGATCAGTGCTTAAAATGTAAAAAAGAACTGACTGGACGCTTGTGAGAAAAGTGAAGAAGTAAAGATTGAGAAGGCAGATCACCAACATAACCCATAGCAGACGACACAATTGTTCACGCACTATGGGTTCATGACCAAAACGTAATTATTTGTGCACTGTAGACAATATTCGGTAAAGTAGAAGATAGATTGATAATAACTAGTCTATGATGCTTGAGTAGAAACAGGATTGCTGAATGAAACTCTTTCTAAATAGAATTATAGAAAATAGACCCTATATAGGCCTTGCTGAAAACAATGCTAAATTCTGAAATGGAGGAAATGGTTGGATTGATCAAAATAGGCTGAGTCCTTGCTGAAGCAGAATCTGGATTTGCAAGCATTATTATCACCAATCCAGCTTCTATTTGACCAAATACAATGGGCGAAAAATAAAATTTTGATCGTAAACCTCGTGTCCGTTAACCATCTGTCGTCAACTAGTTGTTATAATGCGAACAGAGATTTATTTGCATTGGTGATGTTGTCGACACGGATGCCAATGTTTTTAGAGTGGGCACAAAAAGAAACAGTTAATTTGTTGCATGTTCTCCTCTTTTTTCGAGTACTTGCCTCATTTACAGAGTACTGTGTCCCTTGGCAGAGGTGCGTGTCCTAGTCAATTATGATCGGGAGGAAGAGGCGTCACTTGATACTTCAAGAACTACGCTTAGTTATAATAGAATTTTCCGATATTGTTCAAATATTAAGCTCGGAAACGGATTATCGAACCTTCGCACTATCGAAGCTTAGGACTATCGATGCAGAACCCGTTTGAGCTGCGTCTGATATCAACTGATTAGCAGACTTTAAAATTATTGAAAAAAGTATTTAAATGCTGTTGATAATAACGTAGAGAAATTTCACTGTTGCATGAACGACCATGGACGGCGTCCAGGCTGTGCTGACGAAGTAAGTGGTAGGACGACGTCCAGCCTTGAAAACAAGTGTCTGGACGCAGTCCATGATCGTCCATGCTCAGTTTAAGCACTGACTCCACCTGAAGGTCTGTCTCCTCATTTTCACGTATCAGATGTTCAAATCTGGAACTTCAAGTCAAATGGGTAAGACCTACCAATGTATTCAAATCGTCTGTCTCTGTTTTTGTCTCTGTCTGTCTCTGTCTCTGTCTGTAAGTCTGTCTGTCTGTCTGTCTCTGTCTCTGTTTGTCTGTAAGTCTGTCTATCTGTCTGTCTCTCTCTTTCTCTCTCTCTCACTCTCTTAAAAACCAAACTCATCTGGTTTGACCATTGGCATTTTGTAATATGAGGCGGACAAATATAATTGAATCTGGTTGGATCGGATGTCGTCATGTCTGGAGACGGATCAGTCAGTGGTCGTTGTATGTGTGGCTTAAGTGTCTTGCACTCCTTTAGTGATGCTTTGTTTGCAGCCGTATGTGCTTCGTCCCCTTGTAAGAACGGCGCCACATGCAACATGAACGAGGTCGATCAGTGCACATGCGCAGCAGGATTCACCGGAACATACTGTGAAATCGGTAAGAAAGGACACGTAGCTAGGACAGCTATTTATTTGTCTTCTGTATGTATGTATGGGGTGAGTTAACTCAATATATATACAGTCTACAAAAGAGTATGTATGTATGTATGCATGTATGTATGTGTGTATGTATGCATGCATGCTTGCATACATGCATGCATGTATGCATGTATGTATGTCTGTCTGTCTGCATGTGTGCATGCATGTATGTATGTATGTATGCTTGTGTGTAAAGTATGTATGTATGTATGATTTGATTGGCAGCGCTTGTTTTTGTTCTTGTAGAAGTAGACGAATGTGCCAGTGGACCCTGTCTGAATGGAGCGTCGTGTCAAGATCTAACCAACGCCTTCCAATGTTTGTGTGTTGCTGGTTACACGGGATTCAGATGTGAGACAGGTTCGTCCCTCTTTTCTCATCTTCAGCTCACAATCAGTTGAGTCCAAACTGTGGTCGTTGTACTTCATTCCGGTGATAAACGGACGGACGGAAGAATCTACAATGACTCGCATCGCATAAATCAATTGCGGATATGCAATGTTGGGTATGAGTTAACTCAGAAGAGTTTAAACTCACGAATTAACTCACTTGCTGCGATTTATGAGTTTGAGTTAACTCACCCTAAAGAGTGTGAGTTATGAGTTTGATTTAATTCATAATTTTCGGTGAGTTTGAGTTATAACTGTTCATTTTAAAAACAACTCCCAATTCGCCAGTCTGAAAATGTCATGTTAAAACAAGCTATGATGCCAGTTATGTGTGAGATGCTAGACTTGTGGACTACGGTGTTTACTTTGACTCCGTAATAATAACCTGATTTATCCACTAATAATAACAATGATAACAGTGATACTAGTAAATTAGTAAACTGATGATACCATTTCGTGGTAACTGTGCATTTGAACAACGTTCGATTAGAATGACAGCCTAGAATCCAACCCTTACTTATGCAGCAGTTATCTCAGTCTGTTTGGTGGTGATCTGCTGAACGTGTTGGTTGCTCTGTATTCTTAAGAACTATCAATGCTATTGCTACTTTAGTCAATAACTCATCTCACGTGGAAGATTATTCGAATGTGCTTGGAGTTAGCTTACGAGCGCTGTAGAGGTCAAACAGTCTGAAGTCATCAGCGTGGAAGCAAAGCGAATCTCAAGAACATTGAATGGCATCCTTCAATGGATCCGAAACAAATTCTTTTTCGACAGTTCGACCTTAACAATGATCGCCATCCTTTAGATAAGCTAAGACACACTTTATCTATATCGGCGCAACTAGTGCATGTCGCTTTTGAAGCAATTAAGAGTCTATGGTTACTGCTTGTTTCTGATCGCTCGCCTTATCATTCAGCACTTTGTCGACGGATGAGCATCGGTTGCATCGTCTCTACTCTGATGGTGTATTTGAAGCTGTGAGGGCGAAATCGTTCCGTCTGCTTTCGTCTGCTGATGCGGTCGAGTGTGAGTCGGTGCTCAACCGATTCCTCCACAATCGTTCAGCTGAGCATTTGGTCCGCAAAACCCACAAGTATCGTTAGGAAGATCACATTGTCCAAATTCAGCTTCATTAGGATCGATTGTTTTGTTACGCCAAATAACCATTCGTACCAAATTCTGTTACGTACGTACCAAATCCTGTTGGTACGTATGTACCAATCCTGTTGTGTTTTCTCTACTTAGAATCGAAGTATTATTTGACCCATGTCTTCATATCGGATGGCAGAAACATTCTGTGTCATGAGAGAAACAGTAACGATCCGGATATTTCTTGCAACCACTTGCAAGAAGGTTTCTGTGCAAATAGTGTCGACAGAACGGCGCTTGACTAGAATTAACGCTTTTGCATCAAGGAAATTGTAATTGTAATCAGACATTTAAGTTAAACAGCGTCAATCCTATAAAAGAACTCATCATGACCCTACCGACCCAAACCAGTCATATCAATGTCAAGTGATACAGCGCTTCAGGCGCTTGCGATGCTCTAATCACGATCTCCAGACTTGTAGAACACCACTTGAAAGCCAAGTGCAGGGCACCAGCTTACTCACGCGTTGGTCTGTGGAAAGAGCAAACTTAGGAGCTGAAGAAAGGGATTCGAGCTGACGGGCCCAAGACAAAGTTTATAGACTGAGCAACTGTAGTAGTATGCATAGGAGGGGGGGGCAACCAACATAAGATGTAAATTAGCATTGGTCAGACGATGAATGGATTCAATGACACGGAGCCAAGGAGACTGAAATGAGGAAGTCCCTCTGCAGGTACGATGGAGCAGAACCAACAAGGCAATTAAAGGTCCTGGATCTTAGACTGATTAGGCTGCTGCTGAAAGGATATCCATGCAGAGTATCCCACTTGAGGGAAGCTATGTAATGACTCCGAAGGGCTGCTGTGATGAAGCGAGAGGAATAGGAAGAAGAGCAGGAGGTCATCGATGAGATGGCGATTTGATGAATCGAATAACAAGAAGTGGCTATTCCACAAGAAGCGCTTCGTCGTTAAGGAGAGGCTTCAGCAGAGAGGACTGTGAAGCAGACGAAAGATCTCACGGTCAATGTTGTTCCAACGTAAGTTTGAGCTCAAGCACATCATGTAGACTGGGTGCATAGGAATAGAGCATTGTAGGGATGAAGTCTATCACGTAAGAGAGAGAGAGAGAGATACAGACAGACAGAGACACAGAGAGAGGCAGAGACAGAAAGACAGAGAGATTGCTCTAAGAGAAATGCTAAAATCCATATAATTTTATAGATCTGTACCGCACAGCTTAGAGGAAACAGTGGTCCCGAAGCCGATGCCTACCATAAAGTGCGTTTCAAAGGCAGGCGACATAACTAGTCGCATAACCTATAACAACCTGATGCCTTCGACTGAATGAGAGGATGTGAGAATCGCTGTTGGTCTTTTTTATGAATATTGCATACACTTGAAATTCCATAGAGTTAAATATGAAGCATTTCATCCCGTTATAAAATTAGGACGATTTGCTGAAACAGTTGAGCCGCTATTAAAGCCGTGTTGAGCGAATAGTAAAGCGCATCATATCAACGTACAGTGTACATGTTTCATCATTTCACAGATGTGTATGAATGTGATAGCACGCCTTGTCTAAACAACGGAACCTGTGAGGACTACGTCAATGGATACCAATGCAGTTGTTCAGCCAACTACACGGGATATGATTGCGAAACAAGTAACTATGTTTTACTTATCATACATGTATCTCGGTCTAGCAACGCCATGGCTAACAAAATGTCCGGTCCTTATTCATCTTGTTCGAATCATAACTTAATTATAATACGCAAGTAGTGGCTGGAGGAAACACTCTATGACTCTAGCAATTTTGTATTGTAGACCATCTACAATTCTATAATTTTTATGGTGTCTGCTGTCACAGTGCACACAGACGGACGCACGGCTCCTAGTGCGATCGACCGGAAGTCTACGATGATTTATGATCTACAGACGATAGACTTTTGTTATTACTTATTATTACTAGATGAATTATTACTCTACATGCATGATTGGTAATAATTACCGCTCTATTTGTTAGATAAATTAATATTCCAACCGAGACAGTGTTTAGTCGTCAGTTCGTGACTACGTGTTCCATTGATCTGAGTCGTGATACTATTAGAATAGGCCTACTAATAGGACCTGATCATATTCAATGTGAAGCGTCACAGTTTCACCGAATAAAAGATTTCTGTGTTGAAGAAGCCATATATATATACTGTATATATATATACAGTGCAAGTCTTGGACCAGAAGTGACGAACCACTCATTATACAGTTATTGGCTAAATAGAATTACCCTCCGATAAAACGCGGTAAATATAATCCAAACGCTTGAATTTCTAAGTAGGCCCTACATGCATGATAATTCCTAGAGAGAACTCTATAGACCAGTGATTCCCAACCTGTGTGCAGCGGCACACTAGGTGCGCGAGCACTTTGCAAGTGTGCCGCGGAAAAATTCTAGTATGTTATAAATTAATAGTGATTAAAAACAAAACTCCACAAAAGAGATATCACGGTTTAAAAAGCAAATCTGTTCAATTGATATAGTGAAGAACAGCTTTCCATTCAGAAATAATATCATTCGATCAGTTCAAGAGAAGTCAAAAATTCTTCTGCCCTTTGCATGTTCGTGGTTTTATGAATTTATATTTTGAATGTGAATTGAAATCAAATGTTAAAAGAACTTCTTAGAATCGACGATGAAATCCAAGTGTCGTCTCTGAAGCCTCGTTTCAATTTTATTTGCTCTCGAAAGCGGGCACAGCTGTCACATTGATAATCATTATTGATTTAAAGTTAAAAGTTAATTTGTGCAAATAAATTAAAGAATATTAGATTATTAGGCCCAATATTATTAGAATAGACTAGGTCAATAGACCGACTAGATCACTAGAGCATTATTAGACAATTAGAATATTAAAATTAGAATATCATTAGATAATAGTCACAAATATCAAAAAGGTAGAGGTCTAGGTATTGCAAAGGTGTGGCAATAATGTTTATTCTTTCTTACTGTGCCGCAAGTCAAAAAAAGTTTGGGAATCACTGTTATAGGCCTACACCACTTTCTAATACACTTGTAGTAGAAGACATTCTAATATTACAGAATTAGTTAACATAGGCCTAATTCACTTCTGCGCACTAATGAGTCGAAATCAAACGTGAAACAGAGAGATCGTTATCATCTGAGCCGAGGACTTTCGCAGAATCGTTTTATGATTATCTATATCTGCAAAGACTTCTCAACGCAACGTTGTAAACGCTTCCTTGCTACGGAAACTGTCCTTCCTCCTACTCCTCCATCTTCTCCAAAAAATGTGTACTTAGTACTTTAAATATACACTCACTGTTACATCCAACGCACTCAGCAGAAATTAAAGATTTGGCTCAATTATCCCACCCTCCAGATCTCTTTGCACTAACAGAAACCTGGTTCAACTCAAATACAGTACTAAGACTGTATACCCTCCAGCTATCATCTCCACAGCTGCACACCTAGCCCCTCTAAATCCGCAACCGTCACGAACACCATAGGTGGAGGCATCGCCTTTTTGACTCGGAAACCATCCACCGTCCTCAACTCACCTGGCTACTGTTTTCGCTCCTTTGAATGCGCCTCAATCACTCTCAAACTTCCTTACAAAATTCTTACCATCTTCAACGTCTACCGCCCTCCTTCCTGATCACAGAGGATTTCAACATACATGTCGATGATCCCTGTGATTCATTTGCCACTGAATTCCTCACGCTCTTATCATCCACTAACACTTGATTCAGCATGTCAACTTCACAACCACACACTTGATCTCATCATCACATCAGCTGTCACTCTAAGTTATCACCACATTTTCTTTCTCTTTTGATACACCTTCCGATGATTATCCCATTTTCGCATGCCTTAACATTCTATATCTACTCCACGTCCTGATCCTGTCTCGAGTCCTTTTCGCCTCATCGGTTCCATAAACATTGAAGCCTTAACGCAAGATCTCTCCGTTTCAGATTTCATTCTGAATCCTCAATCCTCCCTTGATGATCTCCTGTCTTCCTACAATACCACTCTCTTCAAGCACCTACCTGTGATGTACTGGCAACTTTCCCTGCTCTTCAAACATTCTTTAGTCACTCGATTCACTTCTCAAGAAACCATCGCTCGATAAAGAAATCCTTTCAAACTATCGACCTGTATCCAACCTGTCATTCATTTCTAAATTACTCGAATGCATTGTCTTGTCCCGGATAAATAACTATCTGGCTTCTAACTCGCTCCTAAATTCACACCAGTCTGGCTTTACCAAGCGGCATTCAACAGAAACACTCCTCACCTCCCTCTAAAATAAACTTGTTTCTGCCATTTCTCATCAACAAGTCTCCTGTCTCTGCTTCCGTGATATATCTGCAGCCTTTGATACCATCGATCACAATATATTGCTCCAGAGACTGTCCACCTGGTTTGGCTTTCCTGATACTGCTCTTCTCTGGATCCGGTCCTATCTCTCTTCCCACTCTTTTTCAGTACAAACCTCGAGTACTTCATCTCAACCATGTCCACTCAGCTGTGGTGTTCCTCAAGGTTCTGTTCTTGGACCCCTCTTGTTCATCCTCTATACTACCCCCCTCAGTTTACTCATTAACGCATCCTCGGTTGACCATCATCTATACGCTGACGACACGAAGTTATTCATTTCTTTCTCTCCAACCAGCTTCTCCAACTCCACTGATCATCTTCTCCATGTCGTCAGCCAAATCTCATCCTAGATAACCTCAAATCTCGTCTATCTGAACCCCTTCAAAACCGAATTCATTCTGATTGGCCTCCGTGAGCAACTGAAGAAAATTCCTGATCCCTCTATTTTCCTCAACCTTGATTCTGCATTCACCTACAAATTCATTCCAAATTCTTCTGTCTGCAACCTAGTCATAATCTTTGACCAAAGCCTTAGCTTCGCTGATCACATCACCCATCTTTCTCCTTCTTGCTTCATGTATATCCGTGATGTTCGTAGAATCCGCCCTATGCTTGACTCCAAAACTGCATCCACAGTAGTCACATCGATAGTTCATGCCAAATTGGATTACTGTAATTCCCTTTCCCCCTCAATATAGACACCACCCAATTAAATCACCTCCAAGCCATTCAAAATGCTCTCCCCCGTGCTGTCACCAAGACCCCTAAGCATCACCATATCACTCCTGTCCTCAAATCACTCAACTGGCTCAAAATACCTGAACGGATCCAATATAAGGTCATTTCACTCACCTACAACACACTGCAAGCCCACATATCTCCATCAGTTGTTCACGATTCAACCACATCGTTCAACTCGTTCCTCTTCCACCCTCACACTACTTCGCCCTCCCATCACATCATCACTCATAGTTGCAAAGCGCTCCATAGCCATTGCTGTCCCGCCTCTTTGGAACAAACTCCCTCCAGCATTAAGACAAATATCCGATCCGTCCTACGAATTCACAAACGCCTCACCTCTTGCTATCTCCCCACAGCTTTTTCACTCACAACTTAAAGCACTACTCTATCGTAAATCCTATCCTGATTCCTCCTCTTTCTCCTTTCTCCCTCGCCCTTTCAACTCCAAACGCCGTCCACCTTAACCGTCTACCTGCCTGCGTGCTTGTCTGCCTACCTGTCTGCCTGACTCGATTTTGACCTCTGTCTATCGATTCTGTCTTGATTAAGCGCCTGTGAATAAACAATGTGGGCGCTGTAGAAATGTTGAGATGACGATTACGATTCCTTCAATGAATATTGCGTGTGAATCGTTATCCTCTCCTTGCGGCCAGAATTGCAATACTGATTAATTGCGACTAATTACGTTAAACTCGGACTATTTTATAATCCGTGCATCACATTATCTTGGATCATTTGATCTAATCTGTAGAAGTAGATGACTGCCTCAGCCTTCCGTGTTTGAACGATGGAACCTGTGTCGCCAATTCAGAAGGAAGCAGCGGATACACTTGCTCATGTCCAGACGGAATCACTGGATCTAATTGCGAATCAGGTCAACATTCCTCCTCCTCCTCCTCCTCCTCCTTTTCTGCTTCTTCCATTTCTTATTCTCTCTCCATAATCCCTGCATTTCTTCTTCTTCTTCTTCTTCTTCTTCTTCTTCTTCTTCTTCTTCTTCTTCTTCTTCTTCTTCTTCTTCTTCTTCTTCTTCTTCTTCTTCTTCTTCTTCTTCTTCTTCTTCTTCTTCTTCTTCTTCTTCTTCTTCTTCTTCTTCTTCTTCTTCTTCTTCTTCTTCTTCTTCTTCTTCTTCTTCTTCTTCTTCTTCTTCTTCTTCTTCTTCTTCTTCTTCTTCTTCTTCTTCTTCTTCTTCTTCTTCTTCTTCTTCTTCTTCTTCTTCTTCTTCTTCTTCTTCTTCTTCTTCTTCTTCTTCTTCTTCTTCTTCTTCTTCTTCTTCTTCTTCTTCTTCTTCTTCTTCTTCTCTTCTTCTTCTTCTTCTCTTCTTCTTCTTCTTCTTCTTCTTCTTCTTCTTCTTCTTCTTCCTTCTTCTTTCTTCTTCTTCTTCTTCTTCATTCTTCTTCTTCTTCTTCTTCTTCTTCTTCTTCTTCTTCTTCTTTCTTCTTCTTCTTCTTCTTCTTCTTCTTCTTCTTCTTCTTCTTCTTCTTCTTTCTTCTTCTT
>OY365818.1:22954332-23198261 GCA_959347315.1 Bimastos eiseni | reverse complement strand
CTTATTAACGAGTAGTTGCAAATTATTAGACTACATATTTACGGTCGGGTGGAAATTAAATGTCAGAAGTTGAGGTAAGGTTCCCAGTGCATTGGTCGGAGCGCTTACATGGAAATTGATGCATAGGCCTAGGCCCTCTTCGTTTAGGCCTAGGCCTATGCTTATCATTATTACATGTTGTGGCCGAATTGAAATAGGCAGTGTACACTGCATGCGACCAAAACCCAAAACGAGTTCGTTTCTCGCTACGTCGATTCCTTTGCCTCTCGCAATAACGCACAGGATATTCATAAAATAATGTCTTTATACCTATGTAACCTCTCTTTTCCTGATTTGTGAATTTTATTAATAGCCTGTCGCCAGTTTATAAATTATACATATGGGCCTCTGGTTAGCGAGGTCTATGACCCCTTTAGGTTCACCTGTGTAACCAGATTTTTCATTTATGAAACTTATGTTTGTCATTTTCTCGTGTTTTTTGATTACCAAGTAAAATTGGAAAAATGAATTGAATCATCATTGGGTAACTGGTTCGTCTGCAGTCGTCATATAAGAATCTGGGGAAGTTGTAGCCTAAGTAGGCTATCCAATCGAAGTCTACAGTTCTGTAGTGTAACACCTGGCTGATGGCCTAGCAGGACACCGTTCAATGTCGAAGATGATTTGATGTCGCCCTCATCCTTTCTCCAGGTTTGAGTCTGACACCGTCAAAGTTCAAACAATGACGTAGTAAGTGCTCATTGCCTCTTACACATGGCGAAAATCACTGATCCGTGGCGAGGGCTGTTGGTTGGTTGACTGGATAAGACAGCAGTAAGGAGTGAAAAGAAGAACAGATAATTAAATTCACAAATCAGGAAAACAAAAATAGATAGACGTTAATCTTAACAAGTGCCTTAACTAAGGGCTCATGTCATCCGCTGAATAGACACAGACATTCAATTCAGAGAGGTGTCTTCACAGGCCTAATCTAATATTCGGCTCATGCTGAATATATGTCTGGAGAAGATTCCATAAATGAGATCCAGTACATTGAATGGAAAATAATCGAGTATTTGTGTGTGCATAAATAAGGAGGGTCATATGATGTGGAGTATCTTGCCTGATAGGTGTGGCGATCAGAGGTGAGGCCAAAAAGTTATTAAAAACATGTGGTAATAAACCACATGATGATGATGATGACGATGACGACGACGACGACGATGATGATGATGCGCATTAGATATATGAACAACATCGTTCAAAATTATATACAATGTACCAGCAATCAATATCTCACTTTGGACACTGAGCGAGATGTTGTCGCACATAGAATTTTAAATGATGCTTTCTTGGAGCTAAGCTGAAAGAAAATTAGATTAGGCCTATGTCACATGATGAACATGGGTCGATCAGTGTTAATAATATTACCTTTTATTTAAGGGGCCGTCCACAAATGACGTCACGCGTCTAGGAGAGTGGGTCAAAAATTTGCGACGAAGTGGACGAGGGCAGGGTCGACGAAACGTGACGTCACATCATCACATCGAACATCAAAAATGCGCAATTTTATTTAGAATTAACACTCAACTAAACGAATTCCACTTAGGGGCCGTCCACATATTACGTACGCAGCGAGGGGGCAGAGGGTTTCAAATTTCTGCCATTTTGCGTATTGGTGCATTTGGTGGGATGAGAGAGGTGCCGAAAATATGTACGTACGCAAATATAATTGTCTAATTATGACGTTCACAATACAGAATATGAAAATCAGAACTGTAAACCTAATCATAGACTACATATGTTCCTGCTTATTCAATTTTATGTAGCATTAAAACGGTTTCAAATGCAAGTGTTGTTAGTGTTTTAATTCTTCATAACTGTCAACTAATTTAAGCTGTTAAATCTGATGCTTAAAAAATAAATGGTCTGTGGTGAAATCAATGTTTTATAGATGTTTTTAGCTATTTAACCTTTGCAATGGGGAAGGGTCAGAGCTCAAATGTTCGTACGCGTGCGGAGGGGTCCACGAAATGTACGCAGTGCAGCAGAGGGTGGGGGAGGTTTGTTGGATTGTTTCGAGTTATTGTTATTGAAAATGTTTTAAATAACTGTATTGATTCTGCCAAGGCCTTTAATCTTTAATATTCTTAGGATTGTAATAATTATAGGCTACTATAATTTCTTCATTTTCCTTCGTTCTACTATTATAGTTTCAAGTATTATTTTAGTAATAATTACTTTTTTGATAATTACAAGAAAATTTGCATTACATTCTGGAAATCCTTTTTCGGAGAGGGGTCAGGGTTTTGTGACGTCATATCTGAGAGGGTCCTTGCATTTGTGACGACGTGTGACGAAAGGGTTAGGGGTCAAAAATTGCGTGACGTCATTTTTGGACGGCCCAAAAGCTCAATTTTCAAACTTACTAGATAATGGCTAAGATTTGTCATCCTACACTTTCGTCAGTTTATTGGTTCTCTAGATTGGGTTTTAGCATTTAATTTCTGCGTTTCAGAGGTGACTGTGATGCTGGTCGTAACTGGTGACAAAAGTCTGGTCGTCCTCTACGTCGATGACGTACTTTACCAGTTGCCTTATAGCAGCAGCAACAACTGGTCGATTCCTGACCACATTGCTATTCCGGCGTCATCTAGTCTGATCGCCCTCAGAGCCACCAGTTCATTCGAAGCAAACTGTTCAGGAATCCTTGGATCAATCGGCGCCGACTTCGTGACTGACGCAGCATGGAGATGCTCAACAGATAACACTGTAGGCTGGTATCTAACGGACTACAACGATTCTGATTGGCCACAGGCCGTCGTGTATGATGGGAACACTTCTCCCTCTTTATGTGAACACCACCACGAGATTCCTGAGATCAGCGCTTCCGCCAACTGGATATGGACGAGTGATATGACCGAATCAATCAATTGCAGAGTTAATCTTGGTAAGTGTACTGGCAACTTCGTGCATCATACATGTGTAACTCAAACGGCAGTGATTATAGATTACGCGATAAATAAGCCTAATTTACTATTTTATGGTCATCATTATTATATACACAATAATTATAACAGAGAAACATTTGGAATAGGTTTCCTTTACAAGATTAGCTTTTATGGAGATGTAGTGTAAAGAAAGTGTTTAAAAGTGGTGAAGAGTAGACAGATGTTGATAATTTTGGTGATAACATGAATGAGGACAGAAATTTGTCATATTTAGATTTCACCACTTTCTATTTCTTTCATGAGAAGAATTCAAAAATATTTTTGGACGACAGGTAGTTGATGTGCTACCCTCTAGGGCCTGTAGCCCCCCCCCCATAAAGTCCTCTGACCAAACGTTTACGGAGTCACCAATTGTTTCTAATAAAATAAAACTCTTAAAATTGCAAGGGTGTCCTATTCGCAAATAAAACAACGATGGTTGGCAGACTATTTATCCAAACCAACTACGTCTGACTCATCTCAGATGTTCTAGTTGTTGTTGCCATTGCTGTAGTGGGTTCTACGTCAGTTGATCCCCTTGTCAATTGATCCTCTGCCTGTTGGACCCAGCCCAATTGATACAACATTCATGTTCCACTTGCGACCTTCTCCATTTATTAAAAGAACGATGTAAATGAGCACGAAATGTTAAAATGATGAAAAATACAAAAGCGTAATTTAAAGACAGTTGCTTTGAATCGTCTCTTCGATTTTCAATTCGTAACCAGCCGACAAGTGTAAAGTAGATGGATTTTATGTAAATAAGTTTAAGTAGGCCTATTATTTCTTCACTCTCAAAGTTCGGTCTGTGGTTTACTGTTCTTAATATATAGTTGCAGTTGAATTCACCTTTACCGGAAAGTGAAAACTGTGCAAAAGATTAGTAGGCCTACTTAATCCCAAGTTTAAATACATATAAGAGAACACAAAAATTCAATCTTAATATCCCTATTTGTTACGACTGCGACTACTGACAAACTGTTTCGTCAACGTTTATACCAGGATAAACGCAGTGTAAGCGCAGTATAATTGCGCAATTAACTGATTATATATTTGCGATGTTTAATTGCGCAGTAAAAGCCTTCTGCGACAATAACCCACACACGCTCACGGCCCCACACGCACGCCAATCGAACCAAATTTATGACTGCAGCATGTTTCTGGAACGATCTTCCTCCTGAATTCCGTATCAGGTCGTACGTTTAGAGAAGCTTAGCAAGTCTCGCCTATACCTCTCCGCACTACTTACCTTTTGACTCTTCTTCCTGGGCGAAATCTCGTTTTCGCCTAACGCCCCCTTTTTATAACTTTCCTCTCTTCCACTGTCGGCTGTCTGCTTAAATTCTCCTTTTCTGTCGCCTCTGCCTCTCTTGCCTTCATCGTCCATTGACACCCTACATCGGACCTCTCCTATGACCAAATTATCAGCGTGTAATCTGCCGTCACTCTTTCGCTTCCGCCGACATTCTCTTACCCATAATCTCTCATAATGCCTGTCTTTCTAAGTCAACGCCCTCTCTCTCTGTTTATTCCTGCCAGATGCGCGAATCTGGTAATGCACTTGGTGTCGTATTAATTAAGGCAATTAGCGATGTCGTTATCGCCGCGATTACAAATGAGCTTCAGCAACGGCTACTGGTCTGCCACGTAGAGTTCGCTTTGTGCATAGCAGATCCAAATATTCTATAGCCTAGCCTAATTCAAATGTTCGCATGAACTAATAATAGTCACAGTCACATTTAAACTAAATAATACATAATTACAATGCATCTATAATATAAACGTCGTCGATATCACTACAGACGTTATGAGCCCTACTGGAACTTTGCAAGCAGAGCAAGACGTTATAAATATTTCATTCGAGATAAACTAGGGGCAAGCGAGATCTTTGATCATATAAGTGGAGATATGAGAGCAGAGTCTTAGGGAGCCCAATTAATAGCGAATTATGCAATGATCGATGCGTTGAAATAATAAAGGCATGCACCTTGAACTCTGGAAGACATCGATCTCCAAATTACTCTAAGATGCCTCAGTTGGTTGTAGCGGGAATAGGTCAGCAGGGATAGGAGTTCCATAAATATCAAGGCACTATCAAGCATGACGTGCAGATCACAGATCCTGGAGGAAAAAGAAAGGTCTGGAAATAGTGAAGCCATCAATTGATGATAAAGCTTTATCACTTGGTTCCAAACCAGATCAGTTTAGTCTTTGAGAGATTCTTCTAAATCTGTTTGCTTTCTTCCAAAGATGGAGATGTTTAAGCGGGATAATTAATTCTCCTAGATGGAGCTATTCAGAAGGTGAGCCACGAACAACAAGTGGCTTGGACTTCACCAGCATAGACATGTAGCATGGCATGGTGTCCATCCAGGACAGAGGGGATGTCCGCATTGAAAGAGTGTATAAGATAGGCCTTAGTTGAGGGACACCAGGGTGAACCCTAACCCAGGGTGCTCTATTGTTACCCAGGATCAGAGACCACCATCTGAGTACGGTCAATAAGATATGATTTAAACCAGTGAAAGGGTGTCACATAAGCCCAACATAGATCTAGGCGCTACAGAAGTAGCTGATGATCGACCACATAAAATGCCGAAGAGACATCAAAGAGTGTATAGGATTGGTGTCCATCCAGGACAGCGGTACGTGACGTTTTGGCGTAGCACGTTTTGGCGCAGATCTCTGCCACAATAATATTGTATATTTATATATATATTATATAAATTATATTATATGGCAATCTAACACCTTTGTGTGGTAAATTATTCCTCATGGCAAATCAGATTAAGTCTCGGTAGCGTCGATAGTAGAAGAGTTCGATGAAAATAATCATTCTTAACTAGAAGCTGGATCAGTGAAAAGGATACTGGTAAACTGAGAGCTGGATTGGCAAAAAGAATCATGCTTAAATGGAAGCTGGATTGATGAAAAGAATCATGCTTAAATGGAAGCTGGTTTTTGTAATAAAAGTTATGCTTTAATGGAAGTTTGATTGACGAAAATAATCATGCGTAAACGGAAGCTGAATTGATGAAAAGATTGTGAACAGATTGTAAAAGGGCTCCACGACGAGTAGAATTCTCATATCCATCCCGCTTTTCTTTAAACACGATTCTTTTTATCATTCCATTTCCCAGTTTAGCATAATTATTTTCATCAAGCATGCTTCATATAACAATATATCTATTGCATCAGATATCTGCGCCAAAACGTCTTGCTCCGCCAGGACAGAGGGGTATCTGCATTGAAAGAGTATATAACTGTATAATATAGATCCTAGGACAGATCCCTGTGGGACACCAGGGTCAATCCTAACCCAGGGTACGTGCTCTACTGCTACCCAGGATCACCATCTGAGTACAATCAGTAAGATATGATTTTTCCAGTGAAAGGGTGTCACATAAGCCCAACATAGATGTAGGCGCTACAGAAGTAGCTGATGATCAACCATATAAAAAGCCGAAGAGACATCAAAGAGCTCAAGGAGGAACAACTGAGATCTACCAATAGCCATTATATATATATATATTATATATATATATTATATATATATATATACATTATCTGAAGGGAGTGAAAGAAGGACAACTTATGTAGAATGCTGACCTCTGAGGCCAGATTGAATGGGAGGCAGGAGCCCTGATTGCTCTAAGAAAGGCGTAAGTTGGGCTGCAACAAGTCTCTTGAGAGTTTCAGACAAGTAAGCTAAGTTAGAAGGTCAGCTTCAAGGATAGGGCGAAAGTTGTAGAATTTGTAGTCAGTAAGAGAGAAGTTCGGTGGTAAGGCATCAGTTGTTGTAGCATGGGGATCTGATACTTTGTCAGTTAACATCTTAAGAAAACACAGATTCAGAGAGGTAAACGAAGGCTACATGTAGAAGGTTAACGTACAGCCCATAAGATACGAAAGAGAGGACCACAGGTGCCTTGAGTTCTTTTCATCGAGGCGACGGACAAGTTCTCTCAGTATATACATATAGGTTACGACTTCATTCAGCTGTTGACATCCTCTTTAATCGGGTACCTAGCTGTAAACTCAACATTTATACAGCACCTAAAAAAGCGATGTCGCGGGAACAAGCTTATTCACAGGCGCTTAATCAAAGCATCTCGTGAATACACATGCCTTCAGATGAACTGTTTAACAGATTTGAATTCTTAATAAATGGTGATGTTATTTGACATTTGAAATTACAAGTGACTGCTCATTCTTATCGGGCCACCATTATGTGTATGATCGCTAATGTTCAACATGTTCTAAAATTGGTTCATAAAAGAACTTATAGCTTATTCAAATAGCGGAGTTAATGTTGACGATTGATGCATTTCTGTTTAACTCTTCCTTTGTTCAGGTGATGCATGCATTGATGCTCCTTGTTTGAACGGTGGAACGTGTAGTTCTGCAATTGACGGTGGATACATTTGTTCGTGTGATCCACAATTCACTGGAATCAACTGCGAAACAGGTGACGACCATCAAACGTTAAATCAGACTATAGTCAGACTCAGTATCATGCATGTGCTCCTCAGACTATGACTCTATAACTTGACTTGAACAGTCAATATAAACACAGCATCATTGGTTTTGATGCTGTCAAAAGTCATGTGTAGGCCTACAGTCGAATCTCCAGGTCTTCGTTAATTAACAGATCATTTGATAACATCTCATCACCTTCGCTTCTTCCTCCCTCTTCATTCTCTAAATGCCTGCGCCCACATCACAGCGATTCTGTCGACACTGAAAAAGCCACTGAATGAGCTGAATAAGCCTGCAGCCAATCTCGTTCACTCTAATCTCAGAACGGGGTCTTTGTGTCCTGTCTATCAATTACTCTCTGCAGTATACGGAATCCTTTAATCCCCTCACTTCAATAGCTCTAATTCTCCTTTCATCTTTGAAACGCATCATCAACTTGATCCAATAACACTCATCGATTTGTTATTTAACATCTATTGGTAGAACTTCAGCTGGAATTGATTTTGCCACAGCTCCAACTATCAATTTCGTCTTAATTATTTTTAATCTTAACCATAATCTGGAAACTAATAATGTGCCACTATAATCCAGGCAAAGGGCACCAGCTTATTCACGAGTGCCGCAACGTTAAGCACCTGTGAATGAGCTGGCTCATACAACTTCGTTATTTCGGCGGTTTAGAAATATCGCGATTACAATCTGTTATTAAGATTATTAGAGTCATGGTGCAATTCCAACTTACCTTATTATTATCTGGACTGAGGTGACTCATAATGGCCTACAACAAATGTGGCTCCATGCAATGTGTTCCACATGGAGCCATGGACTTCGGTTTAGGCCGTAGACTAACACGCAAGCACAAATCAATTATCCCGCCCAAACGCACAGGGTACAGAGCTGAAACGGAGAAAATGGAGAGAGAGTGTGTGTGTGTGCGTGCGGGTGTGTGTGGATTGGATATTATTTATCCCATGATTCCCATAAAGGAGCATTTTTTGAGTAAGTGAGTAAGTATGTACTTTACTGAACCGCTTGCAAACGCACTGCGGGCACATGATAATATGAACGTTCAACAAAATGGAGTGTGTGTGTGTGACAAAATAATCATAACAAGCAATTATACAACAGACATCCTCGAAGTAGTTAGAGTAAAATAATGTACACTAATAGAATATTCATACTAGCAATTACTCAACAGACATCCTATGAGTAGCTAGAGTAAATAGAAATCATTTTTTGCTTCAGCTGGGAGAATCTAGAGGCATAAAGTTTGGATTGTTTCGAGTTATTGTTATTAAAAATGTTTTGAATAACTGTATTGATTCTGCTGAGGCCTTTAATCTTGAAGAATTCTTAGGATTGTAATAATTATAGGCTACTTTCTTCATTTTCCTTCGCTCTACTATTATAGTTTCAAGTATTATTTTAGTTATAATTACTTTTTTGATAATTATAAGAAAATTTGATCTATATTCTGGACATCTGGTTTTTTCAGAGGGGAGGTGTCAGGGCTTTGTGACGTCATATTTGATAGGTTTGTGACGACGTGTGACAAAGGAGAAGGGGTGAAAAATCGTCCAAAATTTCGTGACGTCATTTATGGACGGCCCCTGTAAACTTGCATTTTGTTAACAGCGGCTAAAGCTTAATAGCTAAACTACACGAAAGCTTAGATTGCAAGTTTTTAGAATTTTAGATCATAAGAAGAAATATTAACAGACAGGTAAACAGAAACATTTCCATTTTTCATTTCAAAAAGTAAATATATTAGGCTATATGGTAACTTCATGCGAATATGATTTTTATTGATTTTGAATTTGATTTTTTTTATTAACGTCGCAGCACACTTGGTGGTGCCTCAGAGTTGTCCACGGGTACGATTGACCCGCGATCGGGTCGAGTCGGGTTGGGTTGGGTCACGAATATCTGTAGATTACGAGATCCGGGTCGGGTCGAGATCCTGATGGGTCGGATCCCAAACCCGGACCCATTTCGACCCACCAATTTATTTTACAGATCTTAATTTTCAACTCTGTACTTTTCATAATGATTCATTACGGTTTAGGCCTACATCTTCTGTGCATGCGTTCATTAGCTAGAGGCACTTGAGTGAGGACAGAAGACACGCCAAGGCTATCGCAAAACGGATTGAACCCGATTAACTTCTGAGACAAATAATTGGGCGCCTTTTAAAGCCCAATTTTCTGACTCCCTTTGCAAGGACCAGAAAAACCTATATTAAAATCCCTTACGCAAGTCGGCTTCGCTTTAGCGAACCGCGGTCCACTTCGTACCCTGGTGTTAACCAGCTATAATGAAATAAATTGAATATGGCCAAAGAATTAGCGCGAAAACTGAGGGCAACACCGGATTTGTTCCTGTTACACCGAACTCGACTCAAACTGTCGTATGGAATAATTTCTCAGGAATTTAAGAAAAGGTCAAAGAATTTATTACAATCGTGTGAGTTATCTGAGGATGGACGCTGGTACATGCGGGCCGAGCTCTTGCGTAAATAGGCCTAATAATATCCGGAATTCCTTTGCATATATTTATGGAGACTAAGTTTATGTCAAAAAAATGGAATAAACGAAGGGTGTCTTCCTTGATCACGTTCTCACAAAGCAATATTATTATCATAGCTAGCCTACATGGCCGGCGGATCTGACTGTTTTGCTTTTTTACGACATTAGAATTTGACGATTATTGGTAAAATTAGCACTACTAAAGGTGGGTCGGGTGGAATTGGTTCGGGTCATGCACGTCACGGGTGGGTCAGATAATTTGGCTTCAAAAGGTGGGTCGGGTCGGTTCGGGTCATGACAATTGGACCCCATGTTTCAACTCTGAGGTGACTTATAGAGCAAATACTTGAAGAATTTTGCGCTTTATAAAGTGGCAATACAAAAGTAGCAATTGTATTTTAGAGAAGACCAACGACTGTGAACGGTAACAGATCTACACGAGCCATCTATTATGGAGCCGTTCATGAATGACGTCACGCAATTTTGGACGATTTTTTAAAATCCCTCACCCCCTCGTCGGAGTCGTCACACGTCGTCACAAAAGTCATGACCCCCTCAAATATGATGTCACAAATCTCTGACCCCCCAACTCGAATAAACAAGATGTCCAGAATGTTAGAATGTTATATGCAAATTTTCTTATAATTATAAAAAGTTATTATAACTGTAGATATACTTAAAACTATGTAGCAGAACGAAGAAAAATGGAAAAAAGTAGGCCTATAATTATTATACTCGTTATGCAATCCATAAAATGTAAATCTTTGGTAGAATAATCACATTTATAAAAAAATTAATAACAATAACGTGAAACAATTCAAACTTTACACTTCTCCATTCTCCCACGGAGAAGCAAAACGAACCTTCATGGACTTAATATGGATGACCTGAAATCTCATCATCCTGATCAATTGTAGATAAATCATTCAGATCCAGGTCTCCTTCGTCTATCCAATCAACGCTCTCTCCAATTTCCTTCTGTTGCGATTAGGCCTACTACCATAGTTCACGTTGTCGACGTGCAGTGACTCTCTGTGACTTGATGCGTTTTATTGGAATTAGTTGATTTCTGCTCGTGTGTTACAAAATGGTGGCCTCACCATAAAAGCGCAAAAGTAAACAATAAAAAATTAAGAATAGGACGAAAAAAATTAGGGCCAGTGTTTGAATTGTCAAATTTGAACTGGGGGGTTGGTTTGAAAATTATTAACATGTTAAGTTGTCTCAACCATAATTTGTAGGAACCTTAAACAAGTATACAGAAGCTAAATTGAAAAGGGCGACAGCGGGTGGGTGTGGGGACACGAATTTGATCTTAGAGCTGTGTTTTGCTCAATCATCAGTTTCATGACATTTATCAGGGCAACATTGGCTGCTGACGTCAAATATAAACACCATAAGGGCTTACATTGGTATTTTACAAACAACATGCACATTTAAGCTGTTCAGGTAGTTATCATATTTGAGTCCCAGTTTCATTTACTACCAAAGTATACAAGAATCTGTAGTGCTGGCGAATTTAACCAAGACTGATCTACAGTAGGTAGGCTGTACTAATACACAGCAAACATTATTATGACCTTACCAATAATGAAGTGATATCAATGAAAACCGGACACTGTAATAGTTTTCGTAAATTTTGAACTCTAACAATTTCAACTGTTGCCAAGCCTATAGTTTTGTTCAGGGCTCCAGGTTTGCCTGGCTTCAACCAACTTGTAACACACATGTCGACATTCCAATGCGCGAGAGGGAGGGCCATTACTACAAACCATAAAGAAGTCATCAACAGAATGTTAATCAGTCTATTTCTTTCCCTGGTATGATAGAGATTCATTTGACTAAATCATTTCTCACAATCAGCTGAAGGCATACAGGCAGCACTATCAAAGTCGTTAACTTTACTTGTTAGGCCTACCTAACATTGCACCATCACTGTTGTTGAACATGCCATACTCTTATACAATATATTATGCTGCTTATATTTGATTAACAGAAAATTCTTTGCTTCTTTTGCAACCTGTTTATCGCCAAAATTGCTCTATTGAAAGAATTCTGGGGCTATAATGATTGAAAAGTGAAAAGATAGACATTACAAAGGAGTGAAGATTGAGAAAAGTGGAGATACTCAAACTTTAACTGCCTAGGGGCCAGTTTTGCAGGCCTTTGGCCATTTTAATTTCTGTCAGAATGAGGTTTCTCATACACACTTACCAGCTTTTATTCATCAGCCTTCTCAGCTAGACTGTCACGTACATCATCTTAATTTAGTTATCGCTGGTTCAGTTTCTCCACCAGGACCATCGCATTCTTCAGTAACTGTAAATCGCTTTGGCGGGAAAATTTCAACTTCTGTAGGCTCATTTATGCAGTGCTGAAAGTGGTTTGGTGGTACATACCAACTACAAATTTAGGTCAGTGGCAGATTCCATATCACTGCTGTATGGGCTCAATATCATCCCAGTACGTGCACGTCGCTGCTACGCCCAGTGGGCACACAGCGTATAATTAAAGTGGTCAGAGGTCGTGCCCTCTCTCTGACACTGCCCGAGACTTATATGTCGACCCCTTCGAAGTACTGACTGATGAAGGTTCAAGAAATACTCAGCATAATATTATCATCCTCACCGAGCCACTTCATTATTACAGGCAGCTCTGTATATTCAGAATATTGCAGGCACACGCAATAGCCTACTAGATATTGTTGTTGTTACTGAAAATGTAATATGACGATTTTTTAAATAAAAAAATATCACATTTAAAGGCTTGAGCACTAGATTACACGGTTAAGATATACTAAGCCACTGAAAGTTTATCTGGAGGGTTTGCTCTGACCCCTCTCCCCAAGGTAATTTTTGTGAAATAAGTAGGGGTTGAAAAACGAACTGGGGGGTGTTGAACCCTCCCAACCCCCAACCCCCCAACCCCTACATATCAATCACTGATTAGGGCATATAGTGTTGTTCAACTATGGTAACAATTACTGCCAATTCAGTGGAACTTGTTCAATTGACTTAAGGTTTTTTTATAAAATTGCGCATTTTTATGTTTGATGTGATGACGTGACGTCATGCTTCCTCGACCCACGTCATCACAGATGTGTGACCCTCCCTCCTAGGCACGTGACGTCATTTTGGACGGCCCCTATGCCTCTCACCCGCATCATACACATGTCTGAATTTCTTAGCTAGTTTAATAAATCACTTGTTAGTCTGAAGATTAATAAGACGTAGCAAGCAGTAGCAGTCTGCACTTTGGAATGATGTTTTCCAATTTCTGTAATAGTTATTGGCTTGCAAAAATGTGTTTCGTTAAATTTCTGTTTGAATTCTTCAGATGACTACATGCAGTTAACTGTCACTGGAGACCGAGCACTCATTGCAGTCTACGTGGATGGAACCGTACAGGAGCTTCATTTTGCAACGAGCGTAAACTGGTCGCAAACAGATGCAATTCTGATTCACAAGTCAACGACACTGATCGCTATTCGAGCGAACAACGCCATCACTTCGGGCTGTTCCGGTATTTTGGGTTCGATTGGCGATTACTTTATGACGGATACCAACTGGAAGTGCTCGACGGATAATTCACTTGGCTGGTACACTCTAGGGTTTAACGACTCAGCGTGGCCAAACGCAGTTGATCATGGTCTCAACAGCGCCCCGTCTGATAAATGTTCCTATCACTATGAACTTTCTGAAATCAGTTCCAACGCACACTGGATCTATTCTGAGGATAATTCTGCACCCACTAACTGCAGAGGCTACTTACGTAAGTTTCATTTTAAGTTATGATGAAAAGATATTTAAATTAATGTAAAAATTCACTTAAAATCGTATTCGTAATTTCCAAATTTCTAAAGCGCCACTTTAAGGCTAAGCGCAGGGCACCAGCTTATTCACGAGCGCTGCGTCAAATCAAAAGGGTTGTCCAAAGGATAGTCCGTGGGCGGTCAGAGTTCGGTTTCCAGGAGGTCAGCAGGGAGGCAGAGTAACTGTTAACGAGGGTGTCGCTTTGGTCGAGGATTGACAGGTTGGATGTCAAGTAGTGAGTTTGGGTAAGAGTTCATGAAAACGTGGGACTTAAGTTTTTAGAATGGAAAGTCCGAGGTGTGATGGACAGAGGCGCTAGGGACAGATGATGCTGCATGACGGGAAATGATGGTGAAGGAATCGAGAAGGTACGAAATTCAGGAAGTAGGTCGTTCCAGAGACGAGGTGCGGCGTTTGATATTGCGTGGTTGGAGAACTTGAGATGAGATGTAATCAGATGTCGAGTGAGGCAAGAGGACGATGGGGTAGAGCGGTTTGGTTGGATGGTGAAGAGTTCGCGAAGATATTTGGGCTGGGAATATTGAATGGAGTTGTAAGTTAATGATAAGATTTAGAAGTGAATGCGCTATGGGATTTTTAACCAGTGAAGTGATTTGAGGATTGGGATGATGTGATGATGCTTGTGTGTTCTGATGACGGCTCTGGCTAATTTTTTTGGATTAATTGTAAACGTTTGATTTGTGTGGCTTCAAAGTTGAGGAAGAGGGAGTTGCATTAGTCGAGCTTGGAGTGGACGATGAAGGTAGCAATGGTGGAAGCAGTTTTGAAGTCGAACATGGGTCGGATGCGGCGGAGGTCGCGAATGTGCATGAGACAGGAGCGGCAGAGGTTAGAGATGTGATTGGAGAAAAAGAGATGAGGATCAAAGGTGACGCCAAGATTTCGGACTGGGGCATCCGAGGTGAAGGGAAGGGGTGAAGAGTTAGTGGGTAAGTGTATTGCAGGGTCGGGTATTTTCTTGATTTGGTCAGGGAGGCATATGAGGATAAATTCTGCATTGGAAGGGTTGAGGCAGAGGAGGTTAGATGACATTCATTTGGAAACTAAGTTCACTACATTCAGTAGTTGTGCAATGGAGGTGGAAAAAAAGGTTGGGGGAAGGATATGTAGAGTTGAGTGTCATCTGCATACAGGTGGTGGTCGACAGAGGAGAATAGTATGAGATGACTTAAGGGTATGGTATAGAGGATGAAGAGGATGTGGTCCTAGAACGAGGCCTAGAGGGACACCACATGTGAGTGGAAGGGGTTGCTAACAGAGTTTGGAGGCTTTGACAGAGAAGGATCTGGAAGATAAGTAGGATTGGAACCAGCGTAGAGCAGTCCCAGAAACGCCAAACCAAGAGTCTAGTCAAAAGAAGGCTATGGTCAATGGTATCAAATGCAGCAGAGATGTCGAGGAGGCAGAGGCAGGAAACTTGTTGATGGCTGACGGCAGAGACCAATTTGTTACATAGAGTGGCAAGCAGAGTTTCTGTGGAGTGGTGTTGAGTGAAGCCTGATTGGTGGGGGTTTATCAGTGAGTTTGTTGAGAGGTAGTCATTAGGACGGGTAAGAACAATTCTTTCAGTTAGTTTAGACAAAAAGGAGAGGTAGGAGATGGGACGGTAGTTAGCAAGGTTTTATTTGTCTAGATTTGCTTTTTTCAGTAGGGGAGAGAGTGTTTAAAGACCATAGGAAAATTTCCGGTAGAGAGCGAAAGATTGATAATTTTAGTGATGAGAGGAACAAGGATCGAGGCACAGTCTTTTAGGAGAGAGGTGGGGATTGGATCGAGTTCACATTGCTTGTTGGGAAGGGAATTTAGGAGGAGTATTACTTCTGTGTCAGTGGCAGGAGATAGAATTGAGAGTGATGACTGATGGGAAGGCGGAGTAGGGTTGGGAAAAATCAGTGGAACAGTGCTGGAGGAGTTGGAGACTAGAAGAGATTATAGTGTGAAACGAAGAGATGAGATTTTGTCTGAGAAGAAAGAGCAGAAGGTGTCAGCGATAGAGGATGTGGGGGTTGAGCTGGGCAGTGGTGAGAAAGACTTACGATGAAGAAGAGAATTGATAGCTTTCCAGAGGTGTCTATGATTGGAGGAACTGGAGTGGATAAGTGAGGAGTAGTATTTTTTCTTGGTTGCAGCGATAAATGCGCTCAAGGCGCCTGCGGAAGATTTTGAAAGCTTAGAAATAGGAGGTGAACCAAGGGTTAGATGTGCGTGAGCTGTGTGTGATAATGAGTGGTGCATGAATGTCAAGGAGGTTGGAGAGTGTTATCTCGGCAAGTGCATAAAGGCCAAACTGGAGTGCAAATATCATTGCAAGTGCACATGTGCAAAGTAGCTAGACAGAAACAACTTGCAGTGCTTACCTAAAATTATCTGTGTTCGATTTGTTATTTAAGCTGAATAACTAGCAAGTTTTTATGCCCTTTATCTATTTCAGCAGCGATATGGCAATAACGGCACCATTAACAGTTTTTATGGGTAATAAGCTTGTATCACATGCAAATACTGATTAGGAATCCAAACATGCCAAATATCTTAAAATCGGATCAACTCGTCAAAAGTTATGTCAGTTTCCATATTTTAGCCTAAGCTGTCTCCCAGTATTTATCTATAAATGCACCAATAATGGCACCATCGTTGCTTTTATTGGCTCTAAGCTTGTTGTATCACCTGCAAATAATGATCCTGAATCCATGCATACCAAATATGTTTAAATCACACCAACCCGTCAAAAGTTATAGCAGTTTTCATATTTATCCTAAACCGTTTCCCCCTCCATACTTCTGTGTAGATGCGCACCATGACTTCTTTTATCACCTGCAAATACTGGTATATGAGTGAGTCCATCTGGTCTTTTTCCGTCGGATCGCCCCAAGCCCACTGGCACTTTGACCGAGGAGAACCCTTCACGGAGTAGACTCCTACGTAGTTATGAGGTCGTTCAGGGCAGCGTGTCTTGGCCAGTGTCCCAGGCCCAGACCACAAGAGACAGTGGTATCCATTTCCCTCGACCAGGGCACCGCATGGGGCGGCCATGAGGTAAACAGACGGGTAACCCAAGTCTGTAACCCACCGCCACCCTCAGCGACTCATCGTCAAGTCTCAGCCTGCAGTTGGAAATCGGTTGGGCTAAGAGCCAGTCGCCTGCGTGGGTTGCTGCCACTTCTCTGAGACACGCTTGGTGCTGGGAATCAGGCATTCTGGTGATGAGGTCCTTCACTCATAGTTCGATCAAAGGGCCGTTACATGTTGATTGTTTGTGGACTTCTTCTGGTTCCGGTACTCCGCTGGTTTCCCTCCATTTGGCCTGGAGGGTCTCTTGGGCAGGATCCTTTTTGGGCATCCCTCCCAGAATCCTAGTCTGGAGTCTATCAGTGGCTGCGGCCGATACCAGTAAGGCTGTAGGATGCACAGTCCTCCTCTTTTGATGAACAGGGTGGCCTGGAGCCATGCATCGTCGAGCAAGGCCTATCCTCAGGGTTCTGTCGTATTCATCCAGTCCTTTGTGGCCTTCGCAACTTCAGAGGGTAATACCCAGGTGGCGCTCAGCGGGTATCGAAACGAGATGATGGCGTCATGTGTGGTGGTTGGACGTTAGTTTTTTCATCATGCGCCTTAGCTCCCCCGTGCATACATTGAAAGTGTCCGTTTGCTACGCCGCACGGCGAACAGGCTTGACTCCCCTTGTCAGTCCACCGACCAGAGGGAACAACACTCTCGACCGACTCTTCGTATCTGAGCCGTGCTATTCATGCGTCAAAGTAGTTGCATCAGCACTAAAGACTGACCATCGAGCAATAGTTATCACCGACGGGAGGAAGGTCACATGCAGAACTAAGAAGCCGAGAAAGGTGTTTTCCGCCGGCGAACACCCAACCAACACGCCATCCTTCTGGAGAGTCTCTCGGGAATTGTCTTCGAATACATTGAGGCTTGAAACGAACAACAGAAGGCGTGAAACTTGTTCTACAACGACGCTCTCGTTCGCCTCAATGCTGTCTACCCGCTGCGTGAGGTCACCATGATGACTGCTGACCCCTCGTTCGTCACACCAGAATTCAAGCACCTTCTCTGAAAGAAGAACAGGCTAATGAGAGCTGGTCGAATCGAAGAAGCCTCTGCGTATGCAACCAGAGTTGGGAAATATAATGCATTGAATGAACGACTAGGGCGCACCTTAGAGGAGTTAAGCCGGAGACGAACCTTAAAGAGCTCTGGAAAAGTGTCAACCGTGTGGTCGGGAAACGCCGTGCCGCAAAAGATGACGACGCACCGACAGCTGAATAATTCAACGAGCACTAATCGAAGTTATTAACTGATGAGAGATACGAGCCACCGCTCAAGCGCCAGACAGCTGCTCTTTGCCAATGCCGCTTTACTGAAATAAGGAACTTTCATCTGCTACACAGCTTGAGGCACACAGCTGACGGGGCAGATGGACCTCCGGCTTGGTTCCTTCGACTGACCGCCATGCCTATTTCCAGCCCCTCACAAGGCTCATCAACTTATCCATCTCGCACGGCCATGTACCCAAGCAATGGAAGACAACAATAATTCATCCGATTCCGAAGGTTGAGTCTCCGCATTACCCCGTCGACTATCGCCCTATCTCGATCGTCCCTGTTTTGTCGAGGATGTTCTAGCGTGAGCTGGTGCGCACGTACATTTATCCCGCCTTCACCTGGTCCGCCAATGGTCGACCTCTTGGCGGATTAGTATGCATTTCGACCCGCAGGCTCGACTACAGCCGCGCTGATAGCCATCCAGCATCAGGTTGCCGATCTACTAAGCAACGAAACCTACGTATCCATCATATGGCTGGACATCGCGAAGGCCTTCGACACCATACGACATTCGGAACTAGTACAGAAACTCTCCCAGCTCAGCTCCCTGACGGAGTGCATAACTGGCTCGTAGATTACCTGTTAGATAGAAGCCAAACCACTCGATTTGGTGGACGACTGTCGACTGTAGCGAAGACCAATGCCAGCGTAATACAGGTATCGGGTTTCGGATCGCCCGAATACACAGCGGGCGCCCCTGACCTGCACCCTCTCCATGAGCGAAACAGAATGGTAAAATTTGAAGATGACACCTATCCCTTGGTCGCTGGTTCGATGAGGGACACTGTAGTTCTAGAGCTTGAGTCTTACAGCGGTCGACTGAGGCAAACAATCGGCGCCTCAACTAGACCAAGACAATTGGAATTGCTGGTGATTAGAAGACAAACGGGTGCCCAAGATCCGCCCCTCCTGCAGGAATTCGAGCGTGTGAGGGAAATGAGAATACTTGACGTTATCATTTCAAATGACTTGCGTGCTAAGTCGCATGTTAATCGGGTGCCGGGGTCTGTGCCGAACCATACACGCTCTCCGGGTCTTGAGGTGGCATGAGCTCCCCACCGAAAGCATGTACGCAGTTGCTAAAGCTACCACCATCCCCGCTTGGTGGGGGTTTACATCAGCAGAGGACCGAGGTCGTCTAGATGCCTTCTCAGGGAGTCTGCAGAGATTGCACTTCATCCTTGCCAACGCAGCGTCCATCGCTGAGACGGCCGAGAAGACTATACAACCGATTTTCACCTTCTGTAACTAACTGCATTGTATCAGTTTGTGACTGCTTTTCTGCTAAAAAAAATATATAATGTTATAGCGTTTAGGTTTAATATTTATTAGTCGGCAATATGATGACTATGAATGTATATATATATATATTATATATATATATATATATCAGGGGTGTAACAAGCGGGGGCAGGGGTGGCAAAGCCCCCCAGTTTTAGTCCTCAGTGCCCCCCATGTGCCCCAAAATCGGTTTTTTCATATGTTTCTCCAATGGCTTTTTAAGATGACTTTTGTTAAGATAATTTGTGACCCCCATTTTTCAATTTTCGGGGGGGGGGAGGTCAACAATTCAAAAAGAGGGGGGGGGGCAAAAAACTATTTGATAAGTTATGCCCCCCCCCCACTTTTCAAAACCTTGTTACACCTCTAACCTCCAGTGGCCCGGACAGAGGCTCCTGATTTTAAGATGGGGCCTATATTTTATTATTGAGCTGCTCCCATGTGGCCGCGTTAATAATTGGGAGCCAGAGACCTCATAGACATAAGAAGCGAGGGTGATAGTCTAAGAAGAAGTGAAAGACTCCGAGCTCAGAATTCCAGCTGCTGCTCGGATATGCCTCTTCCTATCTTCCACTTTAGAGGTCATGGCTGCGGCCCTAGTTTGTTTCCCTTGATTTCCTCCGTTCTTTCTCTGTCCTGATCCCTCTTGTCCGATGAAAAGCCAGTCAATGTCTTTGGAGCTTCTGTCCAGGAAATCGATAAATCTTTGTTTGATGTTTGTGGTCATGTTATGGCGTCTGCCTCCTATCGGTTATTATTTTATTATTATTATTATTATTATTATTATTTTATTATCATTATAACATCGTTTATTTTAGTACTTTTCGTCCGAGGTATTAAACGCGCGCAGGACAAAAGCGCGCCAAGGCTAAATATGTTCGTATGGATAGGCGCTTAATGGCTTTGGTTCGTATACACACGGAACTGTACCTTTGATAGAATACTTGCGTGTAATCGCTCAGAGCATAAACATCTAAACGTAATTGTGTTTCACTAAAGGCTACAAGACTCAAATTTTTTGTATTGACTATAATTTTAGATGCAACTATTGCGTCATAACGACTTAAATCGTTCCGCCATATACAGTCTGTCTTGTGAAAACACTTGTTTACCTGTTTTAATAAAATAAATTTAAACAAGTGTGACCTGCGCGCTTATGTCGGCGCGCTTTTGAATTGTCGGCGCCCTTATGTCGGCGCGCTTTTGAATTGTCGGCACCCTTATGTCGGCGCGCTTTTGAATTGTCGGCGCCCTTATGTCGGCGCGCTTTTGAATTGTCGGCGCCCTTATGTCGGCGCGTTTTTGAATTGTCGGCGCGCTTATGTCGGCGCGCTTTTGAATTGTCGGCGCCCTTATGTCGGGGTCACCGCATATTGGCCTCCGGTTAATTTGCATAGGTGATCGTCTTGAGTTATTATTTTATCGTTTCTTTCAGCTTAAAGACGATGGAACTGCATCAACGGTTCTCAGAGTGGCAGATCAACGATCAACTGTATAATCATAACAATTATGTTCATACAGTATTACTGATTCCTGTAGCAAAACGTTTGAACTATTTAATAATTATCTTAATTGTTTGATGGAAAGCGTACGAAGCTGAGATAGGGCCTAACAGACTGATAACAGTGTGAACTTTGCTCTATAGCAACAAACACAGTCCAAAGATAAAACTGAGACAACAAAGAAACATAATAGAAGTGTCCTCACACATTCACATTTCAATCCACGAAAATCAAAATATTTCGACCAGCGTCTGCGATTAGGAGGCCAACAAAGAGCCTTGTATCAGACGGTTTTTAAGTTGTTTTTTATATTTATTGAGATTATGTAAGTTAGGCCTAATAAAAAGCGGACAATCCTCATGCACGAATTGCATGCACACCATAACCATCCCAAGGTAAGCGCTTTCGTGAGCTTCTTTTAAGGCGCCACCTAAATGGTCATATACATAGGCCTACATGTAAATGGTCATACGTACTGTTGATATATCAATCGCCCTTGTAGCGGCATGGCTGCGACATGGCGCTCTATAAATTGTCCGTTTAATAAGACATACATGATACATGTAAATTGTTAGATACATCAATGGGTCCAATTTCCAAGACCAGACCCAATCCGACCGATCCAAACTGGACCTTACCCGACCCGCTTTCTAAAGCCAAATATCTGAGACGATCCATGAAGTGCATGACCCAACCCAATCCAACACGACCCGTCGATAGTAGGCCTACTCATTTTGCTAATACATTTTATCGTGAAAATCAAATGTCGTAAATGCAGTACGAACGATATAAAAAAAATAGTATTGATATTTTAAGCTCATAATTATTAAAGTTATCGGTGATTTTTGCAGTGTTATTTTGTGGCGTCATTACTTGAACTGTTAGAGCTGTAAACGGTTTTAACATGTAAATTATGCTACATCGTTAACACTTAATTCCTCACTTTGAATCGTTTGTTAACTGTTAACTCACTCGATATAATACTCGATATTACTGGTAAGAGCGTATATATTAGGCAGTGTTTGAATTGTCCAATTTGAACTGGGGGGTTGGTTTGAAAATTATTAACATGTTAAGTTGTCTCAACCATAATTTGTAGGAACCTTAAACAAGTATACAGAAGCTAAATTGAAAAGGGCGACAGCGGGTGGGTGTGGGGACACGAATTTGATCTTAGAGCTGTGTTTTGCTCAATCATCAGTTTCATGACATTTATCAGGGCAACATTGGCTGCTGACGTCAAATATAAACACCATAAGGGCTTACATTGGTATTTTACAAACAACATGCACATTTAAGCTGTTCAGGTAGTTATCATATTTGAGTCCCAGTTTCATTTACTACCAAAGTATACAAGAATCTGTAGTGCTGGCGAATTTAACCAAGACTGATCTACAGTAGGTAGGCTGTACTAATACACAGCAAACATTATTATGACCTTACCAATAATGAAGTGATATCAATGAAAACCGGACACTGTAATAGTTTTCGTAAATTTTGAACTCTAACAATTTCAACTGTTGCCAAGCCTATAGTTTTGTTCAGGGCTCCAGGTTTGCCTGGCTTCAACCAACTTGTAACACACATGTCGACATTCCAATGCGCGAGAGGGAGGGCCATTACTACAAACCATAAAGAAGTCATCAACAGAATGTTAATCAGTCTATTTCTTTCCCTGGTATGATAGAGATTCATTTGACTAAATCATTTCTCACAATCAGCTGAAGGCATACAGGCAGCACTATCAAAGTCGTTAACTTTACTTGTTAGGCCTACCTAACATTGCACCATCACTGTTGTTGAACATGCCATACTCTTATACAATATATTATGCTGCTTATATTTGATTAACAGAAAATTCTTTGCTTCTTTTGCAACCTGTTTATCGCCAAAATTGCTCTATTGAAAGAATTCTGGGGCTATAATGATTGAAAAGTGAAAAGATAGACATTACAAAGGAGTGAAGATTGAGAAAAGTGGAGATACTCAAACTTTAACTGCCTAGGGGCCAGTTTTGCAGGCCTTTGGCCATTTTAATTTCTGTCAGAATGAGGTTTCTCATACACACTTACCAGCTTTTATTCATCAGCCTTCTCAGCTAGACTGTCACGTACATCATCTTAATTTAGTTATCGCTGGTTCAGTTTCTCCACCAGGACCATCGCATTCTTCAGTAACTGTAAATCGCTTTGGCGGGAAAATTTCAACTTCTGTAGGCTCATTTATGCAGTGCTGAAAGTGGTTTGGTGGTACATACCAACTACAAATTTAGGTCAGTGGCAGATTCCATATCACTGCTGTATGGGCTCAATATCATCCCAGTACGTGCACGTCGCTGCTACGCCCAGTGGGCACACAGCGTATAATTAAAGTGGTCAGAGGTCGTGCCCTCTCTCTGACACTGCCCGAGACTTATATGTCGACCCCTTCGAAGTACTGACTGATGAAGGTTCAAGAAATACTCAGCATAATATTATCATCCTCACCGAGCCACTTCATTATTACAGGCAGCTCTGTATATTCAGAATATTGCAGGCACACGCAATAGCCTACTAGATATTGTTGTTGTTACTGAAAATGTAATATGACGATTTTTTAAATAAAAAAATATCACATTTAAAGGCTTGAGCACTAGATTACACGGTTAAGATATACTAAGCCACTGAAAGTTTATCTGGAGGGTTTGCTCTGACCCCTCTCCCCAAGGTAATTTTTGTGAAATAAGTAGGGGTTGAAAAACGAACTGGGGGGTGTTGAACTTCCCAACCCCCCAACCCCGACAATTCAATCACTGATAGTAGGCCTATGCATGTAGGCTGAGTCCTGCGTCTCTGCGCAAATGGACACATTTAGGCTAATTAAGAGATTTTAATATCGGGTTAGCATAGGCGTGGCAGCCAGTCTAGTGGGCGAACGGTGGTGAAGGAAATAGGAATAAATCCATTCCATCAGTCTCAATGCATCAAGTGGGTCGAAGCCATAAACATCATGTTATGACCGTTATAGAAAACGTGAATCATTTAACTCACTCATGTATTTGGTGTCAATTATCTGCCCTTATAGTTCTATCAGAGTGCCCAAGGAACTCAACCTGTAACAACCGATGCAATTTGGCCTACTAGTTCCCGATTCTTTGTCTCAGAAATCAATCGCATGCATCAGCCCAGCAGAGGCGGATTTTTAAGCTGGACCTCTTCTGCCTCAATCAATGCGCTGAGGAGCTCTTGATCGGCTGCCATCGGTGAAATGTTAAGATAAAACCATGATATACGCTTTCGAGAGGTTCTTATAAGGCGCTATATAAATAGTCTAATACATACATATACGTCTGAGTGATTAAGCGCCTGTGAATAAGCTGGTTCACGCGACTTCGCTTTTGTGGGCGCTGTAGAAATGCTGAGATTACGATTATGAGAGTGGAAAATTTGGATCTGCGAAAATGAATGGTGGGCCGAGATGGGGCCGGGCTTAGGGTCCGGCCCAATCGGACCCGTCAGGATCTTGACCTGACCCGAATGCACCCTATATTTGTGACCCGACCTGACCAACAGGTCGACGAGACCCGTGGACAACTCTGTGCCATCCTACTTGTCATCCATGGTGCCACCTTAGCTGTAGTTCTGTTATAGAAGTAGACCATTATTTTCATCAACTTCTATAGATATTACTTATAGGGTCTATATGTATACGTCTGTACGTGTCTGTGTTTGTCTGGCGCTAATCCACAGTTGTTGGTTCCTCCAAATTTCAATTTCTAGGCCTACTCCTTCTGTTTGCAATTCCCACTGGAAACTCTCTCAGTTTCAGTCTCTCTACGCTCCAAACTTAAAACTGACTTTCTCCAGTCAGCGACTATCGATTCATGTCCCAGTTTTACTGTGCTATCTAGATATTTGGAAATAGAATGACCAGGGCCGTACGTACCGAGGGGCAGCAGGGCGCATAGGCCCAGGGCTCAAATGTGGAAAGGGCGCAAATTTCAGGCTGGAATAACTTATTATTCCATAAAATGCACTATTTTCAAAATGTGGGTGCGCCAAATCGTATCCGGGCAATATGCCACATGATAGTACGCTGCGGACAATTCGCCGTCCGGGCAATATGCCACATGATAGTACGCTGCGGACAATTCGCCGCAGGACATTTAACCGCATTTGCTAAATGTAAAGTTGAATATCTACGGCTGCTTCCTTAACAAACATTGCCTCTCTATTTCTATCTGGGATTGCTACGAGTCTGTCATTCGAGACAGTCCTCGTACAAATAACGCCGTCGAGGGTTGGCACAAAGCTTTTGCAAGTTCGGTACAAGTTTCCCATCCCACTCTCCCAAGTTTGGTAGTGAAACTACAGAAAGAGCAAAATAGGAACAGAATGAACGTCGAACGTCTTATTGCCGGGGATCTTCCCCAAATGAAGAAAAGGAAATATCGTGCCCTGAATCGCCGTTTGCTGAGCGTTCATTCTGATTACGAACACCGCACATCAGTTGACTACACGTATAGGCGATTGAATCCACAATATAAACAATTCACCGTCCGGGCCTAACTGACTAATTCAGGAACTTAATATTGCACTTGAAAATTGTCTTTCAAATTACATTTCGTGAGTTGATTAACAAGCAATTGTGTTTAAAATTAAAATTTCTTTCGTGAGTTGCTTAATAACTTTACAATGGTTTGACTCTCTAAATGTGTGCTCTATAAAATATATTCCTGATTAGAAGCGAACTGTCCGCCCGGGCCGCCCCTCGCGGCGAAATGTCCTGCGGCGAACTGTCCGCGGCGTACTGTCCGCGGCAAACTGTCCTGCAGCATATTGCCCTAGAAACCGCCAAATTGATTCTACGCACAGGGCGCAATTATAGCTCGGTACGGCCCTGAGAATGACTATTTAAAAGTAAAGCATTAACTATGCACAATACAATGTCATGTAGGCCTACATACACTCAATGAAAAGCAAGTTTACGATTGCCATATCAAGAGTCAAACTGATCCACAAGGGCATCCATGGTAACTGACTTTGCATGAACAGATTCAGTCGACAACATTGTAAGATTACTTATAGACGAATATCAGATATAGTGCTTCGTAGATTATGTTTTAATCAATTTCAGAGCAGAAAAGCTTTTCTGTTATCGTTATAATTATTTCAAGAAAGACCAGGAACGTCAATCCCACCTTCAGTGATGCGGAGGAAAAACTCCCGGTCCCAAGAGTCAGGAAGGCAAAATATTCACCCCTAAGACGTAAAAAACGTGAAATTGGAAGCATTTGCCTCCGGATCCCCCTATCTGGACGCCTACGAAAAAGACATATGTTATTGGCATAAATGCCTGTCATAGCAGATTAGCAGTATGTAAATGGTCAGAAAATCGTCTATCTAGTTCAGGATTGTGCCACCTAAATGTGGCTTGTGTGTTCACTTGAAAACGTTGTCCCACAGTTTCATCAACTGCCGAGTTAGAAAAACGGATAAGCATTAATTAAGCGGACAATCGTAGGCCTACACGTTGGCTTGGTAATTAATACTGAGTCAATTTTACAATTCTTACTTTGCTCGTCTGCCTTTCCTAAATTCTTTGAAAGAGGCAGTTTTCGCGTGACAAAGTCGGCAGCTGCAGACAAGTCAACACTTGAAGATTGGAGTTGATTTGATACAATTATGGAACCTACATACATAAAGTCTGCTCATTACACTTGCACCATCAAAACCTCGACCAGCTAACCCCGAACCTGTATGTCTGCCTCAAATGACTTAAAAGTACCTAAAATAAGCCATGACAATGACTTTGCATCCTAATCCGATTGCAGATTTGAAATCATGAAAATATTCATTCACTTTCTTGTTGGCAAAAAAATAGTATTGCAAAGAATAGCTCTTCCTGCGACTAATGGGCTATTCTTTATCCCATCAACATTGCAAGGATTGAAAACTATATAGATTCCTTGACCTCTAGATCCCCGACCATGTCTACCATTATAATTCTGTAAGTAAATAAGTAAGTGATCTTGTGAGAATGTTCAGAGACAATAATTTAAGATTTTGTTATGCAGGTAAGTACTTCGTGCCTTTGAGAATGCCTAGGAAAAAATAATTCTGAATTTCATCATGCATTCTGAGCAAGTAAATATCAAACCTAAATGACACCATATTTCACAGCACATGCATGGGTCGAAAATCTGGGCGGCCAGTGCCCCCCACTGGCCGCCCAGATTCACAAGCTCAATTGAGGGGTCCATGGCCCCACCTGTAGAGCCGCCACTGGTTATATCCTACACCCCACAGAATAGAATCTGAGTTGAAAAGACATTCTTGAAACTATGTTAATAATGATACCTATAGGCTTGCCAATTATAACCGACCTTCCCTGTAACTAATATCATAATTAATAGTTATGTAGGCCATGGTCGTGTCATGCTCTGCCTCTACCTCAAGAGGACTCCGTTCGTCTACTACGCGAGGAGACTTTATCATTCCTCGCAACAACAAGACGTTTGGGAACCGTGCATTCTCAATCGCAGGACCTACAGAATGGAATAGTCTCTAAATTACATGTACAGTCCGTCAAGCCACATCTGTTACATTATTCAAGACAAAGCTGAAGACCTACTTATTCTCCTTGATCTAAGACTAAGAACGCAGCAGAGTGCGCCTTGTGCAAGACTTGTCTTGTCAAAGCGCTTTATAAATGCCTAATTGTATTGTATTGTAATTAACTGATTGTAAGCCTATATGCTCGTTTACTTTAGTGACATTACTAAAAAAACGGACTTGAAATATATTGAATCGATTTGTAGCTTTTTGCAGGGTGATGCAATAATTATTTCCAACAGTTTAGGCCTATCCAAGAGACGACGTCTGTTAGGCTTTACAATCGTGCATGCACAACTAAATGGTATCTCTAGCGGTGCAGAAAGAAGGCAGCATTAAATTGTAGAAAGTGGGCCTAATTGTATTATTAGAAATAGGCCTATCAAAACGATTATTTATCCAAGAAATTTGTACATCGTCGATTCTTAATTATCAAGTAGCGTAAAGTATACGCGTTCAATTTGTTTTTCATAATGTAATTAGAAATTACAGATTACAGGCAAACATGTACCTGTGGGCCTAATTGAATTGCGAATGACAAATTGCATTGATTAAGGGCAACAAATAACAAATTAGCAATTACAATTAGAATTCAAATTACGTAATTTCAATTAGGTCCTGCTCAATTAATTTACTGCCAATCCCGGCACAGTGATGACGTAGGCTAGCTGACGAGGCAAACCGTGCAGTCAATGATACTATAATTGATGAGACCATGAGACAGTGAATTAAGGTGATGAGGAACCAGCAATCAACTGGCTGTAAGTTTTCTTCTGTTTCTTTGCCGAAGATAAGTCCATGTCAGCCAGAGTAACCAGCTATTCAAGCTGGTTACATGTGGTGGAAGCATGCAACTATATCGAACAGTCTGTGCACAGGAAGTTTCTCCATAAAATATATTTGCTAATTATAACTGATCTTCTCTATAACTAATATCATAACCCAAGGAACTATGCATGCTAAACTTGATCGTTCGCTGTGAAGACCCTTACCGCGCCATTAAGATTTTCAATAGCAAATAGCAGCATACCGCTGGGAACTGTCACGACGTGTACTTTCACAAAGATATGTTGTAAGAAATAATATAGAAAAATTACCTTACAGCGTACATTGACGAACTTCGTGATGCAGCAAGACGTGTTGGGGTCAACACAATAAAGAAATTAAATTTATAATTTTAACGTAAGCACGTTAAAATCTGCAGAAGATTGACATAACAACACCAAAGTAGTAGCGCTTAAAAGAAATCCAGCATTTCACACTTCCGAAGTGTCTCAATCTGCGGATTGACTTCATTAATTTGCGACAACATTTCCATCAACTAGCAGTATGATGGCATCTCTTCTGCGCCTACATTGACAACAATTATTTTGCTTAAACAACGGCAAAAGGACAATTGCTTGCCTGTATGCCTTATCCAATATGGCCGAAAACAGTCCTACACTAGAGGCCACGCCCAATTACAAAAAACACTGCATGCCTACAGATGCAGCCGGAAGTTGATAACTCTTGCAGTGGTGTCTCTCTCTACCTATATCATGGGAGATTGCACATATGGGAGATTTTATGCTTATGTTATCCATCTTAATTTTTAATTTAAAGACGACAAAAGTGATGCAAGAAAGGTTAACACTATTTAAGCATAAAAAATCGTCAGTTTTCGTTACAAAGAAGTCAATGCCTAATGTTAACAGTTGCGTATAAGCTTTTGGGTTCGAGACTATCGCCCAGAGTGCAGTGCGCTTGTAAGTCGTAAGGCGACATTTATGGAAAGTTTTGGTTGAGTTTTGTGACTAATTTTTATGATTTTGTCATTGGTTACGCAAATTCTGTGGTAAAATGGTCGGATTTGAAGTTGCTAAGAGTCATCGTTGGTAAAAGATCAATAGATTTTCTCTCGGTTTAGTTTTTAGTCGTTAATTTACTGAGAACATGGCTTGGGTTGTGCTCTAAAATGGGTCATTGCTCCATCAATAGCATGTATTGACTGGCGATGATCCTATTGACTTCTATAATTTCCTTATTTTATGATCTTCAAAACTTGAGACTGTTTTTTTGTTAAAATACTTCAGGTTTTCAGCATAGTGTTGTGAGCGATTCTCTATCGATATAACTCTAAATCCGTAGGAGGCTGAAAATCATATAAGAAACTAGATATTTACAGATGGCGCCACAGTTTGAACTAAACTTCTCTACTGTTAAACATGATAATGGCTTATTGGCCAAACCACTGATACCAATGGCATTAATTATTGCTCTTTATTTTGCTAAGCAGTGATTAGAATGTTCAGTAGTATTTAAATATAATTTCTTAAAATGTGTCTTTTTATTGTTATATTAACTTGCAATTTGTAAATATTCTTTAGTTTTAACTATGACAATGTGGATAATAATGATGAACATTGTCAAGTTTAAGTTACCTGTAACAAACAATGAACAATGAACATCATAAGATGGCAATGAAACGCTTTTGTGTAATATAAAATAACCTCATTGTATAAGTTTTTATTATATACCTATTTGAATGCCGGAATACCTTTTTGGCCACGAAACACCAGAATACATTGGATACCGAATCAACAGAACATGATGTGTTCAGCTGTTTGACCTCTTATGTCCATGGTTTGCATATTTTGGACCTCATCAGATGTAGTCATACACTCTGTGGTTTGATTTGCAATCATTGATTCAGTTAGTTGTGCATTCATGGATCCAGGACTACACTATTTTTAAGCTGGGTGCAGAACTATAAAGATGTTGTGTCTAAGGATGCACTCTAAGTTGTGAATTGATGCTAAAATGAAATAACAATACATCCATGGGACGATAAGAAATACAGTTTTTATGAATTAACAATACATCCATGGGATAAGACATCCATGGGAATTAAGATGCATCCATGGGAAATACAGTTTTATGAAATTGCGATACATCCATGGGATGATAAGAAATACAGTTTTTATGAAATAACAATACATCCATGGGACGATAAAAAATACAGTTTTTATGAGATAACGAACACATGGGACGATAAGAAATACAGTTTTTATGAAACTACGATCTATCAATGGGATGATGAGAAATACAGTTTTTATGAAACTACGATCCATCAATGGGACGATAAGAAATAGTTTTTATGAAATAACGATTCATCCATGGGATGATAAGAAATACAGTTTTTATGAAACTACGATCCATCAATGGGATAAGAAATACAGTATTTATGAATTAACGATTCATCCATGGGGCGATAAGAAACACAGTTTTTATGAATTAACGATACATCTATGGGATGATAAGAAATACAGTTTTTATGAATTAGCGATTCATGCATGGGACGATAAGAAATACAGTTTTTATGAAATAACGATTCATCCATGGGACGATAAGAATTTCAGTTTTTGTGAAATTACGATACATGCATGGGACGATAAGAAATACAGTTTTTATGAGATAACGAACCATCCATGGGACATAAGAAATACAGTTTTTATGAAATTATGATCCATCCATGGGATGATAAGAAATATAGTTTTTCATGTGTCACTCCAACTGTGTGCTTTGAATATACTCACCTGATTGTTGTTATATTCAGTGACGTATTAAACGATTTTATTTATTTTATTTTATGAGTGACAGTCTGGAACGACTTCTGAAGCTAGTAACAATTGCTGACATAGAAAACTTTCCATTTTGTTTAGAATGTTGGCATTGTTTGACAGTTGTTATGGTTCTATGGGACTCTGGAAATGGCTGGGGTTAGAGTCCATTACTCTAATCTATTTGCTTGGACTCAATATTTTGGGATGTGATGAGCCATTGGCTCCATGAACTCAGGTGTTAACAGAGTAATTACTCAGAATGCAGAGCGATGCACAGACAAGCTGAGCACCATTTCAAGGGAACAGAGAAGTTGGACAAGAACAGGACACATCATATGGGTTTGGCTTCTCAGGCAGAAGCGCTCTTTCTTTCAGGATAAAGCGAGGTGCTGCTAGGAGACCATTTACCAAGTGCTTTTTTATCTTCTTCATCAAAAACGTGTACACTTGAATGAATTCTCCTATTCCTTTTGTAGCTCTGCAATTCATCATTGGCTGTTGAGGGCATTTACCAGCAAGTCAAAAACATGCGATTATTATACCATTGTTGATGAAGCCTGGACCTAATCTGGAAGATATCATCTGCTGCCAGCCAAAGTCAAAAGTTACTTTTTTATTGAAAATAATTGAGATAATTAATTATTGCTCAGCAGATTTTGCACTACTTAAAAGCAAGCGACCTGATGCGAGGAAGGGTCATTTCATAGATATGGTCTTACTAAGACTCTTCTCATAGGTCTCTGATGCCATTCATTCTGGTCTTATGACCCTGCTTTAGGATATAGTGCAGATTTTGACATGGTTGATAATGACCTCTTGATTATGCCTCTCAGAATCTCAAGTATGGAATTTGAATGGAATCTGGCTTTTTTCATTCCTGGACGGGCAAGTGATGATGACGACCATTGACTCAGACTGCATGGGTGCTACAGTTTTTTGGCCACTCTTCTGCTGCCTGTAGACAGTTGATCTTATTCAACTCTTCACTGCTCTAGACGCATAGGTCCATCAGTATGCTGTGCTGATGATGTGCAACTGTACTCTGCATTGAAGTAAGTTCTCCATATACTCCATAGGGTTGGTTGATGGTGTATGCACTTCTGTCCGTTTCTGGGAAACGTTTCTGTTTCCTCAGGGCGCTTACACTGGGAATGCCTCTGAATGGTCACTATTGCTGGAGGCATTTTATGAATGCTTAGATACAAGACATGCCATCCACAAATCCATCCAAGCATTCATCTGATGCAGTTGCTCATGTGTCATCTACATAGACAACTCTGGTAGAAATAGAGATTTTGATGTTCTTGAATTGACAAAGACACGGAACATTTGGCTGGGAAGAAGTCGACGAGGGCTCCGTTACATCATGTTCACTGACTGGAGTGGATAGTCCGTCATTCGTGACCTGGGTCTGCTTCCAGATGGAGACATATCCCCAATGGTGAACCATGCATTTAGAGCTGCAGATCCTGTTTCTACCAGTTGCACCAGACACTGGCTGGTCATAGAGCGCAATCTGTCGTTCAGTGTAGAGCTGTATCGATTAATTGGCCGGCTGATTAATCGGGCGGATTATAGAGATATCGGCAAGATAATCGGCGCCGATATTAAAAATTATTTTTTTACATTTTATAATATTATTTTCAGTCTTTAAGAGCAAAATGACGACAGCAACATCATTGGGCCTGTGAAGGACAGCATTCCGTTCGTTTCCCATAGCGTGGGGAACTTGGGCTTCTACTTCAGACCACCCAGTAACCATTGTGCTAGACTGCTAGTACTGTGGGAAAGTGTCTACAGCTGTAGCCTGTGATGCAGAGTGAGTCATAGTGCCTGCTTAATTACTCTGGGCACAATCATGACATTTTAGGCCAAATTGGCAAGTCGTAAAAGTTGCTTGTCTGGGGTGGGAATGGCATAATTGGCATCCAGTTACATAGATTATCTTTTCTCTCCTCTGTCATGCAAGGTCGACAGTGGGCGGTGTGCCTAATCTGGCTATTGGCTACCTAGGATTAGTCCCCAACTACATATATACGTCTTCTTCGGAGCAAGTGTTTGTCTGTATCTCTACAATAGGCAGTAGCAGTTAATCTTTTAGAACCGGTCATCTGGGGAAACAATGAAATAATCGGCTAAATAATCGAATATCGGCACGGCAAACGAATAATCGGCAATAATCGGTATCGGCATAATCGACAAAAAACGATATCAGTACAGCTCTAGTTCAGTGCAGCAGTGACCGTCGTCCACTCATTCATCATAATGTGCTTGGACTATTGCAATTCTATCGTTGCTGGTCTGCCAAAATTTCCATTGCACCAGATCCAATCTGTCCTTAGCTGCACTACCCGAATAGTAACCCATTAACCAAAGCATTCACTTTTAATATATTTGCTTGAAGGCTAGACAGATTGAGTAGTTTTCTGGTCAGAATTGAACCACAAGTCTTGCAAAATGCCTTGGATACTGCACGCTTTTACTATTGATGACCGATACTTGCCTCGGATACTCGACTCAGCCGAGTATCGCTGCATTACTTGGACAAACAATGGACCGGAGTATTAGTAAAAGTCGGCTTGAATAAAATCGGAATTCTGATTACTTTCTGTTTTGAAACGAAAAACAAGTTGTTTATTTGCAAAACGACAGTTGTGTTGCTTTTTTTTATCACTATCACTTTCATAGAAAATTAAGAAAACTTTCTGAAAATTAATAACTAATAACTTTATGTGTTTATTTAAAGTTTACATTGTTTTCGATCAGAATGGCCGACAGTTGAGAGGATGTTTTTGTTTAACATGCTCAAGCGCTCATTCCTGCGTGATTGTAAATCATCAATAGGTAAATAAAGTCATAAAAATTGTACAAACTGCCAAACTAAGAATCAGTATAATGATCCTTTTTTAAAATATTCGATACTTGGTACTACTCACTCATAATACTCTGTACTCTGCAGAAAATTTACACCTAGTTTTTACTTGTAGGAAATAACGTAAGCATACATAATGTGTGACTTATCTGAGTGTGAGAATTGTGCTCTTTTAATTCGATATTGTTATGTTGTTTTAAAATATGATTTGGTTTTATAGTTTTTAGGAAGCATCTTGTTTAAGAAACTTGTGGAGGAGGAGCCATCATTTTCTTGTGCAGAACATTTTGTTGTGAAGTCTGTTCTATTGTTGTGTGGCCAGACAAAGTTTAATGAGTCTTTCCAAGGAAGAAGTCCTCCTCAACCTTTCGTTTTGGCACTATGACTGCCAAGCCATTGCCTTTAGAACTGTCCGAATCAGCCGAAGACAAGGCCAGCGACTCAAAGAGCAATTCAGAGAAGAGCACAGTTTCAGTCTCTTCAGATGTCACCAAGGAGTTTTGTGATGTAAAATCAGAGAAACTGGTGATTCCTCAAGAGGAGGTCGATGATTCATCCAGTGGCCTCGCAACTGATGGAAGTGCATCACAAAGATTTAAGAAGAGTTCCTTTCAAATCACTCGTATTGTCAAAACCAGTGAAGCAGGTGACAGCACAGATGATGTCGATGACGTCACCAGCATCGAAGATATTGGCTCAAATATTATTGAGAAATCAGCCAATGCCAAATTGGAACCTGACGTGTATTCTGTTGACACTCTTCACACACCCTCTGGCTCTGTTGAGGATCTGCAATCCCTTTCATCATGCCAAAAACATCTTTGCCTAAAACCGTCGCATTCGAGTAGACCTCATTCGAGTAGACCTCGGCCAAGTGATATAAACTCACGATTTAAAATTGTCAAAATAGAAAGCAACAAGCCGTTGAGAAGAGGTCGCTGGATGTGCTTAGAGTTTGTTGATCCACCACATCTGAGTGCTTCACTTGAAAAGCAGACAAAGCATGATGACACAGAATCACTCGTTAGTTCCTGCATCGCCAGTCCAATCTACTATGTGCAGGTGGAGAAAGAGGGCCCGTCAAATAACTTGTTTGCTGCTACCATCATTTATTCCAATGGCCAGCCATCTCTCGAACCAAATCCGCTTCCACTTCGTGACAGTGCCATGTCGTCTCAGAGTTCTTGCTCAAATCTGCCGGATTCGCTTGTGCTGCCCAGTGCCATGGTACAGCAGCATGACAGTGGCATCGAAGTGATGAAGCTAACAACGTCTTGTCTTTCATCCGAACTCGGTGATCATGACGCGGAATCCGGGTCTGGTGGTCGTCATCATCATCATCCAATTCCATCTTCTTCATATCTTGCTCATCAACCAAACTCATCGCTCTATGATGCAGGTCACAGAGCTCTTGTAAATGGTATCCTCTTTGGCAGCGATGGACTTTCAGGCATAAGCAAAGAAGAAGAACGACTTGTAATAAGAACAGGGTCTGAACCTACGTTTGGCTATTCTAGAGCAGCGTCTGAAGCAGTTTCTCCTCCATTATTTTCGATTGTTACATCCACAGCTAACTCCTCTTGTCCATCTGGTGATAATGAAAACAGGTAATGCCATCTTTTCTCTGACATTGCATCTTGTTTTTGTGTCTGCTTAATTTTTTGTCCTCAGTTCCCAGTTGAACAATAATGATGTGTCATGGCTTTGCCTGTCAAATGTATTGCCAGATAATTCTAAGGACCTAGATATTTTTTTTGTTTGAGGCAGTGGCATCTACATCCTTATGATTTTATGGTGTAAATTGTGCATTACTTGTCATTTGTTTATCAAATTAAAATAACTATCTTCTGTGATTGTTTTTTTATTGTTTTTGAAGTTTGATCAGCAGAGTCCATCTTGTATCTAGTCTATGGGATTCACAGGTGCTATAATAGCTGGTTGTGCTAGCTTGGATTTCTAAAGGACTTTAAATCGGTGACATTGTGTAATTAGGGAAACAATTAATGTCAGAGTTAAATTTGTAGGTGAAGTTAGGAATTTTGGTGGGGCATAAACCGAGTATACAATTTTCACCGAGTACCGAATCCGAGTATTTGGATGCACTATTTGCCGGATCTGGGTACCATTCGAATAGTAGCGGCAAATCTGACCAGTGACTGGCAGCGAGTACTATCCGTCGGCTAAGCGTAGTTAACCTGCCACGTGCTCAGCTATGGAAAACTATCTATAGTCAATGCAGAGTCTATAGCATTATCCTTCATATATGTTGGGGTTTATAGGTATCGGTATGTTGTGGGTTATAGGTATCGGTATGTTGGGGGTTATAGATATGGGTATGTTGTGGGTTATAGGTATCGGTAGGTTGGTGGTTTATAGGTATCGGTATGTTGGTGGTTTATAGGTATTGGTATGTTGGTGGTTTATAAGTATTGGTATGTTGGGGGTTTATAGATATCGGTATGTTGGTGGTTTATAGGTATTGGTATGTTGGTGGTTTATAGGTATTGGTATGTTGGGGTTTATACTTCATAGGTGTCAGTTTGTTAGAAGCTTATAATTCATAGGTTTTGGTATGTTAGGGGTTTATAGGTATCGATAGGTTAGAGGTTGATAAATTTATTGGTATGTTGGATTGATTTTTTTCAGCTATCAGCTTCATCATCATTATCATCATAAATGTTCAGAGCTTACTTTGAGTTAGGTTTTGACATATTTCCTTCTTTCTGGACTTTGGTCTCCTGTAAATATCCTTGGAGAAGAACTAAATGATTTTGTTTCTAATTCACATATCTGAGCAAGCCAAAATTGTAAGAATCTAGTATAAATTATTTATCCTTTAAACTAAAGAGTCCGGAGGCAAGGGTCTAGGTCATGGCTCGTTTAGAATGTTAAAACTATCGTTTTTTTAATGCTCCATTGTTTCTTTCAAGCAATCGCTTTGTAATCTTGGTTGCACACAATGTAATAGAACTGCATTCTGATATTGCCCTTCTTACAATGTGCATTGTGTGTAATGATAATTGCAGATTTATATAGCACCACTAAAATGACCTAAAACTATGAAGCCATGATCAAAAAAATTGTGAACTTGTACCTCAATGTTAGGGCAGCTTGAGTCGTAAGCAAGTGACAGTGTCTATTGTGTGAATCTGACACAGGTGATAAACTTTCTTCATACTTTCTTCATTTTTTCTTCAAATGCTGGTCTATGGTGACATTCAGATCATGCACTACGTAGAGAAAAAGACATTAGCAAAACCGATCAAATGGTGAATCAAATCAAGGCCAGATTTATTGGGTTTAACCAGGATTCAGACAAAGATGGTTCAGCCACATCCAAGCACCAGTGTCCAAGGCATTCCTCCTCCACCCAGGAGGTAGACTCAGCAGATTGATGTTCACATATGCACATATGCCACATTATCATCAGCGTAGAGGACATAAGCAGGGGTGCTAGAGTGGAACCCTGTGGAGTTGGATGTTTGAAATCCATTGAGAAAATACTGAGTTTTGAGTATTTCTTGAAGAAGCAGATTTTGGGCATGTACTTAAAAAACTTCAAAAATTATCTTAAATTTGTGTACATTAAAAGTTGTTTACATCCTGGCACCACTAGCTTAGCTGTTGAAGTGCTGTTCTCTAGGCATTAGTATGCATCACCACTGAGCCTGAACCTGCAATTATTGTAAAACTATGAAAATATGTCAGATTCTGACTAATCCTTTTAGTAAAATATTTCTGCAAGCCTAGATGGTTTAGCTTCATAGATGGTTAAAAAGTCTACTATACTTATGCAGTTTCATAGATGGTTAAAAAGTCTACTATACTTATGCAGTTTCATTAAAAATTACTTCTGTTATCTCTTGTTATCATTTGCATATGAATGTTTTTTGCAATACGGCTGGTCCTGCTATCCATAAATGCATTAAATGTTTCAAACTTAACACTTTATCCAACTCCAAATTAGTTGAAATCATGCACCATATTTCTTCTCTATTTGTCATCATTATTGTAGCATATGATTGTAAAACAAAATTATAGTTTGTTCTGATATAAAATAGGGGTGTTAAACGATAACTGGAATTCAAAGTTTTTGGTTTAGGAAACGGTAACCAGTTTACCGTATATACTCGACCTTAAGTCGAGAAATTTAAGACTATTTCAGGACGGCGAAATAGGCCTTTCGACTTATGCTCGAGAGACAAAATAATGGGAGATTTTCTGATTGAATATTCAACATTCAGCAGCAGATATCAAGCTATATATCTTGATTTATGATGGAGGCATGCATTAGTATTGATCTGCCAAATAATAACATAAATATTTCGTGGAGAAATCCGCCGAACTTCTCCGCCGAAAGACAGCAGATATCTGGCTATACCTCTTGATTTATCACGGCCGCATACATTTATATTGATCCCCCATAGTAAATCAAATATTTCGCTGCAAAATCCGCTGAACTTCTACGCCGAAAGACAGCAGATATCAGGCTATACCTCTCGACCCATTACGGCCGCATACATTATTACTGATCTCCCCATAGTTCCGGCGGCACACCATTGAACTAAAACTAATTTTTATGTTTAATTTCGAGCAATCTTGCTTTTAAGCATTTACCATGCCAAAAAGAAGGCTTAATTTAAAGTTGTAAGCTTACATAATTTTCAAAATAAATTAGAGTAGAGTGGACAAACCATTTAAATTTAGGAGTTTAACTTGAACCGGTTAAAATGCAACATGTACAGTTTTACATTTATAATTTTAAACATAAACTGATTGTAAACTGTGCGTGTTATCGGTGTATGACCTGTTTAAATGTCAATCAATGTCAATTATGTCAATGTCAATATCTGGGCTTGATGTCCCTTGCAAATTTTTTTAATCCTTGGACGAATTTTCGATGAACAAACTTTCATTTCTTCTTCGACACGTTTCAAATTTTCTCTCTTTTTGTATTTAATATTTGTAAGAGTTGAAAATCCGAGCTCACACAAATAGGATGTGGAGAACTGTAAAAGAATATAGAAAGTCTTCTTTAAATATTTGGATGTTCCTTTTCTGCCATTATCCAGAACGCATCTAAGAACATTTCTGAATGTTTAGGTTTTAAAGTTCTATCAGAGCTAAATGCACAATTATGTTTGTGGTGCCTGCAATTTGAACAAATGGGTCTTTCACCCAATCATAGTGTTCAGATGACAGGGAAGGAAAGTAATGCTGAACCTTGTCTTCAAGAGTGGTGAGATGATCAAATATCAGAGGTGTCATTTCATTGCTAAAGTTTAAGAGGAAACATTTCAAAGTTCTTGATTTCCATATCTGATTTTTGCGTTGCAAAGATATAAGTTCATCAGTAGGACTTAAAAGGTTCTCATTACCACATGACCCTGAAGACTAGTGTTAACAACATTCAAATACTGAAATATATCTGTCAGATAGGCCTGTCTAGCATGCCAGAATTCATTAATAAAAAAAGCACAAAAATTGTCATTTGTGAAAAAGGTCAGCAGTTTACCTCTCAGCTAGTACACCAGAGACAAAACTTTCTCTCCTCTGAGCCCTTGTACTTCTGTATGTATAATCAGGCACACATGCTTTGATTCCATATTAAAGCAAAGCTATTTGAATAAGCACGATTTCAACAGAAACATTTTCATTAAAAAACACATTATGTTTTAGTTTAATTCGAATATCGTTTTTATTGATTTTGAATTTGATTTCATTATAAGCGCCGCGGCCCACTTGGCGGTGCCTCACGGCACTTGCGGCACACCAGTGCGCCGCGGCACACCGGTTGAGAATCACTGGTCTAATCTGTATTGCCTGCCTAGGATTAGTCACCAACTACATGCATACGTCTCCTACGGAGAAAGTGTTTGCTTGTATTACAACAATAGGCAGTAGCAGTAGGTCTATCTTTTGGAACCGGACATCTTGGGAAACAATAAAATAATCGGCAACATAATTGACAAAATAATCAGCTAATCAATCAGGTATCGGCAAACGAATAATCGGCAATAATCGGTATCGGCATAATCGACAAAAAGTGATATTGGTACAGCTCTAATTATTATTGACCTCTCGTAGTAAAATATATATTTCGCGAAGAAATCTGCCGAACTTCACCACCGAAAGACAGCAGATATCAGGCTATACCTCTCAATTTATGACGGCCGCATGCATTATTATTGATCTCCTCATAGTAAAATATTTATTTTGCGGATAAAACTTCACCACCGAAAGACTGCAGAGATCAGGCTAAACCTCTTGATTTATCACGGCCGCATACCTTAATATTTATCGTCCCATAGTAAAATATATATTTCGCTGAGAAATCCGCCAAACTTCACCACCGAAAGACAGCAGAGATCAGGCTACTGCACTTGTGTATAAATAGCCAAAAGGGAAGAATGTAGCTCTTATTTATTTCTCTAATTAATAGTTACCTTATTTACATCTATAGGATAAGCACTGGTTCCACAAATTTCAACTGCTTTAATAAGAGCACCCATAATGTCTTCATTTTTTGCGTGTGATGATGGTCTGCAGTGCAGTTTGCATTGTAGCCAGCTGTTGCACATTAAATGCAAAGGATTAGGATTGTCTAACATGTGAGAGAGTTCTGTGGATTGGCCATAGCAAGTGATTAGTGTTAGACCATTGTATTATTCGTTTGTGCCTTTTGTTTTGTCTTCGTTTCTGGTTACTGTAGTTCTTCTGTTTTCTTTTTATAACAGTGGAGGCATTTGTGCTCTTGATAACAAAATTGAACAAGCAATGGTGAGTCCAATGCTATGAAATTAATTAGTTTAATTGGAGAATTTAAAATCAAGCTATTTTGATTAGAATTATTTCATTACTGCAGGACAGGATAATGACTGTGTATCATGGTTAAATAATGAAAACACAACAGAATGGTGTGGTTTATATTCATGGATGTCGTGGATAGACAGCTATTTTTGGTTGCAAATAAGCAAATGAAGGAATAACAGTTTATTATAGGTAGTATTTTAGAGGCAATGGTGTCTGCTTGACTTAATAAATGACATTTGCAGACATACACACTTTTGTTAGTTATTGTTTATTGATATGATAATTTATGACTCTCTTGTTGTTGTAATGTTTTTAGTCTGATTTTCTAAAGTCCTCTTAAGATATAATATCATTTTCTGTTTATGCATCGTGAGACAAAAATATTGTGCAGTTTTGTGTACGCAAGTAGTCGCTATACGGCTGTACTGATGCAGCAGTAAAAATGTGTCGAAGTCTAGGGAGCGGAAGCCAGTATATTGCTAAGTCGTATAGGTCGAGATGTGTGAGAAGCAAGGAAGGCGGGCAATCAGACGGGTAGGTGCATTTAGCACCGTTTGAAGAGGTGACAGGCGACATTTCAGAAGACCAATTAGTAGCGTGTTTCAGTAATCTATGCATTGAATAAACAAAGGCATGTACCATAGAGGCAAAAGTGGAAGAGGGGACAGCTCGAAGACGTCGCAGGTGATAGACACTCGACTGAGAGAGATTAAAGATTTGTTCAGCAAACGAAAGAGTGCTGTCAATGGTGTCCACCCAAGTCACGAACGCTCGTAGAGGCGGTAGACACTGGAAACCATTCAGAAAGTAGGTTGTAGTCAAGTTTAGAGAGCTGCTGAGGGGTGCCAAGCCAGATCAGCTGATTTTTTAGAATTGAGAGGCACTTCGAGAACATCGAGCAACATCTGAGAAATGAGACTAAATGGATTGAGAAAGGACCAATTTGATCTGCAGGCAGACCATGAACAATTAATGACCTGAACACCAAGACATAGTTGTAAAGGTGTCCCATTGCAGAATGTTTATCAGAAGTGAGAAGGATGTCAGCAGTGAACATGATATAGAGCAGTGGTTCTCAACCTTTTTGACATGGGGACCCACTTTGCACCATCTAGATCCTAACGAGACCCACCACTTCAAAATCTGGCAGCAAGTATACGTATGTATTAGGCAATTTACATAGCGCCTTATAAGAACCTCTCGATGGCACTAAACATAGCTACCCAACAGATCCAAATAAATGTGGTTTGAGTAATTTAGAAAGTTGGCTGCAAGCCGTGCCATGTTGCGAAGTTGTAACGGAAGAAGGCATGGTTTGTCCGCATCGATGTACGGGAGCGCGGGACCATTAAATCCCCACGAGCCACATCACACAATTATCGACGACCTGGCTGGCTGGAGACGGGCAGACAGAGCTCTCTGATGTATTCTGGAGCCCCCGATGTCTGTCCCATGAGGATGATCTTGAATGTGATCCATCCTCAACCGGGAGCCAGTGCAGTGTGTCACGAAGGAGTGGACAAGAGTCATAGCGGCGTCAATTGACAGATTTCGCCGAATGACTCTAATCTGACGCAGTTGATAAAAGCAAGACCTGCACAGGGAACTGACATGCCCCTCCAAGGACAGGTCTTCATCCAGAAGAATTCCCAGATCCCAGATGACGCGTTGAACCTTCCAATGAGGAAGTGTTGCTTTAATCGTCGTTGTCATCCCCCGAACGTGCTTATCTCGTGCCCAGCCACATAAATTCAGTCTTAGACGATTGGAGGACATCCAGATCTGCACTTGCTCCACAAATGCCAAGATTTTTGACATGCACTCCAGTGCCTCAGATGGGCGGCATGTCAAGTACAGTTGGGAGTCGTCGGCATATGCCATATTGATGGACTCCAAGAGCACATTATGATCTTTGTTAAATCAGTAAATCATGCATCAATGCATTCTACGACTTGCCATAATAGCGTATAACAAGACTATAAATAAATGATAATAAAATTGCATGTCAGAAACAAAATATTAAAAAAAACATTATTATTTGACTCACATTGAGTCAATGTTAATGAGATGGCAATGCTTGCATTCTGGTCAGAAGTAGGCCTAAGTCAATACGTGGGCTGATGTCGGTTAGATACAATCATTATTTACACAGAGCCTATTCCTATAATTATTTAGTCTTTATCGTAATCGTAGCTGAACAGCCGGTCTCACAGAGGTAGGTAGTTTGAAATGGCAGCAACACTGACAAGGCCTTGATTTATCGAAAATATAGGGCATCACATTCACGTGACAATATTCTTCAGTGGGAAAAAATGCGATTTCAAAGAAAAGTTTGCAACCCACTTGAATATCCTTTGCGACCCACAGGTTGAGAATCACTGATGTAGAGAATTCGACCCAGCACAGAGCCTTGAGGAATCCCAATCTTAACAGGTACCCATTGGGTTCCTATATGACCAAGAATGACCATTTGTGAGCGATTCATGAGATAGGATTGAAACCAGTGAAGAGGAGGACGACCATTTAGATCAACAGAGATTTTAAGTTGATGTAAGAGAATGTCATGATTTGCCATATATCTTGGGAGCATCAAAGAAAGCTAATCCTTATGGCCTACACCATTACCCATGCCCACATTGCTGTTCCAAATTAAGAACTCACTCAACATATGTGACCGAGATAACCCAGCCAAAGTCGCATTTACCGAAACCTGAAAAATACAGTGGAAAGGTCATGAATGCGTAATCCGGTCAAAAAGAGTTTTTTGCATATAATTAATCATTTATATGTGAGGCCACTCAGGCCAGAGGTCAAAACCCGCCGCTTGTTGGCTCCTGGTTTTTGAGATAAAGGCTGAAATAGGTGAGAGGGGATAAAAACACAGAAAATCGTTGTATGATATAATGTTACAGATAAATATGTCTTCTTCAAAATCTGAAATAAAAAATGTTGCATTCAAATATTTATTTGGAGAAAAATGCCTTTTAATGTATGTGGTGTCTTGATTTGCATGGTTAAAATCTGAATGTTTTCAGAGGTTAACGTCTGAACGACCAAGATTTCAGACACCGACCTGTCATAAGTTGCAAAGTAGCAAATAGATTTTGATGCCGTGTGCTTTATTTCATACAGGATATAACCCTTTATTGCCCAGCAGAGTTGCAGAGGAATCAAGTATGGGTTGCTGAGATCTCTGATGACACGAATATTCTGAAACTTTGACTTCGAGTTTCTCAGTTGTTAAGATTATACTAATGAAATTGTCAAACAAGTATAACTTAAGTTAGATAAAAGCTATTTTGATTCTTTTATAAGGATTTTGAAGCAGATGCATTGTAGAATATGATTTAATAAAAAGTCAAAAAAGTACAAGTGATGGGTTTTGACCCCTGGTCTCGCATATTTCAGCTACTAAATCCTAAAGTTACAAGGCAAACAGAATAATAAAAATACTTTGATTTTAATTCTTTTGTACATCAGTTGTCTTAATTACATCCCTGATTTTGCCCAGTCATGTGTGCATCAATTTTAATATCACTGCAATTTTTGTTGAAATAGCAAAGACATTATTTATTTCTGTCCTGGACTACTTTTTTCTGCTGAAGCCATCTTTGCCAACCACAAGTGCGTATGAATACAGCCTAATTTATTACGACTGTTATTGTGAAGTGGTTGCACAATAATTCGCGACTTAAGCCGGGATCTCTATTATGGTTAATGCTGGTCAATGAGCATTGTCATAGTTTTAATTTTACAGCATACTGCATTCATTTCTAAGACCACCTCGCCTATGTGTAGAATGAAAAGTTTTAATGGCGTAGGAAATCACAGAAAATAAATTTTAAGGGGTGCCATCGCTGGATTATCAAAATAGCCCACAGCACCATCTGACGAAACCGAAATTATTATTATTACAGGGTGGGCCAGCATAAATGGTCTGACTTTGCAGGCAAATAACTCTTCTGCCAATATTTGGAAGTTATTTATAATTAATGCATCAAATTAAAGGTATTTCACTCTAGTAGTAAGATCCTAAAACATTGGTTATTGCATCTTTAATCTTCATGGCACAAATTGTGACATAACAAAAGTCATCGTTTTTTAGTGACTAGCTAATGAAAAAGTCTTGACAATGTTAAAGTAAATCCAAAAAACAAAATCCTATAGTCGGTCATGTTGTACTATACAGCAATACTAATAATTAACTTAGAGGTTAGTTGGTTGTACCCGGGTCATCGTATTGACTGTAAATTAACTTGGACACAAGCAATGTTAGCGGGTGTGCGCTCCGTGCATACCAATTTGCGTGGTTTACGACTTGAAGCTCCTGTTTCATCAATTTTTCGTACCATACGATTTGAGATGGTTTTATTCCAGCCTCTGTTAGGACACTCTTTAATCATTTGAAGTGAATTAAATCCCTTATCAAAGTTATGATCAAAACTCGATCATCGTCTGTCAGCGGTGCCATTTTGCTTCACTAACGACAACAAAATAGGGCAGCTAAGGCTGTTCCAAGCATTTCTTAAAATGGAAAACTAGTACCAGTTTGACTTTTTCTAGGCTAACTCTAGAGTGAAATATCTTTGATTTGATGCATAAAGTACAAGTAACTTCTGAATATTCACGAAGTTGTTTGCCTGCAAAGTCGAACCATTAATTATGCTGGCCCACGCTGTACAATTGCCGAAAACAAAATACATGATAGCGCAAGATTCATAAATTTTATTTATTTATTCTGATATTTAATATTGCCCTTCTTCCAACATTTCTTGCTCAGAAGTGCACACGCCTCGACGGCGCAATTGTAGTTGTACTGCAGAGCAATTGTGCGCGAAGGACTTGCTTGAGGTCCCTACACGATGATTGATGCCTCGAACGAGGGTCGAACCCGCTCATTCTGCGCACATGCAGTGTTAAGGGCCGACCACTCTTACCAATAATCCACCATGCCTCACTAACTAATAAATGAACTCTTGACCAATTATATTTTTAATATAATTGTTCGAGAGAATTGTTTTCTGAATATTATTAATGGTTATTTCTGCGATGGTGTTGTGGAAATGAGGATTCGAGTGACTTTAATGATGAATCGAATACCTAAATTAATGATGGCGGCACCCCGTTTTGATGGGATTATTTTATTCACTGGTAATATATAATATCTCTTAAAATCTGTGCCATTGCTTCAGTTTAATTTTCCAAGAAATACAGTTGACACCATTAGAAATGGTGAAACTTTAAAAACAGAATGATAAAACAATGGGATGGAGTGGGGTCCTTTACGGATTAGAATTGTGGACAATAAGAAAAGAAGACAAGAAAAGATTAGAAACATTGGAAATGTAGATTTGGTGCAGAATGGACAAATTAGAGCACAGAACTAATGAAGAGGTATTACAAATGGTAGGAGAGAAAAGATCACTGATGAAGACGATAAGAGAACGACAAAGGAGATGGATTGGACACATACATATTGTATACATATTGTACGCAGATTATGTATTATGAGGCTTCAGTAGTCCTCGTTCATGCCTTTGTAACCAGCAGAATTGATCACTGAGCGCTGTTCTGGCTGGTCTTCCCTATGCCTTAGTGGTGCGTTTAGATCGCGTTCTTCGCTCTGCGGCCAGGCTTATTGGACATCTGCCTAAATTTTCACCGGTTTCAGCTTATATGCGCGATGTCCTTCACTGGCTACCGGTTCAACAGCGCATTACTTTCCACATTGCAACACTAGTTTGACAGTGTCTCTCTGGTTGTACGCCACCCTACTTGACTGAACTGTGTCATCCGGTGTCTGAACTCCTTTCGTGTAGAGCTCTGCGCTCTTCTGCTAAAGGCTAGCTTCTGGTGTTCAGGGCCCGCTCGTCGCTAATGCTGCGTCGAGCTTTCTCAGCAGTCGGTCCGTCCACCTGGAATGGGCTCCCGGTTGCCCTCCGTCTTCCCCCTTACAATGATCTACCTACCTTTTGTAAGCTGCCAAAGTGCTAAATTTCTTTTTGGCCGTGGCTGGGCTGGGAGCATCTCTGAGTAGTTTCCCTTGAAGAGGCGCTATATAAATTTTCAAAATGAATGAATGAATGAATACTATGAGGCAACTCCCTACTACGAAACATCATAGAACGAAGAATGAAGGGAAAGAAGACAAGAGAAGCCAAGATTAAATGATTTTGGACTGGATGATGGAAGGGGGAAGGGGGGGCTACAAGAGGATGAAGGAGGATGAAGGAGGATGAAGGAGGATGCCCAGAATAGAGAGACATGGCGACATTGGACATATGAACCTGCTGAAAAGGCAGAAAACTGAAGATGAAGAAATACCGTTTTGCACCATTGGAAATTGCAGAATTTTCTATATCTAGAACTAAATTATGCTGAAAATTCTATTGACCTTTACATTGTTCACCTTGAGATTGTTTCCACAAATGTACAGATGTATTTGGCAATAGAGCATCCCATAAATCCTGCCATTATTTCAATTTAATTTTCAAAAGAATACCGTTGTCACCATTGGAAAGGGCATAAATTTCTGTATCAAGAGTACACAACTAAATGACGTTAAACATTCCATTCAATTTTTTACAGTTCAAACAATGAAGGCAATTTTAAACTTGCGATTTCTTAAAATAGCGAGTTCTGAAAGCGCCATGACTTCAATTCTTAAAAAATTCATTACGTTGTCATTATTAAACATAAAAATATACTGTTTTAGCCACATTAATCAACAATAGCTGTGGCATTTAAAACAAAATTTGCTCTTGTCTTGGTTACCTTCTTCACCATGTGTCCTGCTACTGCCATTAATAAGTTCATGCTGCATCTTTTCTTATAATTAAGACAACGAATGTAAAAAAATCAAATACTTGTATTATTTTGTTTGTTCTGTAACTCTGGGAAAATTATTAATAAAATGCAGAAAAACTTTTTTTAGGTTTGTGCATTCATGACCTTTCTTCTGTAGTTCCCTGGTTTCGGTAGACCTGTCTTAAGCCTGGTTAACTCATGCACAGTCATATATTTATTTAGTCAAATTGTGCCAAGACTGGCCCTACACATTAGCTGACTTGTATGCAATAGCAAAAGGCAGCAGTACATGTTCTGTCAGGACTGTATAGGCGATTCCTTCCCTTTATTTCTGTTTGCCAATTTGGCGAGACGCTTCACATATATCTGAACTGTGATGTTATTGTGATTTTGCATGCATGTTTTTTTTTAATTAACTTGCATAATACCGGTAGATATATTGAAATTATTAGAATCTGAGCGGAAAAACGGAATCGACCTGTTGCAGAGAATGGTAAGAAACAGAAGTAACACACTGACACATTGCACAAGTCATCGGGCGTGTCGGTCGATTGATCGACTGCTGCATCATTTTGACGATTATTTTCATCTATATACAGAAATCTGGGGGGCCAATGCAGTTGTTCTGGCACTGTGGCCCATAGGCGCTTATGAATGGCATTGCAATGCGTGCGCTCCTTGTCCAGTGCTAAGCTTATTCTGCATGATCCATACCCAGGCAAAGCGATCAACCTTATACGTCGATTGGATCTTTTGAGTTGGTGGATCTGGTGCCAGAGAGAGAACGATAATTCGCGTTGGACCATGGTGTAAGTTTGAATCGACCAACTCTGGCCGATCGCAGCAGAAAGAACCTGTTGAAGATTTCAGCAACCGAGACATCGCCAGGGATGGATGGGTCGGCATTGGTCGTGGACTTCCACTAGCAATGTCCGGAAGACCTGGGCATGGTTCCATGTCGAGATTCCTCCAACCTCAGGCCTGTCTTTAAGGGTGGAATGGCATGTTGTGAAGAAACGGGATGGTAGCAGTGCCATGGCCTATGGTCTGAGATGGTTGGTTGGTGGATGGATGCAGTCATTGTCACTCTCTCCCAATTACATATTTTGTGGCTTGGACTGCATATAAGGTGCCCCCAACTTTGGATTTTAAAGTTCTCCAATAAAAGTTACTTCTATGCAAGTAGATCAAACCTGAGACACAATTGATGCAGGATTGCAGGTGTATCACATAGAGCTGTACCGATTGATCGGCCAGCCGGCCGATGAATCGGGCCGATTATAGAGATATCGACAATATCGGATATCGGCAAGATAATCGGCGCCGATATTAAAAATTAATTTTCTAATTTTCTAAAATTATTTTCAGTCTATAAAAGCAAAATGACAACAACAACATAACTGGGTCTGTGAAGGACGGCATTTCATTCCATTCCCATATCGTGTCGTCGAGCCAATGGTTTCTTCAGACCAGTGGTGAGACCACCCACTGTGCTAGTATAGACCGTGGGAATGTGTCAACATAGGTCTTGTGCAGAGTGAGTCATAGTGCCTGCTTATGGGCCAAGGAATGGTTGGCCAATTCAACAGAGAAACCGATGAATGTACATCGTGGAGGCATGCCTAATGAATACACGCAAGCTGCCAATTAGATCTCCCCAACATATTTCAGTTCCCTGAGAGGCTGAGACTAGATGGGTGGCTGTGAATAGGCCAGCCGTTCCTTGGCCTTTAATTACCCTGGGCATGGTTCGACGGCGTGCGGTGTGTCTAATCTGTATTGCCTGCCTAGGATTAGTCCCCAACTACAAGTATACGTCTCCTACGGAGAAAGTGTTTGCTTGTATTACAACAATAGGCAGTAGCAGTAGGTCTATCTTTTGGAACCGGACATCTTGGGAAACAATAAAATAATCGGCAACATAATTGACAAAATAATCAGCTAATTAATCAGGTATCGGCAAATGAATAATCGGCAATAATCGGTATCGGCATAATCGAAAAAAAGTGATATCGGTACAGCTCTAGCATCACATGCGTGTGCTTTTGAGTAATGAAGACAGTGGTACCTGGGACTAATATGGAAGGGATATGAAGCGGCAACGTGGCAGCCAATCAGTGCTCATCTTTTCTGATGCACTGCACAATGTCTGTGATCGGCTATGTAATGAATAAACTGACATCCGGGTATTCGGATGAGTAGATTTGAACGTATTATCACCGAAAGGATCATCTAAAATAATGCTACTTCAGTCAAAAATCTTCTTTTGAACACATTTTATTTTAACTTATTTATATTGCAAGTTCTATGTACTAAGTCGATTTATTTGTTAACAAAAACAAGCACGATTGCTGATTTGTACTCCAAATGTCCCAGATGTAGTTGCAGGCATAATCTAGGTCAATGACCCAGTTTTCGTTAGCTTCATACCCCTTCCACATTAGTCTAGGTGGTACGAATTTATTTTTTAATGCTACATGTATTTATCATTCGATCATGTAGCAATGTTTGAGAAAAAAGCTTCAATCTAACCTCCAGCAAGTCACTGCATTAAGTTATACCCTCTTAAGTCCGACGCCTGTTGCATAAAGTACTGTTTAATTAGTTTAGTTCAATTAACCTGATTAAAAGAAATCAGGTGACAGTATTTTCTGCATCCATTACTCAGTGAACAGATGGTGATTTAAGTTGTTTTTGGGTGGGAAATGGAGAAAGGGAGAGAGGAGTCTATTAGATTATAGGTGCGTCTGATGTCAGAATAAGAGACCGGACAAACTAAGTAGGTACTAGCGATGATTATCATTGCCAAAAATACATTAGATTCAAAACATATGATATTGATATAATTGCCAAAACTCTGAGCACTCAAATGGACAAAAGGCAATTTCTAGCATTACAATTACATGCTGCTAAACAGAACAACACCGTGGTTCAATAAAAAGTAAGCCAAACTTTGACTACTGATTACTCATAGAAAAATACATCAAATATCCAGAGCAACTGGAATTCATCAGTCGAGTGTTATTCGAATAATCCATTATGACCTTCAACTCAAGTGCCTTAAGAAGAAACCAGCACAGGAACTGATGACAGCTAATCGTCTGACACGTTTAAACAGATCATGACAACTGCTGAGAAAATATCCTCTTCATATGGTTGACTTTATCTTTGCTGACGAGAAGTTGTTCACCGTTGCACGACCAAGCAACACCCAGATTGATCGCCTGTGCATCATGAGTGGCACTAAAAAAGGCAGGTCACTTCAAATAGACTGTTGTGTACGCGTACCTATTTCAGCAAGTCTGTTATGGTGTTCGTTGCTGTTTCGACGCTTGGTCGTTCCCATTTGGTTTTCATTGACTCGGGAGCAAAGCTTAAAGGAGCGAAGTTCTGCTGTCACAACATCTTCTACCTGTTATCTAGCCCCTGAAGGCTGTTTTGTTTTTCAACAGGACTGTGCCCCAATCCGCAGAGCCAGGAACACTATTGAAATGCTAACAAGAGAGACACCAAACTTAATTTCTCCCACATTATGGCCTCCGAACAATCCAGATTTAAATCCTGTCAACTATAAAGTGTGGAGCGTAATGCAAGGGCGAGTCTACCCGACAGTAATCCATGATGTAAACGATCAGAAGCAACGCTTGTTGGAAGTGTGGGAGGGCCTGGATCAGACGATAATCGATGATGCTGTTTCCCAATTGCGCTCAAAGGTTTGCGTGCAAGCAAAAGGAGGACATTTTGAACGTCTTCTTTAATTAAATAACCAGATCATACTTCTGAGAGTTTCTTCAAAAAAATATTAAAGACTGTTTCATGTTAGAAATAGGCTTTTTTTGCTACAAAATCTAAAAGAAAATTGTCAGGCATTAGAGATATATGAGATAAACAGTTTGGCTTACTTTTCATTGAACCACAGTATACATATACTAATTATTTTGTGTTATATTACTATTGTTATTGCTCTTATTGTATTGCTTTGTGATAGCATTTGTAATCGTATGTGCTTCTGTTGATGCCTATTATTTTATATCTCAATGATGTTGATCATGTTTGTTAAAAGTTCTTATTAATTTGCATTAACCTTCAAAACTACATTTGTATCTATGACAATTGTCTTTCAGCTGCTTCATTTCTCTTACTTACACTTTCTGTTGCTATTGGGAACAGGTTTTCACCAATGTTTGTGATTAATTGTTGAATAGGATTTGGTGAAAAGTCACTTGATGTTTGCCGTTCATGAAGAGGTTGAACTGCTTAAAGAGCAGATTAAAGAGTTGACAATTAAGAAAGGACATCTTGAATATGAGAATACAGTATTACGTGCATCCGCATCACAGGAGACCCTCGAGAAACTGCACGGATCAACTCTGTCAACAACTGGCCTATCATAGCAAGAACACCTATGGACTAATTGCTATTCAAAGTATTCAATAGACTGTTAAAAGGCAATCCTCTACATGGACTTATTTAGGTCGAAGCTTTCTTTTTATGTGAGGTATCTAATAGCACATGATGCTGCTGCTGCTGCCAATGATGATGATGAGGTGCTTTGCTGCTTATATATATTGCTTGTGCATATGATGAGTCTTGGTCTCTGCTTTCATTCTGACAGGCCTCAACAAACTCTTTAGACCCTATATATATATATATATATTTATATATCCTCTGACTGATCTTTTGTCAACCAAGTTCAGACATAGAAGTTAGGTCACAAACAAATGAATTAGCTGAGTGATGTCCATAGGTGATATTTAGCATAGGCATAAGGTCAGAGGCACAAGGTGTTTACTTCGCTTCTTCTTAATATGATTAAAGAAATGTGTGTATATATATATATATATACATGCACATATATGCTTTCTATGTTATGTACATAATCCATGTGTGTGTGTGTGTGAATTGAAGAGATGAAGCACTCTTACAAATGTTTTATTCATAATCACTGAATCCTACACTCACAGCTTCTTCTTCTTCAGCTACACACATTACACAATGTCTGACTGCATTGACTGCTTACAGTGTGGCTTTGCCTATGGACATAATAAGTCACATTGTTTTCAACAATGCTACAGAAGTTTGACGTCAATCTGTATTTTATATGTATGTATGTATGCATGTGGTGAATGTGTACACACAGAAAATTGTTATTTTGCTCTTCTTGGCCGAGTGCATTGAAGAAGAAGATGAAGAATTGGTGCAGATGAAGAATAGGTGCAGATAGAGAAATTTAATAATAATGGAAGTGAGTTTGATGTGGCTGGAGATGCCAGTTGTGTGCTTCGTTAGATGAACTACCAAGATGGTCATCTAACGGCTGCGGATTAAACTGCATATTAGTTATTGTTAAATTATGTGATTGACAGCCGTTCTTGAGACTCGTTAGGTGGTTGGGTGGGGCAGGGGAGATGGGGCTGTGGTTGGGTTGGGTGGGGTGGGGGAATGGGGCTATGTCTGAACAGCTAGAGAGTTGATCTTCACTCACAACAGACAACTCTTACCATTTTCTGGCTCTATGAAATATGATGCCCTGTAGAATTCACTGTCCTTCTAGTGATTGTCTTGTTGACATTCTTCAGAAGGACTCTGTAGAATCGCTTTATTCTTACCAAGACCAGTTTATCAATGCACTGATGATCTCTTTCACCATATGATGATGATGATGATGATGCAGATTATCTCATTGCACTCTGTCAGTTATTTACCTGCTTTTAAATTCTGCCTAACGGATATCTTTTGACATTTTTTGTAAGTTTTTATTTTTGTGAATTTATGGTAGAAACAGGATGTTGCTGTTTGAAACTTGGAATGCCTTTCAGATGAAGTTGTTGAGCAACTGATGGTGGTGATGATGATGATGATGATGATGACGATGACGACCACCACGACGACGATGATAACTTACCACAGACGACCTCTTTGAACTTCTATGAGGCCTGTCAAATAATTTAGGTGCTGGGCATGTCATATTTTATGCCAACTCAGTATTTTTCTTCAGCTAACTGCTGAAACAAGGTCGTTGCATGGTTCATTCTGTGTCGAAATCAGTCTTTGGAGTAGAACGGTGAATAGGAAGAATGGTGCGACGATGACTGTTGGCAAATAACTGATGAACTCTTATTACTTCCAACTTTTTTTTTCAGTATTTGTCATATGAGGTCTGGCTGTGTGTTGAGCACATGGTCGATCCATCCATTCATTCATCCATCCATTCTGCTGCTGCTGCTGCTGAATCCAGTGCATGGAGTTTAGTTGATTACCTGAATGCAACTTTCTTCTGTAATTACCAGTCTCTGGGTTACAAATGTAGCTGTCTGATGTCTAGTGTCAGGTGAACCTTAGACTATGTTTGCAAGAGTTTCTATCTGGTGTTGACCTATTCATCTATATATGATCATGAACCTCGGTTTCGCAGAATCAAAGTGATCCAGTGGACATAAGTTTGGTCTAAGGATTTGTTTGTCTTTTCACTGTTTTTACCAATGTTTGTAAAAAAATTGATTTTTAAAGTTTGTATTTGCAACTGTTTATTGAACCAGGTGACATATTTAAACAGTTAGATGTTGCATTATTTTATTCTGATACTTTGTGAAAGTACCAAAAAAATTTAAGTTTAGTGCTTTTGCACCTCTTAATAAGCACACCTTGCAGAAAGAATAAGGGTTTTGGTAAAAATACAAGGAACAAAAGTGATCTTGGATTAATTGCTTAAGATTTCATATAATTTAACTTTTCATTGAACTAAACCTCAAGCCCAATTATAATTATGTTCGACAGCAGTATAATAGTGTTGCTGTAGATTTGCACTGTTTACTGAAATGGATATCAAATTAACTGTTGAGGCTTTATAGGTATACAATGCCAGCTTTAACAGGATCAACTGTGATCTGTGTTTAAACTCAACATGGCTACATTTGAATAAATACATACCTTTGATCTTACAGTGCGCAACATCTGCTGCTGTGGCCACTGTTGTGGGATGTCTTCTTTACTATAATTAGCTGTAGAATATTAGAGTATGAGGCATAAGACTATCTAGTCAAGGCACTGTTCCTGTTTATCTGGCCAACAAATGGAATGTGTGAGGTAATTGTGGTAGATGTAGGTGTGTTGTCACTTCTCTTGCCTTGGTTACCTTCTTCACCGTGTGTCCTGCTTCTGCCATTAATAAGTACACACTACATCTATTCTTAAGCATGTCTATGGCAACATCTCCTAGCAGATAACCAAACTAATGGTATAGTCCAATTTAGATGGATTTGTTGGTTGTAGAGGACACAGAATACATCTTACTGATATCTTTCAAATTGCTCGTTGCTGTATGGATTTGTGTGACGCATTGCTGAAACCCTTTTCTTGATGGTTTAACTCATCTGTCGATGAATTTGTTGCACAATTATGTAGGCCTCAGACAAAACAGGTTGACAGTGGAATTATAGAAAGTTGCTAGTCTTTGGTTATCTAAATATATAGAGTTTTTTCTGCTTTATGCAGAGCTAATAGTGAATGGATTCTGCCTTTGAACAATATCCACAGTGGAATTTCTTTTTTTATTATTAGAATGAAAGCTAATTATAATTTGAGCGCATCTAAATTACAGAATTAGAAGTGGATTGGTTGCTATATTTACATAGTGTGTTTTTTCCTTATTCGCCTATAGACCTAATGACATCTGGTTTGATTATTAGCGAGATATCTTTGGAAGTTGATGTTTGTGTAATCGCCTGGAATTCCAATGTGTGCAATGTATTGTCGGATGTGGTAGTTTTCTCGTGTTTCAGCTTTTCCAGGTCAGTTTATGGTGAGAAGCGTTTGGTTTAGAATTGAATCTGAAGATGACTGCAGTGCAATGAAGTGTTTTGACCTTTGTGTTTGGTTTAGATGTGATATTGATTCCCTGTTCTGCCAAGTTATGTGGCTATTGTGAGCCATGATTATGACCAGTTAATTACACCATTATATCCCCCCCCCCCCAGTTGTTTCTTTCAACTGTTCCCATCTGCAGAAAGGACTCTTGCATTCTTTGGTTTCTATGAAGCTACTGATTGCTTTCTTGAGGACCATTTTTAAGAGTGTATACTGAATTTGCTTCTTGTAAACTTAGTTTCTGTCTCTCCTTCTCTCTCTCTCTCTCTCTCTCTCTCTCTCTCTCTCTCTCTCTCTCTCTCTCTCTCTCGTGCTCTCTCTCTCCCCCTCACTGCCTTTCTGTATTTCGTTCAATCCTTTGACAATAGGCTGCATTGATTTCCCATACATTATTGGGAATGCTTGTCATTTTGTTAATTTTGTTGAGTGAACTTCCAGTTTTTCTTTCTATTATTAAGCTTAGAAAGTATCTTGTAATGAACTATTCCCTTAATACAAACAATAGTTTATTAGGCACAGCTTTTATCCTTTTGATGTCTTGAGTTAATATCGTGACTTGTATACTTACTTGTTAATTTGAGGTTTCAACAATCATATTTGTGTTGTTTCATTTAAAATATGGGCAATATGACAGCTGGTTTTATCTCCAAAAAAATTTATGTCCAGCCAAATTTTTTCAGACTGTATGTGCATAATAGGTAGCAGTTTGCCAATGTTAGATATGAAATGTTTGTGGTTCTTCATGTTTGCTGACTATGCAATCAGTCTGAGTAGATTTATGTTTGCATCTATTGGACTAATTCGGTCTGCTGTTTTTTTATTTCGGTTACATTTAATAATGTAAGGTCTAAAAATCGTGAAAATTTGAATTTTAGGCCATAGAACGGATTGTCCTTAATAAATGCTCGTTCATTTTAATACTTCCTGTAGTGGTTGGGTAACTTCATTAGCTACATAATAGTCTACAGGCCAATTGCTGTATTCCATAGATTTTATGGAACATTTCATGTATGCTTCATTTCTTTAGTTACTCTGTTTCCAGTTGTTGAAGTCTTGAATAGTTTTGAAAAGCAAAATAGGAGTGCTGTTATTGGTATCTGAAATTAAATGCAATCAATGCGGTAAAGAGATCAACTCTTTTAGATGTCAGTGCTCAAAATGGTTTACAAATCATACATCAGAGTTATGAATATGTTCTATCTGCTTCAGCTGACATTTGCTTTAATTACTGTTCTGCTCTCAGACACTTTCGAACTGTTCTGATTTGATTGTCTGACGGACTGCTGCACAAGAGATGGTTTGATGCTTCTTCTTCTTCTGCCTTTTTCTCACAGATTGGTCTTCAGACTTTGTCAGTTTACTATCCACTTGTATTTCCAACTTTTTAGTCTACAGAACATTTTGTCGGCGTCAGTGACTAATGTTGTTGGCCAGACCTTGTGCATAGACTGAGCCTTTCAAATTGAAGATAGTCATTGATTGGCATATTTATTGTTTTGTGTTCTAGTAAGAGTTCCAAGGGAATTGGATTGGTGTTGGTTTGACCATTTGTGGCAGTCACAGTAAGGCAATCTTCTTCTTTACAGCATTTCTCTTTGATTACCACTGAAAAATGCAGCTGTTTATGATCAGAGTATGGCATTGAGTTAGTAACAGGGTCTGTGGGGGGGAGTCTAGTTGAGAAAAGAGTTTACACAAATACCTGCTTTCATAATAGTCTCAGCTAGCTTTTGACATATTGTCAAAATCTTCTGAAGATGTAATTCCATCATAGGCTCGTTTTTCATGTAGTTCTGGTGCTTTTCAGTTTGACTGTAAATCTAATATAAAACTGTAATCCTATTTTGTATGTACTTTGCGATTCATGTAGGGGCATTTTAGGAGTTGTTGTGATTTATACTGAATTGGGTTTTATTCATTTTTCTCTCATTTGCTTCTTTTCATTTATCATCGTCTTCAATCTTGACTCTTGCTGCGTTATAATTAGGATGTGTGTCAGCAATGAACAGCAGGATCTGACTTTCGGTTGAATTGCTTCGACATCTGGATGCAATTTTATGACAAATTGAAGACTGACATTTTATTTGAATTGACCTATATGCCAAAAGAACTTGTAGTCTGTGTACAACACTTACTTGATACTTGTGGAGGAAATGCTGCAGGATAATGGAATCAGTGCTAATTGGCTTTGTAGAGAAGCTTGACAACTTCAACTCCTTTAGCCTTCTTTACGACTTTATTTCACAGGCTGCACAAGTGCACAGGCATTTTGCATGATTGTTTTATATATACTGGTATCGACAATTTTTCAGACGATGCAGTTTTAACTATCAGTGTATTTGGTTATACATGCAGTGGTATCTGTATACTAGGTAAACGCAATTGTATTATGGAATGCGTATATACAATTGCAATGTATATGTATATATATATATAGAATGATTTAACAAACCTGCATAAATTGTATGTGTTTTTATGGAGGCGGTTGACTAGCCTACATGCTTTGATGATTGTCCATCAATTCAGTGACATTCATTGTTCATGGCTTTTTGATTAACTGACTTTCATAGTATTTGTAGGAAATATCACTTCTTCTATGCATCAGGTTTAATATCAACTCTGTCTTTAGTTTTGTCTTCCAAATGCACTGCAATCTTAGCGACCATTTTCATTGCTCTCCTCTTCTAAGAAACATATCTTTTTTTATCCTTGTTCAGATCTGCGGGTAGAGCATTGTTGCTACCCGACAGGTAGCACAGGACCATTACTCGTAATCGACCCATACTCAAAAATTACTACCTGACTCGTACCTGCAGGCCTACTCGTACCCGCAATATCATTAGTACGCTTTTCATAGTCATAGTGCCTACCAGGCTAATAGGATTACAATTAACTTAGCATATATTAATAATAATAGTAAATAGACAGAAAATAAAGGAAGTTTTAGCAGCAGTAATAAAACATATATGTTCTATATATAGCAGTCCATTGAACATATTATTAATGTATTTTCAAGAAATCCTCTCAGAGGTCCTCACTGCAACTAGCAAAACAACGCATAGTAAGCTATAAGCTATAGGTATGAGTCGCCAATGGCTGGCGCAAGCACAAGAGTGGAAGGAAACCAACGGATTCCCGTCAACAGCTGACGGATTGCATATGGATGTTCAGAGTCTCTAGGCCAAGCTGCGCCGAAAAGGTAGAGCGATTGACGACTGCCGAAAACGCTGGTGGAAGATGACGCAAGTCTGGATAATCGTCAAGGTTCAAGGAAGTTGCAGAAGAGGAAATCATCGCGTGTTGAGTGGCAAATTGAATAGCCACCCTTGCAATGGCCGCAGTATGGCCACATGGCTGAGCCTAGCAACTTTTGTCCTTTTTGCGATAGATGGCTCTCAAACAAATAAAAGAATTTATCCAGAGCGCAAAGCTAGCACTAGAGAACTCCACGGAAATGGAACGATTGCGCCAACTACCAGATTACCAACAGTAGTACCTAAATAAAAGACAGTCTAAAAAACATGTTTTTTACTTTAACTTGTTCTGTTGGTCATCAGATTCAGCCAAACTCTGATCGGTTTAAAAACAACAATGCTGCATGATCTGACGAGTTCTTTTGCATTCTTCGTCCACATCGTATTTTCTAGTTTCGTCAAATGTCTCCTTTGACTTTGCTCCATCAATAATGATCATCTCAACTTACAATGTCTCTGAGTCTAATCATCTAATTCTTAGCCTTTTGAACGTTCATATTATGATGTGCCCGCAATGCGTTTGCAAGCGGTTCAATAAAGTACATACTTACTTATAGAATTCTGACTAGCTTTGACAAAGACTCTTCTTTCTTCATTTGTTGTTTACTCTGACAATTCACTATTAAAAACTTGACTTCGAAATACTTCAACAAATTCCTTGCATCATACCACCTACGCACATACATACTTACATACAAATGCACACATATTATTCTTAGGCCCTACATAGGCCTACACGGTGCACATCATGATACATTTGCAGTGATGGGCATAATGTAATTACTTGACTAGTAGTTAAAACTTAAAACTACTTCGTAACTACTTTCAAAACATGTAGTTATAACTACTATTTTAACTACTTTAGATGACAAGTAGTTATAACTACTGTTGTAACTACCACATAGGTAGTTAACTACTTTTAAATACTACTTTACTTTGCATGATGCATTGATAATCACCAAGCAGTAGGCCTATGCAAATTTATTGCCCGTATTAATTGCTGACATGCAGCGTAAGTAATAAAAATGATCAGAAACACAATGACATATCTAATTGTAAACTAACAAGGACAAGAACTACTAGCACATGCTACAAACCAACCTGATCAGAGCACAGTTTTAGCTGTAACATAAGCCAAATTGTTACAACTACGAAAATGTAGCTTACAAAGTCCAGAACTGTAAAACTCTTAGAAAATGTTAATGTTCAGAATCAAAAAGTAGTGTCTATATGTTATACTACAAGTGATATACCATATCACTATATCTCACCTTTTGCTATCTGCATCAACCGTGCTTCTTCAATTCATCGTCCTCGTACGTTGCCAATCGCTGCTCAGATCTAATACGATCAGTGGGCTATCTAGCCAGTAACGGAATGCCCAGTGCTTAAAGTGTAATAAAAAGAAGTGCTAGGGGAGCCGTCCATAAATGACGTCACGCCATTTTGGACGATATTTGACCCCTCCCCTTCGTCCCACGTCGTCATAACTGCCATGACTCCACAAATATGTCGTGACGTCACAAGGCCCTGACCCCAAAAAATCAAACCAGATGTCCAGAATGTAATGCAAATTTTTCTATAATTATCAAAAAATGTATTTGCAACTGTAGAATATTTCAAATTATAATAGTAGAACGAAGAAAAATGGGAAAATTAAGTAGCCTATAATGATTACAATCTTATGCATTCCTCACGATGAAAGACTATCAGAATCATTATTAATGTTGTTTAATTATGGTAACAACTACTGATAATTAAGTGGAACTTGTTTAAATGAGTGCAAGTTTTTAATAAAATTACGTATTTTGATGTGATGATGTGACGTCACATTTCGTTGACCCCTCTCCCCTTATCACTCATCGTCACAAATTTCTTACCCTTCCCTAGGCGCGTGACGTCATATATGGAAGGCCACTAGTGTCAAAAAGTTAAGAACTAAAAATTGCAAAGGCAGAGCACCTACATATTAATTCGACGACAAATGGTTCGTGCACTGTGGTCCACTGTGTTCGTTAAAATGGAAGTTGGATTGGTATTAATGAAGCTGGAATAGAAGTTGGATGGGTGAACGAAATTCTTCCAAAACAGATGCTATATAGATGAACATAATGCCTACTGAATTAAAAGTTGGATCATTGAAAAGAATAGTTGCCTAAATAGAAGTTGAATTGACAAAAATGGTTCTTGCTGAACCAGAAGCTAGATTCGCAGACATTATTATTACGAATCCAATTTCTATTTAATCAAATACAATGGGCGAAAAATAGAATTTGTTATCGTTCGTTAGGCTTTTTGTCCATCAGCCATTATTTAGTCGTGAATTATTTGTTGGTGAAATATTTGTTGTCATTTAAAGCGTAGGCCTGCAGAGAATTGCTTTCCTTTGTGAAATTGTCGCCAAGGGAGCTAGTGGCGCCGGCATCGTTTTGAAAGTTGAAAAATAAAGTCTGTGAACCCTCGAAGCCCGAAATTTTTTCCTCCTATTTTTCCTGTTGATAATAACATACGCATATAGAGGAATGAATTGCTCTGGTGCATGGACGCTCAGGGACGGCGTCCAGGCTCTGCTGGCCAAATAAGTGGCAAGACGGTGTCCATGACCGTCCAGGCACACTCTAAGCCCTGGGAATGCACCTCTCACTCTTGTATGTCTCTGTCTGTATGTCTCTCTGTCTGTCTGTCTGTCTGTCTGTCTGTCTCTCTCTCTCTCTCTCTCTCTCTCTCTCTCTCACCCCTGTCATTCTTGACTCGACAATCACGTACCTCTCTCAGACCCACTTGTAACCCGGCCGCCTACTTGTGGTCATCCAGCCACGTACTGGCTGTTTTCCTCAGTCCTCAACCCTGGATCATAAGTCCAAACCCCTCTAAGACCGCTTTACTCAAGTTCTATAATATCACGCAACAATCTCCAGATATGCCATTAAACGGCGCATAATGCCTTAGGCTTTCTCTATAGTTCTGAGACGAACCCACTTCCTCACAATAGTAAGAGCAAATTTTAATGAAACAATTGCATGGCGAATTTAGTCATATTATTATGCGCAACGTCCATGTGTGTTTTGAAATAACAGATATTCCTGTAAGACGGAACTTAGTAAGTAGGAAAAATATAGTTAATGTGAAATAATATTTCACATTAACTATATTTTTTCTACTTACTTAAGTCAACTACAATATTATTGTAGTTGACTTAAAACTACTTGATAAAAGTAGTTATAACTATTTTTAGCTACTTCTTAAAAACTAGTTATAACTACTAGGCAACTATTTCCATAGCAGTTATAACTACTAGTTAATAACTACAGTGAGTGTAGGCCATTTGCCCTCGGACAAAAGTCCCCTGGACAAAAGCCCCCGGACAAAAGCCCCTCCCGACTAGGACAATTGACCCCAGCGTAGATCATAATATGTGGCGCTCTGCCGCCCGAGCGCCTGCCTAGCTCTCGGACGGTGTCGACTCCAGCTCGTTGACACGTCTGGAGTCGCCCGAGTCACTTCCTTATCAAATCTCAATGCCAAATGGTTGCTCTCTATATCTACCAGGGTGATGGCTCTCACCAGTATAGATTAAAGATGGGCCTCTTCTCCAAGAAAGGTAACACTGTTCGAATTAGTCACGAGGTCTGACTCTGCCTATTCCGCGGTCTCCGGATGGGCAACGTTCTGAGGGTGGACGTACTCAAAAACAGGGTTCATAATCATACCGGCAGGAGTCTTCCTCGCCTTGCATACCATCCAAGCTACTAGCCTCGTCTTCCTCTCTACATGATGTCGTACCGTTCAGCATCTTGTGACTCTGAAACTATCGCCAATTAGAGACATCAAACGTTCTCTTAAGTTACGAGGTTCAAACATATTTGAAACAAGTCCATAAGCCATGTCGGCCTATACAATTATCGATAGCTAAATTGTACTCCTAGACATTACTGTCCCCAACTCTCTAACCTCTGTCGTCCTAGACACTACCAGTCTCACAGCTCTTCGTCATATCATGCTAGACACTTAGACCGAGAGATACGTTTCCGTGTATAGCATAACGGCCGCACACGTATATTTTATCATGCACCACAATTGACGGAGTAAATTTCCGTCCTCTGTGTTGGCAGTTACCTACCAACACCGATATATTCAGCTTCGATAAAAATGACACTGGCATGGTATTCACATACTGATAGTGAAGGTCTTCTGTCTATAACCTTCGCTATCTGCACACAGATCTTCTATCCGACCTACGCACGAGGGGGCCCGACCTCGCACTTCAGTCATTTCTCTGAACTGTGTGTTACGACAAGCAACCATGTATTCACCTGGGTGCTCGATTACCCAAACGTACTCGTATCGATCACTTCGGTCAGACATGCAAGTAGATACACTTCGGGAACACGCCCTTGGTCCATTTCCGACTACCCAGACTTTCACGTCTGCGTTCATCTGTGTCATACTTGGGTATCGAGTAGTTATATTCGTTGCTACCTAGTGCATTTAATCTATATACACCTATAATCACATCAAATCAACCAATAATTTGGTTATAGTCGCCTCGTACTTAACCTAACTCATAAACAGGCAAAAAAACCTTGCCACATGTGAATGTGTTGCCTCGAAGCAAGCTGGTATCAAATAAACTAACGATCTAGCGTTGCAACAGCCACCTACCGTGTGCAGACCTAGGACATCCATATACAGGTTATATGAATAATCAAAAATGAACCATGAACGCACCTTGTAAAATGTAATCCATGTACTATCTCTCACATCCAAATATCATGTGATGGGAACATACAAACAACCTTGACGTATGAAAACGATAGAACAATGATGAACCTCTGTTTTAACGGACTGCACTAATTGAAGACATCCATCTTGATGTCTGTGTCTAACCGTTCGTCCGTTCGTCTTGATGTCTCTCCATCCGTCTCTATCCCTGTCTGTCCCTCTGTCTCTCCATGTTCCGTTTACAAGATTATCGAAACGCCTTAACAACGATTGCGGAATTAAATGTTCAGAAAGTATGGTGCTCAAAAGGGGTTAATTGTTTCTCACACAGCCAATCGTAATCTCTAAATTTCTAAAACGTCACCTGAAAGCCAAACGCAGGGCACGAGATTATTCACGAGCGCTGCGTTGAATCAGAGGGTTTGTCCGAAGGATAGTCCGTGGTAGAGCAAAGTCCGGTTTCCAAAAGGTCAGCGGAATGTTTCATTAGCGTCTCCTCATCGCTGTAGACAGGGATATGATAGAGCGCTGGTTGTAGGCCTAACAATCAGCTGCCTCGTCGTTGAGAGCACTGATCTCTGTTCGAAGACGGAGAGAATCGCTTCTTAAAAACACGATTTCGTTGACTGTTGCCCGTAGAGCAATAGTCATCTCTCGCAATCGTTGTTTCTGTTTCTGTTTCCGCTCCTTAGCTCTAGCCTTTAGGACCCTTTCCCGAACGCGTATCAATTCCTGTTCTTTAGCTTTTATGTTATTAGGTCTTTCTGCTACTAGACCCTGCATGTAATCTTCGAACGTTTCGTCACGAGCATCCATGTTCACAGCCTGATCTGACAAGTCCGTCGCGCTTCTGACAAACTTGTCCTGTGTGTGACGAAAAACGCTCCAACTTTCTGGTCACAGGGCGTTCTTATATACCCAACGACGTCCCCACCATTCTAGAATGTTCTTTAAGCTGACGAAATATCACGCGATGGTTACATTCATACGGCTGCTGCTAATCAGGAACCCACGTCATTAAAAAATAGCGTGGGCATACGTATGGCCCTTTTGGCATTCCGTACACGCTGCTAACATCAAAAAACAAAAAGGCTATGAATGGACAGCGATTTCATTTGTGTTGCGTAAACCGAATGAGTCTGTTGCAGAGATGATTACATGATCACCAAATCTTCATTATCTACTCACGAATTATGTGATTCAGGGTAACCCAACCACTTCACTAGCGATTTCATCTTCTGTTTTCTAATAATCTTTTCGATTCTAAATATTTCTTGAGTACTTTTTGTAGCTCCTGTTCATAAAATGACCCCTGTATTTCTTCTTCATTATAATCAGTAATCTTATAAGTTGGAGGATCCGTGTAATGAATCTGGGATACTGTAAAAACTTCTTCCGTCCATCAAGGTGTGTACCCCTTTTCAAATATGTTCTTTTTCTTAGTTATTCTAACTTTATCACCGTTTGAAAACCTAGGCACAATAGGTTCCGAAATCTCATCACCGTATAAATTCATAAAAACAACCATCTCGTTCACTTTCATACTGGCCTTAGATGGTATCATTTTAATGGAAGAATGCCTAGTCTCATTATAATTACTAACCATTTCACCCAACACATTTATATATCTTCTTGTTGAATTAGCTGTAAAGTACTTAAACATTTTCTCTCTCATTGTCCGGTTCCAACGCTCAATAACGCACGATATTTCCTCGTTCTCAGTAGAATATAACTCGACTAATTCCCGGACATTTTTATTATAAAATTCTTTACCTTTATCAACCCAGAGTTTGCCAGGACTTCTTCCGCTCTCTGAAACCACTAGCTGTAGATTTTCCGCTCTTATCATTCAATGGGGCACGATCCAATCGTACTTGGAAAACACATCTATAACGGTTAATAGATATTTCACACCATCGTTATCTTTAACGAAAGCCTGCATATCGACTAAATCAGCAGCCCATATCTCCTCTATCCCACTAACATACACCATTCTCTTTCTAAAATGCCTTACTACAGGTTTATGCAATTAGTCCATTTCAGATCGGGTTGTAATTTTAGGCTTTTTTAAACCTAACCAGAGATTAGCTTTAGTAGATAATATAGGTTTGACTATAGCCCTCTCTATTCTCTCCCGTAAGCTAGGATTAGGTATATTATTCAATTCATTAATCATTGCTCTATCGGCGACATTCCTAGAAGCCGTATCTGTGTGCTGGTTGTAAGCTAAATCATGATAATATGCAGCGTTATCGACTCTATCAACGGGTTTCGACCAATCTTTTGGAGTTCATCGGGATTCAATCTCAAATCCAGTCTAGTTCCTAGTCCTGTAAGCTGATGTCCCGGCAAGTGCATGTCACATGGAAATTTAGCCCATGGTAACTTAATACCGCTAGTTATTGAATTTAGAGACCCAACTAGAAAACACCTTCTACAGCTTTCACGAATTGAGTCTTTGTTTACCCACCAACATCACAAATCACTCTAAGCATTTACCTTCCATTCTTCGTTATAACATTTTGAATATTTTTGGTTTCAGTATGAGTTTTACACTTTACACAATACATTCTAAATACAATTAGATATATTTAAAATGGAAGTAACATTTTTTTATCGTGGAACGACATATTATCTAATAGATTCAATAACCCTCTTTTACCTAGAAGTATAAGAGGGTTAATCGTAGGAAAGTCTGGATGCGGTAAGACGACGCTATTGTTGAACTTACTTCTACAACCCGGATGGTTAGATTATGACAATCTGCAAATATTCGGAAGGTCTCTCTTTCAACCAGAGTATAAAATTCTGAAAAAAGCATTTGAAGAAAAACTACCTAAAGAATCCATCATCGGGTTATTTTATATTCAAGACGAGATCATGAGACAAAATTATTCACCAGAGGTTGAATTGAGGAAATGGCTAAACACTTGAATAAAAAATCTGATATTTCTTCCCAGTTCTTTGAATCAGCAGAAGACGTGCCAGACCCGAGTGACTTGACCTGTGATAAGAAGAACTTGATGATTTTCGACAATTTACAGTTAGAAAAGCAGAATAAATGCGAAACTTATTACATCCGAGGGAGGCATAGCAACGTCGACTGTTTCTACCTCGCACAGAATTATTTCAAACTACCGAGACAGACAATTAGAGAGAATGCAAACTTTATATGTTTGTTTCCCCAAGACCTGAAAAATATTGATCACATCTACAACGACTACGTGAGTACAGACATGCCTAAGGAGGAGTTTAGAAAACTATGCGAGACAGCGTGGAAGCAACCTCACGGATTTGTAGTAATAGACCAGACTAGTAATAAGAATAACGGAAAGTATAGATGCGGTTTTGATGAATTCTACATTCCATTATAAAAATATCTTTTGCTAATTAAAAATTGGAATCGATTCTACAAAAGATTGCAGATAACACCGAAAGGATTGCTCGTAACTCAGAGCCAAAGTCATCGTTTCACATATTATTAAGTGCCAAGACTTCAAGAATAATGACGCGGTTCAACCCGCTGATACAGTTTGATAAAGATAAAAGGTATGAAATAGCGCTTGTTAATCTGGAAACATATTATTCATTCCCAAACATCGACGCGACTAACAACAACTTTTCATATTCGACGATGACTCATATGAACGGTGAATCGACGTGGGAAAATATAACCATCCCCGAAGGCTGCTATGAAATTACAGATATTAACGAATACGTGCGAAGAATAATGAAAGAAAGGGGGCATTATAATGCGGCTAACGAAGAATATAATATTAAGATAGAAGCTAACAGCAATACAATTTTTCGAGGGATACCACGAATCGAGAAATATAGTGGATATAATGAGTGTTAGCAATCTGAGGGTTACGAGCGATATCATTGGAGCATCCTATTGCAACGGAAATACAGATAACATTATCTATTCCTTCTTCCCGAATGTAGGGTCTGGCTACAAGATAATTGAAACGCCGAGAAATTTGATCTATCTTCCAATCACCCTATCCACGATTTCGACAATGGAAACGACTCTCACCGATCAGAATGGTAAACTAATTAATCTACGAGGCGAGGAATTATCGATACGGTTTCATATAAGAGAAGCTTAAAAATTTATTAAGTTCTATATAAAATGAGTCGATACACGAACGTCAAAGTCAATATTTCAGAAGGACAAAAAGACAAAATCAAAAGAGCGCTACATGCAGGAACCGGCGTAAGCATCAAACAAAGTCACACCGATTTAAACGGAGAGCATGTGTTAGCTCTTACCCAAGCACAACTCAATAAACTAGCCAAAGCGTATCAGGGTGGCGCGGGCATGACTATAAAAATGAGTAAAACGCAATTAATACATAACGCTAAAGTCGAAGGCGGCTTCATCGGTGCTATATTACCGTTTCTTGCAACTGCAGGCAAATTCCTACTATCTAGCGTATTACCGAATGACGTATGGATCGTGTAAAGTTTCTCTCCATCCAGAATTTATAGAAGCGAGGTGTCGCCTACTAAGCGATACCGTTACTGGATCCGCGGAAGAAATTTTATTCGATATTAAGAATTTTAACGACCTTGGGACAGTCACCATAAACGAAGGAGACTCGTGAGCAAACTTGAATTCCATTTTAAGAAATATTCTCTAATATTATAAAATGGAATTGAACAAAGCAGACACCTATCGCCTTCAGAAAATATCTGAAATTCAACAGGAAATCTTACGAGAACGTGAAAAGAGAGACGTAATCTGTAAAAATATCAAAAGAGTTGTTAAAGTAGTCGAAGCGTTGGGAGGTTTGTTAACCCTTACATCTTCGGGACTCAGCGTATTAGATGTAACTTTTCTAAGTTCAGTCGTAGCTTCACCCGCCGCCACCATCGTGGTATCTTTATCCGCTGGAGCTGGAGCACTATCTCTGATATCTACCCAAGTCCGCCGAATATTATCGCTGCGGCAAGAAAAACATGCAAAGATCAGGACTATAGCCGAAGGGAAACTCAATTCGACCAGCAACCTCGTTTCAAAAGTCCTAAAAGTCGTTTCTAAAAATTCAAGACCCAGCCAAATGTGATTTTACAGTTGAGAATTTTCTCAAGATGAAGCAAAATATTAGACAAGACTCGTTATCTGAGAAAACACGAGACATATATCTTCAGCGGGAATTGATAAAGGCGTACAAACCCATAATCGACTCGCAGTCTGGACTATCTAAAAAATTAGGCGCGATTGAGGAAAGCACTACGGCGACTTCTACAGCGCTTCAAGCATTACCAGCATCGCTATCGACATCGTTGAAAGCGATTCATTTCCCACAATATCCATCGATAGACGTGTTTCACGATGATCCAGTTTCAGGTATTAGAACCTTAGAACTAGGTGAGATCGCGACAAAATATTTAAAAGAATGGGGCGCGAATAAAAAGACGACGGATACGACTTTCGGAATATACTCTAGAGATGAGGGCTTTTACATCGGAGACAGGCCAATCACGATCGAAGGGGATGATATAACGGTGGGTAATAACACCTACAAGGGAACTCCAGGGCTATGGGAATTGATGACGATGAAGGATCCAGATGATACGATATAGTCAAAACGATCTGGCTGAGTACTGGGAAATTCTTGAATCGACGGGCGCCTTGTATGTACCTAATAATCCGAATAAACCCAAATCGTCTAGAGGCCTAAAATATAATTAAATCATTAAGCCATTGCTCTCGATGCGGAAAGGTAGGTTCTCGACGGGTGAGGCGGATGTAGTTCTCCCACAAGACCCTGATGCGTTAGTGGAAATGTTGGCACTTCGAATGTACTAGCTTCAGAGCGGGAAATACGGGATTAAGAAACGAGAAAGTAGGTATCTGCGATGAGTTACTAAGGCAAAATAAGATAAATGTGTTAGAATACAAAAATTTGATGATGCAATTATAAAATGATTGTCATAACTAAGAGAAGATTTGCTAAAAGATACGTCGTAGGAGGCGCTGGGATATTTGACACGATATCAGTATTTTTAAAAAGAATGTTATCCTCGAATGCTGCAAGACAGGTAGCATCAACTGCATTAAGTGCCGGGAAAGAAGCTGCAACGGAGATTGGAAAAAAGGCTATAGACGTAGGTAAGACCGTTGCTATCAATGCTGGAAAGGGATTGGTTGATAAAGCAGCGGCAAAATGTTTGCACTACAACGGAGCGAGGATTTGTTAACTCCCCATGGAAATACGACACTTAGTCAAAAGAGTAAGGAAACGTTACAGAATTTAATATCTCCCCACCCTTCGGCGAATATAAATAATTTACTGTCTGAAACGGCGGCCCCATATCGATCCGAGATTTGATGCGTGGATCTGGAGTGAAGTTTGCTTAAAATAAAATCTTGTTATATTAAAAATGCAGTCAGATATTCTAAGATTTACTGAAAATACAATTATAGACGGTATTATTTATGAAAAATATGAATTTCATGAATATGAACCAGTGGCGAGGGCGAATATTAACACTGGGGAAATTCGCATAAATATCGAACTTCAAGATATTTTCAGCCATCGCCCCGAGTCATACCTGCTTTTCGAAGGCAGACTGACTAAAGCGGATGGAACCTTTTACGCCGATGGTAAGCAGCTGCAGCTTTAGTCAACAACGGCCTCATGCATCTCTTCAGCCAAATGTCGTATTCCTTGTTTAATCAAGAAATAGAAAGCGTGTTTCATCCTGGACAAGCCACAACTATGCTGGGTTTGCTGAAATATCCCAACAACTTTGCTCTTGCGCAGGGACTTAACCAAATATGGACTAAAGACACAGCCGCGACTGCTGTTATAAACGATAACACGGGATTCGCGATAAGACGAGCGTATCTCATTCGGAAACCAACTGCAAAGGGTACATTTAGCTTCATCGTGCCTCTGAAGCACATTTTTGGATTCTGTGAGGATTATGATAAGGTAGTTTACGGTATGAAGCAGACTTTAACTCTTGTTCGCAAACCTGACAGCGATGCTATTTTTAGGGTGAATGCGGTAGCGGCCGGCAAAGTCAACCTCAGTAAAATTTCATGGTTTATGCCACACGTTCAAGCGTCTGACATAGAAAGAGTGCAGCTGTATAAAACGATCGAAGCAAAGGCAACGTTACCAGTTGTCTACCGAGCTCATCTTTGCGATAGTATAACGGTTACTGTGTCTACTACGTTTACTTGGCGACTTAGCGTAAAGACAGCGCCGGAAAAACCGAGGTACATCAAAGTTGGGTTTCAAACGAATCGAAGCGGTAATCAAGAGGCTGATTCATCAATTCTCGATCATTGCGATATCAAGAACATGTATGTGATGATGAACCAGGAAAGATATCCAGCGGTCGACTACAACCTCTCATTCCCGAATCAGCAATTTTCTAGAGCTTACAGAGACGCGGCGACCTATAGCGAAAAATTCTACGGAATGGACCAGTTGGTGACTCAGAGAAACATCACACCGGCCGACTACAAAGACTTATACCCGCTTTTCGTTTTCGATGTGAGTAAGCAATCTGAACTGTTAAAGTCGTCTGTCGTAGACATCCAGATCAAGGCTACTTTCAATGCTGCGATCCCGGCTGGAACTGAAGCTTATGCAGTCCTCATTTCGGATAAATTGTTAAATTTCCAATCAGACGCCCAGAAGATGAACGTAGTATATTAAAGTAAAATATTTTCTATTATAAAAAGAACATGAAACTCTCACAACTGAAATCGTTAATGAAGGAACATGGAATAAAGTCTAGTTATATGAACAAACCAGAAATGTTATAAATACTCGTTGAGAAGGGTGTTTTACCAGAATCAGAATTGCCTGAACCAGTGAAGAAGAAAAGGCAAGCATTACCCAAGTACGAGTATTTAAAAAACTATTAGAAATAATCCTATAAGCGTTGAAATCCTAGACAAAGACACTAACGAAGCCGTCACGTACTCATCGCTGTATAAGGCGATTATGACTTTAAAAACCAGTATGAACACGCTGAAGGCTTATAATGGCAAAGTCTGGAGAAATCGATATGAGATTAACATACTTACATAAAGTTTTATCCAGCTACTTAAAATGGAAACTCGTTTTTAGATTTTGAAACTTTGGAAGAAGACGTAGTTTTTGCTGTTAAAACGAAGCAATATTTGTACGGCACAGAAGGATATTTTTACCTGATTACGGTAGTGGCGCCGGATAAGGCAGAGCACTATATGAGCGTATACGGGGAGCCCCTGCTCAGCAAGTTGCAAACGAACAAGACATTTACTTTTACAAAAACAAAGATAGAAACGGAGCCGGGATGGATCCAGTCGTTGTTCGTAATATCTGGAGATAACGATGTTGTTGAACTTGAGGTTTAAATTTTCAATGGTCATAATCATTGCGGCGCACTCGCTTTCGCACTTTAGTTCTTTCTACTAATATAACATCTTCTACTCTTAATTGAACTGATGGTTTATTTCCAATGAATATACACGGTGATTCATTAAAAAACGTACCCCTAGATATTTAATTGTAACTCCGTCAAATATCGGTTTATGTCAAAAAAATTTAAGTGAACATAGAGGAATCAGTTCTGAATAGGAAGAAAGTTACAGTTTATGTTCAAATTGACCCCCTCGGGCAGTAACACACGCGCGAAGACGCCTACGCCACTGCCTGACTGACTCATCAATGATGCGCTGATCCATTTCATCCCATACCTCCACAATTCGGTGACGCAACTCGTCGACATCATGTATTCGATTTCTGTAGACTTTTTCCTGCATGACGCTCCATATCTTATAGTCCACTGGATTCAAATCAGGGCTATTAGGTGGCCAGTAATTAGGCGGGATGAAATCAGGTGTTTCAGTTTCGAGTAACGCAACGGTCTCCCGAGCTCTGTGCGCAGGAGCGCTATCCTGCTGGAAGATGAAATACTCCGTTATCTCACGAATGTCAGGCAAGATACCCTGCATTAGTAGAACATCTCTGTAATATTGTCCATTAATCTTAACACCTGGTTCGATGAAATGGATGTTCGTACGACCGAGTGCAGATACCCCGACAGATACCATAAGGGACTTGCTGAAAGTTGGTCGAGTCCGCAAAAGACGATTTGCTGGAACGTCTCTCTTCCTTGTACCGGCTGAGACATAAATACGATCATTCTGACTGTTACTGGGTGCTGCCACAGTAAACAATTTCTCATCAGTAAACCAAATGAAATTCACTAAGCTTGCAGGATACAACCTCAGTAGCTGACGGGAACGTGTCAATCTTGCTTGCTTGTTGGCTGCTGTGAGTTCTTGAGCGTGTCGTTTCTTTAAACATCGCAAATGTAAATCATTCTTGACAATTTTCCAAACTGATGTCTGACTGATTCCTATTTCTCGAGCAATTTGTCTCTGTGTGCGATGCGTTTGCGGCATATCTTCCTGGCTGAGCACCAGCGATTCAACCTTTTCAGCATTGTCGGTTGTTGCTGCCGTACGCGGGCGGCCGCTGCCTGGTCGACGATGGAAAGACCCAGTTTTGTCGATCTTTGAAAGTAACGCATTTAATCCACCAAGAGTCCACTCTTTATCAGGAAATTTCTTTAGAAAACGTTTTGCACTGTACTTTTTATTCTTTCGTAAGAATGTAACAAATTGTTTATCCTCTTCGGTAAACACCATTTTTTCGCGATATTTTCGTGACGTCATTAGTTTCGTCAATCGCGTTACGTCATTTTAGCTTGGTGTGTCAAATGATTTATGTAGCACTTGAATAGAATATCAAGCATCATTATTCTGAAATTTCATTAAAATTAATGGTCATTTACCTGAGTTATGCTAACCTATGTAAGGTACGTTTTTAATGAATCACCGTGTACTACATGTTAAATCTAACACGACACTGCATAGAGTGGATATTAACGTTAGAGGGTCGATTGGATTATCATCTGTATCATAAAATACGGTTGTTATATCCGCTGATCCATACGCAGTTGTCAATTTCGGGTACATCTTTAGCGGGTCGTCTTCCTTTTTTGATAACAGATAGACATTTGTCTAACCTGCGAATCTTCGTATTTCTTATTCGAGGCCGTCTTTGTATTAGGATCGAGCAGAAACTCTTGAATGCGTTCTAAAATACTTTTAAACAAGCCGATAGTCACCAATTCTTCATCATACATCATTACTGGTATACTATAACCAACAATAGGACCATCGGTTTTACCAAAACCATGATCTGGTGATATACCCCAACTTTTTCATGTTGGAGTTTGGATATGAAAATCATCTTCATCACCGTTCGGGTATTTATATTTAATTTTAATTCGTTGACCAAAGTTGTTGGTCTTATTCTCGACTTTAAAGATCATTTTATCTGGATTAAACGTTTCGTGTGTGACAATCATTTTTTCCTTTTATAAATATATTCTTTAAGCTAAAATATGAAAATAATTTTTTATTTAGTCATCGTACACGAATAACTGCATCATGCTTAATCCAAGCTTGCCCGGTTCAGTCTGGATGTAGATTAGCCTATAGGTCGTATATTTTACTACGGAATCGATTAAAAATTCTTGATAAGTATTTGCTAAATAAGTGTTATTAGGCGCGGTGTAAATAGTAACCCTTTGTCCTTCAAAATTGTATGCGATTATACTCCAGCGGGATATCCTTCCCTGGCTATTTTTCCTTCCTTTCAAACCGATCTTCCAGATTCTCACTGCGGTTGGGCATGTGATAGATATCCACGATTCAGTGTGGACTTTACCATCAGACACCCATTCCCCGTCGTCTTTGAATGCCAAAACGGCTTTGTTAGTTAGAAGTGCTGAACTGGCATTCGCTTGAAAACCATAATTACTAGTATCGAAAGATAGTCTCGGTATGTAACCGATTTGACATTTTCTTCCAAGCGTGTAATCAGGTAGCGTTGGAATTCATTGTAGTATGGAGACGGTAGCTGTTTCAGCACTAGGACTCAAAGATGTAATATGAAATCTCCAATATCTGTAATTAGACGAAGCGGGAAATGTAATCTTCTTCAAAAATCAAAAATCGAGGAATTCCCATGAAACTTAAATTTCAGTAAAGGCTGTTCCATCGTTACTAGCTCGAACCACCAAACCAGTAATACGGTCGCTCTGCTCTCGGCCGGCGACGATGTAAAATCCCGACATTGACAGAGGAATGGAGTACTTCATCTGTATCCAAACATTACTTGACCTTTCAGTGACCCACATGCGGGGGTAGTTATAAGCATTTTGCAAAGCCCTCCACGGGTTGGATTCATGACCAGGCACACTGAGATAATCGCTTACATAAGTTAAACCGTTTATTATCGTTGTATCAGAAGTCATGGTAGGTGCTGCAGTCACGTATAGTCTCGAGTTATCAGTGGCAGTATTATTCGATATCGCTTGGTTGACTAAGGTTTCGACTTGACCAAAACTCGCGGCCTGGCTAGCTAAGATTGGTGGATGAATGTCAGTCGGTAGACCTTTTATCATATTACCAGTCATATTTAAATCACCCTACATTGCGTTCGTTCCATCTCTTTTTAGAAATGTATTATTCGCTTGAGATAGAGTAACACCTCCAGAAACTATTCTTTGAGTTGATCCCGTATCAGTTCGTCCAAATTTATCAACAGGCATCTTTTTAAATAGGTGATATTATTTAATTCAATTCGTTAACAACTTCTTGAAATTTACAACCATCGTTGCACGTTTTCTTCCGTACATACAGACATAAATGACCACAATACACTTGACCGTCTGGTTGTATTCGCTCACTGTTATAAAACAGCGGTCTTTGTAGATATTTTATCAATTCCGTAGGAGGAGGCAGTCCATAGCTATCGAAATAAATCCTATCATTAGCGCGCTTGATCCAACATGTCCAATGCGTTCCTTTACCATCAGAATCGTCCAGATTGAGAATTCCGCACTCGTTCGCTCTTGGTTTCTTCGGCAGTTCATCTCTTAGAAAAACTCCTCTGAAACTATTTATGTTTAGTTTCTTCGCCGCTTCAATTAGATCCACATTCAATAAAGCAATATTAGGTAACGTCACACCTTCAACATCGATTTGTTTAACACTCATTTTATATTAGAGAATAATGTCCACATGCTAAAGTGTGGATGCCATCTTGCTGAATCACTCGTTTGTCATCTTCCGCTGAGAGAGCTACCTTGTTAACTTCCTCGGTGTAGATATCGTGAAGATGCGATCGAATGACATTCATCTTTCTCAATTGTTCTCTTTTGGTAAATAAGCAGTCTTTGTAGTCTGAGTGAGTGATAGATTTCTTGATGACGTTCTTCTTCATGCCTTTACATTTCTTGTGGTCTACTCCAGTCATCTTGTACGAATATAACTTTGATCTTAAACCTACAAACTCTTCGATCTGTTTACCAGCTGCTTCATCTTTGAACATGCCAATGACCTTTTTATTGTTGCCTGTTTCTATACCATAGGGGTGGTCTTTAGGATAGTCGCTAGTGTCGAACCTACTTCTAATGTCGGGAGCTATATCGGCGTAGAAGTCTTCGGTCTTAATTTCATAGGCTAAAGAATCTGTATCTGTAAAAAGTAACTTTGCTCCATCTTTATACTTTTTCTTGATGTAATTATAATGAAAATCGTACATTATAGTCTTACTCAAGCCTAAAATACACATACCAAGATATATAGGCTTGTTATAATATAGCTTCGTCCGCTTCATATGAATGGCAATTAGGTTTTCGTCAAAAATAGTTCGAGTGTCGTAATTCGTTCTTGTTGCTAGTTTTAGGGCTTGCTTCTCGCTAGAAACCAGTTTTATATCTACGTGAGACTCTATGTTCTCCAAGGACTTCCCAAACACACTATTGTTCATTAGTTCATTAGTTGAAAAAGTCTTTCTCGAAATCGTTGGTGGCTCTGGTCCTTAGGTTTATTATTTAGATCGATATATTTTTTGAGCCAGGCACTTTCTTCAAATTTAATTCCACGATGAATTTTGGTAATCTTCAAGCCTAGGCCTTCATACAACATTAAATTTTCGTAATGGACTATGTACTTTACTTTATCATTCAGGTTTGGCATAAGTTTTGCTACATCTTATTCTTTGACCTTAACACTCTCTGGAGCAAGAGGATAGTCATTGTGAAGATCGTGCAAATCTCTCTGATATTCCAAGTCCACCTCTAATATACATGGCGTTCCTCTCCAGTCGTTTAGCTCATCATTACCCATCCACTGAAACCTATGAGTTGGTAGATTCGTAGACATTGCCCATCCGTACAAATTGTTTGCGTCTAAATATGTTATAAATTTTGAAGGCTTGCTATCGTCAAACGCTGGCATTTACTTATTGTTTGTCTGCCCATAGCGATGTGAAATGGTGCTAACACCGCCTCTTATCCCATGCTTAGCCATTAGTATCATATCATAATCACTCAACAACTCCAACTCTACTCCAGGCAACTTGAATGCGGCGTCCCAAGCAAGACCTGGAGAAGTATAATACCAGGCGGGATCTAGGCCATAGTTCTCATTGCATACATCTCTAAAGTTCTCAAAGACATCAGCAAGCAGGAGAACATCACTCACGTTATATAAATCGTGCTATTCTCTAAACGTTTTAAATCCGAATTCATTCCATATCATCTGTGCGTGGTTGTAGTCTTCGTCACTAATGTCTTGAGTCGTTAAGTCTCGAATAGAATGCTGACTTTGGTGGTAGTTCTGTTTCATTCAATCGATCGATGGAATTAATAAAATCATAAGGGTATAAACCTTTTCTAAGCAAGAGATCGAGCTGTTTGCCAGAATAGTGCTTGCTTATATTTTTTCACTGGTCTTTGTTCAGTTTCCTCAATAAAGCGTCAAGTCTCGATGCCATGAATCTAAAACTATCGATGAAACGTAATTCTCGTTTAACCTCTACTTCCTTATTTTCTTTATTTACAAACTTATCAACCACAATCTCTCTGCTAAATTATATATATTTTTCTTCGTTGGTAGGAATAAAATTAATCTTTTCATTATCATCACCTCGTAATTTCTTTATATAGAGTGTCTATAAATATCTGGGCTACATCATGGTCTTCGCTTTCCGCTGTGAACGTTAAGGGAGCTTGCGAATGTAGGTCATCATCAAAACATTTTATATAATAGCAGAAAGAACTTGGGACGTATTTTTGGTATTTGTTGGTGTAGGACATGCTGGGATCTGGTTGACAAGTGTCTATTGGTTTTATTAATGACTCAAAATCGGCAAACACGACAAATGGGACTCTCGTCTTTCTATAATAATTTTTGAAACTCAACATAGTTCCTGGTTCTGGAAGTTCTATCTTTTTAGCGTCGTGTTGTCCGGATTTTATATCCACACGCTCCATTGTGAAGGTAAGGACAAAATTGACCTTAGTCTGGCGATTTCTAGACAAAAGGTCTTCCAGTTGTGGTTGAGCTGCTTTGAGAAAAGATGTGGCGTCAATTCCGCTTGCGCCTTCGACCGTGTATTGTTTCGTGAAGCCCTTGATAGCTGCAGCCGTCTCTTTTATTTCGCGTGTTTTCATAGGAATTTTACCGAATATAGAATTCACTTTGGCTTTTAGTGCTTCTAACTTCTCATTTACTATTTTCTTTGGTCCTTTAGGTATATAATTTTCAATCCACCTTGCGAATTTATTAATCGCTGATTTAGTCTTAACAAATATTTTTCGTACTGTCGTGGCTGGTACGGGTTCGAGTGTTGAGATTCCAATGTCGGGAACGGGTGTATCAAACAAACTAGCATTAGTTGAGATTGAGGGTACGCTGTGGGCTTCAATTTTACTAATCAAATTCGCTTTTCGTAGTCGTGTACAACCAACCAAACCGCTCTGTTTGGCAATTTTTCTTAATTCAGTAACAGTTTTCTTCGAGTATTCCATTTTATATTGTGGTGGCATTTCTTTAAGCTGTGACGAGAAAATATTTTCATTCATTTTATATACGCAAGAAAATATTTCTTTCCTTTTTTGTTCAATAATGACTCATCATCGAAACTGATGAGTCATCGAAACATTTGGACATTCCCGTGACATTTGACCTATAGGTGAATCTTCTAATCAAAGCCTAGCCCTGTGCATGGTAGGTGGCTTTTGCAACGCTAGAACGTTAGATTTATTTGATACTAGCTTGCCCCAGGGCAAAACAGCCACATGTGGCTAGGTTTTTTTGCCTGTTTATGAGTTAGGTTAATATTATAACCTAAGTACGAAGCGACTATAACTAAATTATTGGTTGATTTGATGTGATTATAGGTGTATATAGATTAAATGCACTAGGTAGCAACAAATATAACTACTGTATCGGACGACAAGGGACAATCCGGACTTTCACGTTCCTCTTTATCCATTTCCGTGTGCGACATGCCGGCCTCACACGCATAAGTTATCATGCACACGATTGACCGTCCTCTGCGTTGGCAATTGTCCCCCAACACCGTAATATATTCTGAGACTTCGGGAAACCGGTAAGTGTAACTATGACCAACATAGGTAACAAACAAGAGTATTTATCGAACGACCATCAAGAAGAGTTATTTGACTTGTAACCTGAAGGTATCAATCTGCACCAGTGTTTTCTCTTGTTTGTAACGTGCTCTTCTAACGTGTTCACCCTCCACGTGATTTTCCAGCGGGTCCTTCGGGAATTTCCCGATATTTCTATCGAACGGCCACCCAAACTTATTCACGGTCTGTACCACTCTCGGCCACCGGGGCCTATATGACTATATGCGGTCGCTAATCCTGGGACTTACCCAGTTTGTATCTATCACGGCCATCCGAATGTTAACGATCTCGGCTACCCGAACTCTCACGGTCTCCGACAACCCAAGTGCTGCCAGAAAACCCCGAGAGTAACTATGACCACGTTAGGTAGCCATATATATATATATATATATATTAACGAAACTGTACAGGGAAAAGAATATGCGGAAACACCCGCAATTATTGAGGTCTTCGGCACCAGTCACCACCGTTTCTTGTAATCGTCGAACGCATCAATGGGATCACCTTCCCCGTATTTTATTGAACGTATTCACTGGGGAACTTTCCCCGTATGTGCCAACGCTCCACCAGCAGCTCTCTCGGGCTGTACAGTTGCTGCTCCGGGAATCTACCCGGCTTGTATCTCTTGCGGCCACCCGAATTTTTTCGATCTTGGTCACCCAAATGTTCACATCTCCGACAACCTGCTGGTAACCGGCATGAGTAGCTATGACTGAACTAGGTAGCCAACAAGTATATTGCTCGGCCTGCTTTCATCTGTTATATACTTTTGTATCCGATCACCCAGACTCTCACATGTCTGTAACTCTCATGGACTGCGGTTATTCCTCTCACAGGATTATTTATGTACTCGTCACCTAGAGCTCTGACCTACAGTAATGCACCAACTCTCGTAAACTTCGTTTCTGAGTCCTCAGACTCGATTCTCTCACAGGCACCTGAGGTAAGTGTCACCACGTCACCTCCATGTTTCACACAGACCTGTATTATTATAATCACTTTCTCTGAAGCAATTGTACTCTGTCTCTTACACACCAGAACGAAACAATGAACAGATCTTTCGAGGAAGTCCCCGAAAAGATTATGTAGTTAAATCTACAAGCAGAAATTCTGCGGCTAGTCCCGCAAGTAGAAACCTCGCGGGGAAACCGCGAGTCAAGATATTGCAATTAGACCCACAAGTGAACAGATTTCTGGAAAACGAGAGGAGTAAGTGTGACCGACATAAGTAACCTACAAGAATATTTATAGAAAGACCGTAAGAAGACATACTGCGGGGACACCGCAAGTACAGACATTACGTTTAGTAACTCAAGTCAAGATACGCGGGAAAACCGCGACCAAAGACATTGCGATCAGACACGCAAATCAACAGAATGCTGGTAAACGGCGGGAGTAAGTATGACCTCGTTAGGTAGCCAAGTATAGATATTTACGGAAAACCGTGAAGAGCAAAGAATATGCAGAGACGCCCGCAAGTGATCAGGTTTTAGGCACCAAAGGGAACTTTCCCTGTATCGAACGCAACAATGGGGTCACCCTTCCAGTATTTATCGAACATGTGACAACGGATTCACCGGTAGCTCTCTCAGTCTGTTTCCAACGGCTTCACGGGGCCGCCCTTCCCGTATTTTAACCAACGTGTTCACTGGGGAATTCTTCCCGTATATTGTCTCAACGGCCGCCGTGATCTGTCTCGCTATTTTCGATCGACTCCGCTTGGGATTTTCCCGACATATTATCTCAACGGCTACCGACGGGTCACCATCTTCCCCGTATTCCCGTACAGAACTGTCACTCATTTATTTCCAACGATCGGACTTTACCGCACTCTCGAACGACATCCAGACCTGCGAGCATTTCTCACGATCGGTCTTTCTCTCTCAGCCTGTTGACTCCTACGATCAGGGCACGGTCCGTCTTGCGATCAATGGCAGAGGGGCCCACCCCACCAGATCAGCGAAAAGCAGCACCGGCCTGACCGCGAGAGCGGCTGTCACTAGAGGTCGTATTTATATGGCAACACTCAACGATCCCTTGAGCGGTACGAGAACCACTCTACGTCTGAAGCAGTACGAACCACTGCTCCACATATATAGCGATGCACCGTAAGTCAGGCTATACTCAAGCCAATTCATGCGTCTGCAAGCTATGCAATGAACTAAAAACCGCCTATACGCAACACTGTAAGAAAATACACGTTAAAATAACGCTATGGCGAGCCGATTATTTATAAAAATACCTTTATTCAAGCCTTGTGGCCTATCGGCCACAAATATATGCATGCTTGTATGTGTGCACATATGATGCATGGTTGTATGCACAATATGTATGTGTGCATGGATGTGTACATGTCGGCTACTTGTTACTAAACTTGTTAAATATCTATTTTTAGCGGGTTGAAATGTTGCTTTGATTCCAATACCTGCAAAGTTTTTTGACGAATGAAGAAGCCAATTTGATACCACGTGATACAGAGAGAGAGAGAGAGAGACAGACAGACAGACAGACAGACAGACAGAGACAGACAGACAGACAGAGACAAAGACAGAGACAGAGACAGACAGACAGACAGAGACAGAGACAGACAGAGACAGACAGAGAGAGTGCATTATTTACAGCATGGCTGCTGTAATTAACGAGTGTTTTTGTGCGACATTGACATCTCCACGGCTTATATTCTGATATTATCATCTACATGTAGATGTATATAGAGGTATTGTGGAGACGTCGCCCCGCTCCGGGTCGCTACTCCGAAGCCTGTTTGTGAGGGCTGACGACCATTACCTCGTGGTTTATCCCGTTCAAGCATCATTTCAATTATGGGCCGCCTATGTATCGTGGAACTACCCGAGCACAGTCCTGTAGGGCCTCGGACTAATTCTTCGTGGTTAATTTCCAGCTTCCCTCTCAACCGTTCGTCGCTTCCTAGTTCCCGGCTCACATTCTCGTCAGGTCCCGGTGGTAAGGCCACGGTCCTTAAGTAAGTCACAACCGGTTCTATCAATCGGTCTGGGTTGGTTCTATCAACAACGGTGCCAGACAGTGTCCCATCGCGCTCTGTAAATTCTAAGGGTACAGTCCTCCCTTCATTGCGAATTACCATTACAGGCGATCTAACATTCATCATCGTTTGCATCATATTTCTCAACATGTCATTCTATCGCTCCTCTCTCCTCCTTTCCTCTTCTCTCCTTCTTTCTTCCTTCTGCTCCTTTCTCCTTCTCTCTTCTTCTCTCCTCCTTTCTTCCTTCCGCTCCTTTCTCCTTCTCTCTTCTTCTCTCCTCCTTTCCTCTTCTCTCCTTCTTTCTTCCTCTCTTTCTTCTATTATCTGTAGGTGTCTATCAAACTTAGTAGACATAGAGGATGAGGCTGCTCGTGATCCTTCTCGGGCCACCGCTCTCACATCTTCTTCAACCATCTCTATCGTTACATCATCAATTTCCGCAATAGACATTTTAGCGATTTATTGAAATACGTAGAAGAAATTATAATAATGCCATTTAAAGTCCAGTCCACAAGTCAACCAGAGCAACTTATGATTCCTTGATTTCAAAGGATCAATTTATAACTCAAACAATAAAAATAGTTTCGCACTCGACCGTTCTCTTTCGTTTCGTCGACTTCTCTCGTCTTCAGTCCTTCTTTTCGACTTCTCCTTCCGGTTCCCCGCTTTCGTTTCGTCGGCTTCTCTTGTCTCCAGTCTTCCTTTGACTTCCGATCTTCTCTCGGCTCCCTTCCGATTTCTCCTTTCAGTTCCTCGTTCGTTTAGTGCCTTCTCTTCCTCAATTCAGGCTGACCTCTTCAATTCAGACCTATCTCTATACTTATAATCGTCTTTGCTTCACGATATCACCGAGCCCGGCTGCCTTCGCAAACTTTTAAGGTAAAGTTGGAGCGATTTCCAAAACCTTCCTCAGCAACGTCCTGCAGCCGACTGACTAGCTAATACTCTCTGTCCATGGTCACGCAGCGTCCCCTTGAACGACCTTCAACTTTCCAGGCTTCGTTCAGCGGCTCCCTATAATACGCCTCTCTCTTCTTGGAATCGGCTGGCGTGCTCAACACGTGATGGCAGTTTCCACTACCCTGGGACCGTCGTCAGTCACAGTTATCATATATATATATATATATATATGTATATATATATATGTGTGTATATATATACGCGTTTGCAACATCTTCAATATTACATATATACGTCTTATGCATGCATATATATATAGTATAACTTAAGGTTCATCGCTATAATATCTATTCCTTATCAATGCAAAAATCAACTCTCTATTAACCCATGATCCTCGCAATCTTCACCGCTCTCGATCGAAAATCCAACCAGTTGGGTTTCCGATAGGACAGAAGTCTCAAGACCTGCTGTCCTATGTTCCAATCCATTTTTGCATATCTCTTAGGCCTACATACCACCAATATTATTCATTTCTTCACCATACAACCATCTTACCTCAACATAATCAAAATTATAACTAGACATCTCTTATATCTGTCACATTAATACTCAAAATAAAAGTTAACATCGTAATTGTCATATACATTCTCCTTACTAAACATTTCACCATGTAACACACTTAATTTCTCTCTTAGGTCTGCTAATCTTCACTTCTATGTCACCTTGATCATTTACTACCAACGGCTGTAGATCAATTTCAACTTCTCCTTTGTTCCAAACTGTAGGCACTTCTCCAAAATATGATTTAATTTTGTCTACATACGCCAATTTTGCCTAAGCCCAATACAATTTATAAATTTAGCACAAGATCTGCCCAATTCTTTTCATAATTTTGTAGGGACATCTTAACACTTTATCATTCACAAATAATGACGTATTCTTAATGACTCAATGCTTGTTACTTGATTCTTTTATTCTGTAAACATACCCTTACGAAACCAATCAAGTGCTTCTTTAGGTAATGGTTTCTCCCAAACATCGTCTCCATCGTAGCCGTTCTTCTTACAATAGTCGTCTTCGACCTCGGCTAATCGCTTCACGGCATCCAAGTACATTTCGGCTACGCTCGCTTCACTTTTCATAGACCCCTAATTATCTGCGGTCTCCATCATCGACTCTGCGGCAGGGAACTGCTTCATCGCTTACATCACTCGATCGCGTCGTCTGGCTGACCTCGACTACGGCGGCTGATGTCGCTCTGACGTCAGCTTCTATGCAAGCGGCGACATCTCTCGTCTCAACGTCTGTAGATGTGGCGGTTTCCCGTTTCATTGTTCGCCCGCTAGTCGTCGTGACAGTCTCGTTGTTCGGTGCCTTCTCCTTTTGTATGGCAGCAATTGTCTTCGGCGTCCTTCTATTCATCGGCGCTCTGTAATTGGGCGATTTCTTGTTCACCTCTCTCCTATTAGGGGGCGGCACTTTCGCTGCGGTGATCCGATAACTCGCCGGCAGTCTCCATTGTGTGGACTTCTTGTTCGCGTCCATTCAGCATAACTTTCTTCCTCTTAAAGTCCCATTGTAGGTCCTGTTTCTGTAACCAGTTCATCTCTAATATTGTTTCTTCCAATCTTGGCACTACAAGCATCTCCACTTCAAATCTCATTCCATCTATACCTAGCAGTAATTATGCATCCAGCAAGATAAGTATAGATTCAGAACTGGACTCACTTTGTCTCACTTGGTCTCCTAAACGACACGATAATTAGTTGCTTGTTTTCATGTCTTTTACATAACGGCGGTTAAATATGTAACTTGTCATCATCCGTTCATACTTCACACTAGAGGGCAATTGTACTGGGGGGGGGGGGGGGGGGCAAATGTCCTACCCAAAATCGGGGTGCTTTTGTCTGGGGGCAAATGTCCGGGGTGTAGGACATTTGCCCCTCGGACAAAAGCCCCCGGACAAAAGTTCCCGGACATTTACGCCCCCCGGGCAAAAGCCCCTCCCGACTAGGATAAATGCCCCTCCCCAGTCTAGACCATAATATTATGGTCTAGACTGGGGGAGGGGCATTTATATGCATGCTTGCATGTGTGTGCATATGATGCATGGTTGTATGCACAATATGTATGTGTGCATTGGATGTGTCGCTACGTATTACTAAACCTGTAAAATATTTATTTTTAGCGAGTTGACATATTGCCTTTGGCTACAATACCTGCAAAGTTTGTTGACGAATGAAGAAGCCAATTTGATACCACGTGATATATAATGGCTGCTGTAAATAATGAGTGTTTTTATGCGACATTGACATCTTCACGGCTTATATTCTGAGATTATCATCTACATAGAGGTATTCATCCACTCTCACTTTTATTAACGGGAGATGATTATCTCGTGTCACTGACGATTTGCTAACCAATTGTAGCTGCTTATTATAGCTGAATTTCACCGCTTATTAAGGCATGTCACGGACTGTAGGCTTATGCAGTAGGCTTATATATGCATCCAGCAGGATAAATAAAGATTTGGAACTGGACTCACTTTGTCTCCTGTACGACACGATAATTAGTTCCTTGTTTTCACATATTTTACATAATGTCAGTTAAATATATAACTTGTGATGACAAGTTATATATTTATATATCCGTTCATACTACACTAGGGGGCAATTGTCCGGGGGCAAATGTCCTATCCAAAATCGGGGTGCTTTTGTCCGGGGGCAAATGTCCGGGGGGCTTTTGTTTGAGGGGGGCTTTTGTCCGTTCCCCACTACAGTAGTTAAAAGTGCCCATCACTGTACATTTGTATCATCCATACATACTACAGAAGAACATGCACACGTACATAAAATTTAACCGATTGACGTTGTTTGGCGAATATACGTGACATAGTCTTCGGACATAACATACACTAGCTCTGGGCACTAAGTACAATGTACCCGAGGGGTTAATAAGACTGCATCAATGGATTTATGACCCACTCTGTCAGGATTTCGTTGGCTTTTATCCACCGCCGCCAATCGTCTCCCTCCATCCCTTCCTGCCTCCTTCCCTCCCTCCCTCTATCTCTCTGTCGGTGTTTACAGATCTCACTTTCTACCTCTGTTACCATTTTTGTCTCCTTTTGCACCTCTCACTATCTTTTGCTCTCGCTCTCCCCAACCTCTCTCTCTCTCTCTCTATCTATCTCGCCTCTCTCTCTCGCTGTCCCTGTCCCTGTCCCTGTCTCTCTCTCCCTCTCTCTCTCTTTGTCTCTCTCTCTCTCTCTCTATATATATATATATATATATATATATATCTCGCTCTCTATGTCTCTCTCTCTCTATGTCTCTGTCTTTGTCCCTGTCTCTGTCTGTCTGTCTGTCTGTCTCTATCTATCTATCTATCTATCTATCTATCTATCTATCTATCTATCTATCTATCTATCTATCTATCTATCTATCTATCTATCTGTCTCTCTCTCTCTCTCTGTCTCTCTCTATCCATCTTTCTCTCTCTCTGTATCTCGCTCTGTCTGTCTGTCTGTTTGTCTGTCTGTCTCTCTCTCTCTCTCTCTCTCTCTCTCTCTCCTTCTTCCTCTCTCCTATTATCCGTCTCTTTCCATTTCTCTTTATTTTTCAATATATGTGTGTCCATTTCGCTTTCTTTGCTTCTCGCCTTCTCTGTCTGTTACTCCATCTCGCTTCAGTTGTTTCTTTAGCTCCTCGCTGTGTCTATCTGCCACCATGGATGTCGTATAAAGCGTCGAATGAATTTTTGAGACGAAGTAGCGGCCTCTTAATTGCCACTTGACTGATCCTACCCACTGAATATCGTCTTCTTTGTCTCGTGTCATCGTCATCATCATCGTCGTCCTCATCATCAACATCATCGTCAGTCCTACTGGTTATTTCTTGGGTCGCTCCTACCAACAGATCTTCTGCATAAAAATGTCGTTCTCGGACTTCTAATGTCGCTAGTAGCCTAGTAGTCGTGATGTTGAGGAGTGGTGAGGGAAGTTGTGATGGTGGCAGTGGTCAGTGGTGTAGCGAGGCAAAGTGCCGCCTGCGACGAAGGTTCAAAATGCCGCCGCTGTCTATTTGGGTATTTTTCACGACAGCGCTCAAATTCGAGAGATTTCGGTCTTTTGCTTTGACCGGCCTACACAAAAGGTAAAATTCTATTTTTTATATTCTTGTATGGTATACATGACTTGAAAAACGTTAATTTTTATTATATTATTTATTTTATTAGTATGGAATAAATAACAAAGTTCTAATAATATAACAAATTTCTTTGTCCTTTCCCTTGCTGAGTTGATACAACGTTACGTTATATTGGTAGTTGAAGTGCTTTAAAGATTTTTAACGACTTTTTATATTTAACCTATATTTGGTCCGTGTTTTATAGGGTTTTCATAAACTCGTTAAGTTAATAAGTAAATAAAAAAATAAATTTAACTTTTGTCCTAAAATTTGTTTACAACACCGTTGCTCAGAGTCTTTGGCCATCTGTGGAATAAATTGAGAACTCTCGATTTTTGAATTGACGTCTTCGAAAGCAGGGAACCAGCCTATATTAATTTACCAGCAAGATACCAATTTAGATGTTTGTTTATGTTGATAATTTTCGAAAATTATTCGGATACCATTATAGTATATTAAGATCCGCAACTCCTCTACTATAAGTAATAAATTATGCGTATATATATATTTATGTTTTAAAAAATATGACCTCTATAGGTCATATTACGTATATCTCAATTAATTTTAACTGAGCAGCGTGGTGACTCAGCGTGTGTGTGTGTATTATATGTATGAATGAATTTAGGGTCGCAGTCGGACATGTTGGAGTCCAAGCAGTAAGGCACTTTGTCTTCGCAATCTTTACCTCAGAGAGGACGTAAACCAGCCAGCAGCTGTGGACAGGGTAGAAAGAAACAGTAATTGGACATCAAGAAAAAAACAAACAGTTGCTTTTGCAAAGTGTAAAGAGGACGTTTATTAAATATTGATTGGAATGTCTGTGTCTGTTTTATCACTTACATCATTCAGGCACCTGAATGTAAAATATGGGTTCAAGATAAGATTCGATGGATAGTTGATCATTGTTTACCACTTCGTGACTTTAAATAAATGAGATTAATTCATAGTACAAATGAAATAATTTATCATTAGAATAATTGGGGTTGATGTATCATAATTTTTTTATTGCTACGCACACTTAATAATTAATAATAATAAATCACTAATTATGAACAGTCACAGTACTTTGAACTGCGTATTTTTAAATAAAGTAACGTAGTCGTAGACTTATGTATATCAAAGTAACGGAGCTGTATTTTATTATAATTATTAAGGATCTAGAATAAAATTTTAAACCAACTCTGTCAAGTGTAAGCACTGCTCAATATTAAGTGTGCTTCAGCAGTTCCATAAAAACTTATCTGTAAATTTTGGACAGTGCATTTTAAAATAAAATGCATGAGTTGTAAAGGTAAATGAAAGTAACGGAGTCGTATTTTAATTAAAATATTTTAAAAAACTAAAATTTTATTTTAGACCAACTCTGTCAAATTTCAGCACTGCTCGAAGTTTGCTTCAGCAAGTTCATACAAATATATCTAATTTTTTTTAAAATTTGCATCATCTTTTTTATTCAATTATTTTTTCTCTCAATTTGAGCGCTGTCGTGAAAAATACCCATTTATTCCATCACGTTATTATTGTGCATATCCCGGGATATATGCACAAGGGGGAAATAGGCATAAGACGCATGTTTTTCTATTCTATTCCATTTACGAATTTATAAAGAGCCTCTCACAGTACAACCTATTCAGAGGCGCTCCCAGTGCGAAAAACCCCTAGAGAAAAGAAAAGTCTTAAGAGAATGAGCAGAAACAGTTGTGCTACTAGATAAGATTGCAGCACGAGTCACAGCAGGAAGGCTGTTCCATAGCGAAGGACCAACAGAGGTATAGGCACGATGATGAGCTGTGGCAGTTCTAGACTGCGGTACTAGAAGATGGTGACGGTCTAAAGAACGGAGAGGACGTCCGGTGGCAGCTGAGTTAGGTTTCCTGATAAGATCACAGATAGAGTGGAGCTTGACCCAACAACGCTTTGAATGTAAGAAAGAGAACTTTGAAATGAATCCTATCAGTCAAGGGAATCCAATGAAGATGTTGAGTCATGAAAGTAGAAATATGTGAGAAACGTGGAAGACGGGCGATCAAACGAGCAGCTGCTTTGAGTACAGACTGGAGCGGAGTGAGGCGGAGTTTTGGCAGGTCGATGAGTAATGAGTTACAATAGTCAATGCAGGAGCAGATGAAGGCATGAACCATGGTCGAAAAAATGGTCGAAGACACAGATCGTCGGATGGCGCGTAGTCGCCGCAAATGATAGAAGCTGGACCGAGAGAGATTAGAGATATGTCCAGAGTGACGCCAAGATTGAGGGCATTTGTAGATAAACTAAACTGAGGGAACCGCTTGGCAAGTAAAGCGCAATCAAGTTTAAACAGCTGCTGGCGGGTGCCCAACCAGATCAATTGAGTCTTGGAAGAGTTGAGTGAGAGAGGGTTTGAGGACATCCAAGAGTTGAGATCAGCAGAGATTCAATAGATTGGCAAAGAGCAAGTTGGTTGGAAGTGGAGCCATGCACGAAGGCTTGAACATCATCAGCGTAGAGATGACCTGACGTCGAGTGCCTCAAAAAGGCGAGAAATATCAGCTGTAAACATTATATATAGAAGTGAACCCAGTACGGATCCTTGAGGTACGCCAAATTGAACAGGTACCCAAGAACTGCGGGAGACACCTAGGATGATCATTTGGGTACGATCAGTAAGATAAAAGAGAAACCAAAGAAGAGGGAAACCACTGAAACCAAAGGACATATCAAAGCGATGCAGTAGTATATCATGGTCAACTATACCGAATGCTGAGGATGCGTCAAAAAGCGCTAAGAGAGTGACATGGGATTTGTCCATGGCAGAATAGACGTCAGAGAGAAGAGAAAGAGGACCAGTTTAAGTTGAGTGGTGGGCTCTAAAACCAGATTGCTTGGGCAGCAGAAGACCCGACTGCTCGAGGTAAGGAAAAAGTTGCAGAGAAATAAGTCATGCTAAAGTCTTTGAGAGAAAAGAAATATTTGCGATAGGTTGATAGTTTTGGCACAAGCTACGATCCAGGTTTGGCTTCTTAAGAGCGGGAAACATAATAGCACGCTTCTGGGATGCTGGAAGAATACCTTCAGAGAGAGACCTATTAAACAGGTACAGCAGGAAGGGGACAATGTCATCTAGTACATCTACAATAACAAACGAAGGGAGGGGGTCAAGTTCATATGATTTTAGATTAGAACTAATAATGATATGACGTAGTTCTGATTCAATGATAGGTCGGAAGTCCTTGAAGACCGATTCGGTAGAACTGAATGAAGGAGGTGGTGAGCCAGCCGCGGAATTTCATAGATCATCCAGTTTCGTTGTGAGCATCTGTAGAAAGTCGTTCGCTGAGAAGGAAGGATTCACGGATGAAGAGGATGGTCGACCCAATAATCCGGAGATGGCGGACCAGAGGCGTTTAGGGTTCTTTTGTTTTGAGCATTTTATTTATACTTAATGATTATTCTATTCAGTATACAATTCATTATAAAGTTACAAACAGCATCAGCTTGCACTGTTAAAATTAATACTGTTTGACTAATTAAAATGCGTTATCATTTGATATCAAAATAAGAAAATAGAATAAGATAGTAGCCTATAGTTAATTACGAAATAAACCATTAATAAAGCAAATCAAAAGAGCAAGCATCACAATAAAGCTACTAAACGTCTTTCAGGCTAGATAGAACATTTAAAGTTCACATAAAATTAAATCAAACAGTAATTTTTTTAATTCTTTCTCTCTACATATTGAAAAGAAAGTCCTAAATAACACTATTTAATGGCCCCACGATGGGACTACAGTAAGCATACTAACCAGAATAGGTAAATAACTGGTAACGTTTCATATAGATCACGGATACAGTTTCATGATTTCATTTTCACCCAACGAAAATATTAAACAACATGGATATAGGCTATAGGCACTTCGCACGGCGTACGCAGTCCTGCTTCCTGGATACTTTCGCTACTAAACGCAGCCAATTTAATCTAGTAAACGTACAAAAGTGAAAAAAGCACAAAATGCATGAATATTTTTCTAATTATAATCAAAGTTAGTGTAAACATATTTAGCTGGTGAGTTTAAATCAAGTTTAGATGAAAATAAGAAATATAAAAAAACAGCGCAGATGATCTTGTAGGCTGTAAGTTTGTATTATATTAATCGCAAGAGGACGTTACAAAATTTCGCACCTATCGAGTGAAATAAATTTGATGATAATAATAATAATGTGTAGATTCTCTTTTTGGGATATGTCTATCAGGGTCGGTGTAGTAGCCTAATTTCACCCCCCTTTTAAACACTCCCGGGTGAATTTATCCTATGGTAAATTGACACTAGAGTTGATTCTTCCCATGAACAATTGAGCAGTGGGGTGCATTTTACCTAGGGCATACACGCTCCCGCTGATGAATGGACACTCCCGCTGAGTTAATTCTTCCTAGGATAAACTGATTCCCATATCTAATACAACAGGGAGTTAATTCTACCTAGGACAAATTGATCCAGAGGAGTTAGTTCTTCCTAGGATAAATTGACTCCCATGCCGAATGCAATAGGGGAGTTAGTTCTACCTAGGACAAACTGACTCCTGGGAAGTTAATTCTGCCTAGGATAAATTGACTACCATACCGAATGCAATAAGGGAGTTAGTTCTATCTAGGACAAACTGACTCCCGGGGCGTCAATTCTTCCTAGGAAAAATTGACTCACATACCGAGTGCAATAGGGGGATTGATTCTACCTAGGTCAAACTGATTGCCCGGAAAGTTAATTCTTCCTAGGATACATTGACTCCTGTTCCTAATGCAGTAGGGGAGTTAATTCTTCCTAGGACAAATTGACTCCCGGGGAGTTAATTCTTTCTAGGATAAATTGACTCCTGACATAGGTGACATAGTAAGCCGCCTACGACGCCAAATTTAAGGGCGCGCAATTTTGAAAATAATGCGGCAATGTTTTGAGGAATAAAATTTTATGATGATACAAAGAAATTCATGAATTAGTTGTTAAAAGTGAATTTAAACTTTAGGTCTAATTCCAATTCCAATAATGATATTCGATCTCTTAACGCTTCACTGAATCTCCCGCTCGTTCCCTATTAACTTTTCTATGCCAGAATCGCCTAGATATTTTGACAATAATATGTGCCCCGTGAAATGTGTGCCTGGCCCCATTTTTCTCACATCTTACTGTTTGTGCAACAGGGGTGGGGCGCTTATATTAAAACTTATATGTATGACTGCATGGGGCGACATATTACAGGAGGACTGGTCTGATGTCTATAAGCACTAGGTGCCATTCGATCATTTCGATGGTGCTTCGGTATATTGTATATATTAGTTTTAAGTCAAGAAAAAGTTAGTAAGCGTTGTGCCAGGCTTAGACAAGAGCAAAACGAATCTTGAAGAATGCAACTTATATAACAATATTTATTTTTACTTTTCCCCCGAAAATGCCGCCCCTAGGACAGATGCAGACTGGGGCGGTTCGCCCCTTCGCCCCCTCGCTACGCCACTGGCTGTGGTAGTAGTAGAGTGAGGTAATAGTAGTGGTGATGGTGGAAGTGGTGATGATGGTGGTGACGGTAGTAGCGGTTATGGTGGGGGTGGTGGTGGTAATGGTGAGGTGATGCTGGCAGTATAAGTGACTTTACCGTAAGTTAAGTTCTTTCGTCGTCTGACTTTACAGTTCATTTCGTTTCTCTCAGCAGCAGAACCAAATGTCCTATTTATCAGCCATGAATGGCCACCAACCGACCTTAAACTAGTCCCCATGAAATAAATCTGTTTCTTCTTTTCAGCCTCCGACCTTTTTTCCGCTAGCATTGTCTTCTCTCTCTCCTACTATTTCTTCTTCTCCTCCTCATCCTCCTCATTCCACTCCATTCTCCGTTTCCTACTCTCCTTCTCGTTTTAAGTTAGTTTATTGTTCCCAAAGAATGCTTCCAAGCCGTATTTCATATAATTATTATATTGCATTTAAATATTTCTATAGCGCTTCTAGTATGGAGTATAAGCTTAAATCTGCATAATCCCACAATCTACGTGCTGCCATCATTTATGCGATTTACAAGCGCAACTTGACTTGATATTTGCCGAGTTAATATAGGCCTACGATTATTACATTGTCGAATTCTGTGCCCATCACTGTCCATCAGACACCTCGATGACACGCAACGTGTAGGTCTTCTAGGCCTACATTATAACACTAGCAGGCCATGAACTCCCTCCCAAACACGAGCCCGCATGACGACATGGTGACATTGACTGTGCTGGCTCTATAGATCTATCCAGCTGTATATATAGGCCTAATCTCTATTGCGCCCCTCAAGATAACTATTTAGAGGCGCCTCTGACCCAGGTCCGGCCAAATAGAAGTTTGAAAAGTTTATTGAAATAGGGGTAACGCGGGAGAGAACAAATATGGGAGGCTATTCCAAACACTGAGAAGGTAGCAGAAGATGGAGAGAGAGGTCGAGTGACAACCCATAACTGTCCAGTGGCAATGCGAACATGTGGAACCCTAAAGTCACCTCTAGAGAACGGCGACGAGAGCAGAGGCCGAAGTTAAGGTGAAGAGATCCCGAAGATTAACTGCTCAAGACACAGTTCTAGACAATTGAGGAGGTAGTATAGTGAATAAGCTGCTCGACTGGGAGTCAGTGGACATCCTGCGTGAACACAGAGATCTTGCTAAATCTATGAACACAGTCAATTACATGAGCAGCGGCCCGCATAACTCGCTCCAAGAGGGTTTCTGGACGTTTCATCGAGGTCCTATGCATTGCGCCCCGTTCAACGCGGCCTATTCATTGCAGTCACATACATCGCAGTACCAATTAACCGCTAAGATGTTTCATCGCAGTCACATACATCGCAGTACCAATTAACCGCTAAGATGTTTAATCGCAGTCACATACATCGCAGTACCAATAAACCGCTAAGATGCTTCATCATGGTCATGTTAATCGTGCACTCGTTCATCGCAGTCGGAAATGACAAGAACTAGGATAAATCTGAAACCGATTATAGCAAGGCCTTTCTTACAGAAATCAGCACTGCAGTAATACTGCAGGCAATGTTAATGCCCCATATAATAATCAATGTAATAAGTTGTTAATGCATAATTAAATGATAACTAAATCAGTTGAGTTACGAGTGCGAAAGGCAATAGCTCGTAGATATGTCATTATTTCAGCACGTTCATATGCTCCAACAGCTCTTTTGATACTTTCACTCAGAAGTCTGCAAGTTTTCTTTGACGGGTGATCTATTCCGGTCACTCCCTGGAGAAACACCGTCGTCTGTTCCAGAATGCCCTTGTTCACACCTTTTATGAAGGTCTACAGACTGGGGTGATTGCATTGAAAGAGCGACTGACGTCCATAGTGCCATCCTTCAGCAGAGTTGCTAGTCCTGGCGATGCCATTGATGGTTCCGGCGTGCTGGTGTGCAGTAGGCCTATACTAATCATACTAATCGAGGGTTTTATGCCTTGGGTGTAAATATTAAATTTCGTTCTTATTGTGCCGTTGGAATTTACGTACCAGTAACTGTGAAATTAACTTGATGTATCAAACTTGATGTTTCATATTATCAAAATTAATATATTTCTATGATAAATAATAAAGGACAAGACATTTGAAAAGAGAGTCAACAAGAAACTATTCATACTTATGCCTAGAAAAGGCTCTGTGCCTGCGCAATAATAGAGTGTAGGAATGGTAATGGTGATTTTTATTTTCATTGAAACAATTAATAGTGAGGGAAAGTTGTCACTACATATCAGGAGATATGTGGTAAATTTTCAGCCAGATTTGAATTGATCTTGAGGGTCCTCAGCAAGACTTAAGTGAGAAGGTCAAAATGTAGATTTCGTATCTTTGCGTTCTATGCCGTGTTTGGAGTCAAATATCTAGCAAACTATATTATGTGCTAAGCAAATAAAATTTTCAGATAATGTTAGCAATGTGACTAGTAGATTCAAAAATGTTAAGTCTGAAAGTGTTGTGTTATCCAATGACGAAGGTACAATTCCCCAAAATGTCAAATTTTGATGTTGTTATAATTTTATCGTTGCAAATTCCATTAGTTGAATTGCAACTACAACAATATTATCCAGTAATCAAAATCTATAATCAATTGAAAGTCAATTCTATATATCTCACCTTCTACCAAAGTGTATTATTTTATACATTCATGCTTTTCAATCAGTCATAGGTACAAACGAACACTAAAATATTTAAGAAAAGCACCAAACAGTTTATAATCAAGTTACTTTCGCATTAAATTTATGCCGAAGTCTTCTAGGACGGCCATGGCTAATGCAGCAGCTGATCTGTCTGAAATCCCAAACCTATCGCATGCTCTGGCTAATGCTGGTAGTTTATGTCTGAATAACTTCTGAATATGCATCATTGCCTTCCCAATACACAGCGTCACAATCACGATCATCTTGATTATCAACAGCTACATGTTGAGACATTTCCATGTTCTCAGGAGAATCATTCCGTTCATAAGTTTCGTTATAAGGATTTGATGTACGAAATTTGTTTAACCGGAGAGAGTCACTTGATTTCCTCAGCTGCGTCTTGGCAAGCTTCTTCGACTCACGAGTATCTACACTTGAAATACCCCTAATTCTTTCAGTTCTTTGATAGCGAAGGAACTGCTGCTCGGCCTTGAGAACTTTGCGAACTTTATCACAGTGACACGATTCGAATACGCATTTACATGAAGCAAGGTCAAACAGATTTTTCTTCGCATGTGTTCTGAAGAGTCCATCTTTTGTGCATTACTTTTCCGATTAGTTTTTTTTCTTAATTTTCATATACTTACCATGATATGCTCGAATCATTTCTAAAACTCGAGCGTGTGAACAAACTGGTATTGATGCCTTTGTTAAAGCAACTACTTCGGAGATATCTCCAATGTTAGGCTCTTGTGTATTAACTGTCGGCTTTAGTTCAGGCTACACAAGTAAATAGTATCTCGTAATATCTTCGTAGGTGGGTAGAACAATTTCTGATCGTGCCTTACAACTGCCAAAGACCGGACACTGAGTCATTTTTCTCGTTTTCAAAAACGAAGACATATAGGACAAGACCTACTATTTCCTGTAGTTCAATTTTACAACAAACAAAATGAAGTTAGACAATATATAACAGGAATAAACTAATTTCCATCATCCAATCCTTGGTTACAATTTAAAATATAATGCAAGTTTAAAAAATTTTAGCATCTAATGTTGAAATATAATATATGGCAAAATAAGGAAAGAGTAACAAATTCTCCAAATTTTTCTGTCAAATTTTTTTTTATATCAACTAAATATTCAAATCCAGTTCCACTAATATCATTTAGTTTCATACTTTTAATGTGCATAACTGTATAATGTATATATTAGATTGTCATAATTTCTATCATGTTCATTTTAGTCAAATTGGTAAAATTTCGTCATACAATTTCTGCTTGAATTTTGTTGAAAAAAGCGTTTTTTTACAAGCCGATGAGGACCCTCAAGACAAAATTTTTTTATTATTTTCTTTAAAATGTGCATTTGGGATACAAAACACAACTTTATTTCACTATTAACTGTTGCTGTTCAGGAAAAAGAGTTTCACTATACGCATGTCACCGACTGAACAATGATCGTTGTTCGACTTCTGTCCGATGACGATGGTTGATTTAAGAGGAGACTTCTTTCAATAACTGGATACAGTGAGCACACTCCCTGCATTCGAGGACCTTAGGGGGAAGTGGTGGTGAAGAGTAATTAACTTTAAAATGAGCAAGGTCAACGCCATAATAGTCGATGCTGTATCAAATTCCATTCTTATTGTTGTACCGTAGCAACTTACTTTCCAGGAGCCGTGAAATTAACTTGCATTTCTGCATCAAATCGGCAAATTTGTAACTAGCCTGTTGTCCAAATGCAGAATATGCTGAGTAGACCTTATTCTTGACATGCTGAGTCTTCCATGACCACTGTAGCCCAGTCAGCGTATCACTCTCTTTGATAGCATTCCTGTTCCTGCTTGAATAGAGCTTACATTTAATGGTATTTTTCTGCGCATGTCGTCTTTGCCTCATTACTCTCTCTGTAAATTACGAGGGATGGACATCCAGGTGACGGTCGATAATCTAAAACGAGAGTACAGGCCCTCATGAGTCTGCAACCGTCGTCGTACGTCGTGTCATCTATGTCTCGGCGGCGGGCATTTGAATGACCTCGACCTTGATCATACTGGTGATGCTTCCATCGACCAACCCATAAACGACGACGACGACGACGAGTACCTGTTCGAAGCGCACCCAGTGGTTCGCATAATAGCGTGTCAAATGGTTCATCGACAGAAGGATAGTTGACGACAAATGTTTCAAATGTTTCACCGACAAAAGTTATTATTCACCCACTATATTCGGTAAAGTAGAAATTGAGTTGATCATAATAATGATATGTATCTGCTTAAAAAGAATTGGAGTTGGTGAAAGAAATTTCTTCTAAATAGACGATATATGCAAATAATTATTGCTGAAATGGAGTTGGATTATTGACTCACAAGAATTCTTGCTGAAATATAAATTGGATTTATAAAAACGATTCTTGCTAAATAGAAGTTTCATAAACAACTTTATAACAACTTTATAACAACATTATAATCATCAATCCAACTTCTATTTCAACGAATACAGTGAGGGCGAATAAGAACTGTTTGGTCTCCTTTCTGGTGTCGTCAATAGCATGGACCTGTGAAGCCTTTATCCTTGAACTATTTGTCGTGGAACCGAGTGGTAGCTGTACGTGCGTCGATCCTCTTTCACCGATAGGAACTGCTCGATCTACGTGTGTTGCTATCGACGGTTGCTACACTCTCTCAATGCAGTTTGGTGGTCGGAAGACTACAAACATGACGTCAACTGTCAGATTTAGATGGGAATGATATGTCGACTGTGGCTCACGTGTTTGCGTGGGCCGTGCCATTGCATGTGACATCTCAAGTTTACTGTGCAGTGCTTTGATTCGCCATGTCATTTACATTTATCATCATACATGTAGACTGTCGTGGCAGGCAAGGCGTTTGTGAGCTACTCAAAATGTGCCTTAGTATATACATATATAAATGCATAGGCTAACACACGCATAGAAATATGAATATAAAGCACACAATGCATATACGTGTATATAATATAATATATTGAGTTCATTGGCGAGGTTGACGAATGTGGCTAACACAGAGGATTTTGCAATTACTTTCGTTTATTGCATGTCCTATGATGCGTTTGTGACGTCTGTGTTGCTCGACCGTCGACCGCCTTCGTCATCCTCGTCCTCTGTCGTCTGTTGCCGGTGTCGTCTGCGTCGTCGGTCGTCTAGTGGCTCTTGGCATCGCTGTCGTCCGACGACTCAGCCATTTCTATAAAACAGTAATTACATCATCTTAACCTGAAGAGCGAATCCTTTAATTCCTCCAATTTAGCTTCTGGTGTCGACGTTCAGCAGTTGGAGTGTGGCGTCGTCCACAGGAGAGTGCCCGTCTGCCCTTTCGGTCGGTCGGGCAGAGCCTGACGGGAGGGCTGGCAGTACCCCCCTCGACGGAACTCTTGCGCTTCTGCCCCGAAACAAGACGAACGGTCATGTGTGTGCGTGACGTCTTACACCAGTCATTAGCAGTGGTGAGCGAGGAGCCCTCGGTCGTTGTGGGGCAACCGTTTGCTCGGATGTCCAGTCGAATCAAGAGGCGTCCTTCTTTCCCCTCCACCTCCACTCCTTCGCGCTAGTCGTCTCTTTCCCTCCTCAATCCGTCCCTCCATCAATAAACACAGAACACGATGAAGATAGGCCAAACGGCAGTAGCATCAGAAACAGTCAAGAAGGGATGGAGGAGGAGGAAGAAGAAGAGGAGGAAGAGGAAGAAGAAGAAGAGGGAGGAGGAGGAGGAGGAGAAGGAGGAGGAGAAGGTGAGAAGGCGGAGAAGGAGGAAGATCGAAGGCTGGCGATGGCGCCTGCGCAGTGGCATACCAATGCAGTCGAATAAATAGTGCAGGAGACAAAGGACAGAGGACAGAGAACGGACGGACGTAGGGACGCAACAACGAGATAACAGACGTCTTTCGTTCCTTATGTTCGCCCCATCATTATCATCATCATCATCGTTGTCGTCATCATCGACGTCGTCGTCATCTCAACCTCTGAAGATTCAACAACTGACGAACTGAATTTCGTCAGTGCTCCAAACGAACAGATCAGAGCTACTTCGTTCAGAGTAAGTCATTTCGGACAAACGCTATGTTAGCACTTTTGCTTCTTTGAAATTACCTGAATCTATGCGCCTATAACAGATAGGCCTACTAGACGCCACAGAGTAGGCCTGTTGAGCGCGCCCTAATAATAGGCCTACAGTTAGGCTACTTTTGTGGCCACGCGATTACACAATTTTAAACATTGGCTGCAATAATTATTGTTGACGCATTACAACCCCAGGTCATTCACCTACAGTCCAATTAATTCGTCTGAATTGTTCAGGTAGCTGAGTTACATACTGCTCTCTATTATTAGAAAAAATTCAACGATATCAGAGAATAATCAGACTGAGTTGAGATGCTACTAGATGAGATGCTACGCAAAATGCTATAGGTCTACGTTCGTTATGTTCGATGTGTTGCTCATGAAAACGCATTGAGCTCTCAGTATAATTAGTACATAAATAACTCACCTATCACTTGGCTCTTCCAAATACACATAGGGTCTACATAGACCGATTTCAAGGATTGTACTTAGCACTTCGCATTATTTCAGCAACTAAAATTCATTCAATTTTTAATGTCATATAAAGTTTCTAAATCTATTTGTTATCACGTGTCGTTGTTGCCTCGTCATCTCAGCAGAAAGCCCAAACTCATTGGCTCTTGACTGTCGCTGCTTCTTGAGCCAGGTTAAATAGCCAGCATTATAATTATTGTGAATATTAGAAACTCATTTTTACTGTAATATTCCTCTTTATCTGTTTAAATAGATCGCTACCTACATTTAGGTATCATGAGCTACATTGCGTTATAAAAATCGACAGAAACTCTGTTCCTACCTTAAGAATGTAACCATGGTCAGAGCTTCACATTTCAAAATGGTGGGTCGTTTGAAAATCGATTGCGCTGGATTTAGTAGGCGCGTTGCTAATTAATAGACGGCAATTGATGACTTGGTATACATGTCTATAGTAGCGCTGTGTTCTCAGACAGAAGTTAGACCCGATGAAGCAGTGATCTATTGCTGGCGTAGACCGTTGCTCGCTTTAAATGGGAATGCCTTTGGATTGTTCTACCGAGGCGATATATAAAATGACAGCAAAAGATAACCGACTCGGTTACGTCTGATAAGGCATTCTGATGTATCTCCGAAAACTCACTGATGATCATTTCATCGTAAGTATTGGCAGACGGAACAGATGAGTTTATGTAATTATTTACTTTATACCTTCGTAACCACAGTCCAAGGAGTTTATGGCGAAGTCATTGGCATAATTATTATAAGTAGGCCTAAGCTTAATTAAAAATCTGTTCATATTGCGATGAAAGAAGATGTTCGAATAATTTCCACACAAAATTTGAGTTAAAGTCTAAAAAGCAAAATTAAGATGTATAGAACACAAAATTGATTACAACATGCGAAAATCTTATTTGATGTTGATTAAGTGATTCGTTGAAAGAACTTGCTCGTCGTTTCATAGATCTATATTCATGTAGACCTACATGCAAGTTCAATCTACCGAGGCCACTGATAAAGTTTTCCCATCTATTGGACCAAATAACTTTGTATGAGACTAGGCTACACAGCATGAATGCGATTCATCTGCCTCTGTACTGATACTTAACAGCACAAACATGGCAAATCCGTATAAGCAGGCAGTAGTTGTGTCGAATCTGAAGTAGGCCTAAGTATTTTAGGCTTACATCGTAAAATGTTGAATTGTTAAGGATGCGATGAGAGAATGTAGAGCAAAACTAAAAGTTATTCAGCCGAAAAGGCGAATTGCAAGAGAAAATTCTGTCTTCTAGTTTTGTGAAGACGAGTGAAACGAAAGTCTGTAGACTATGATATAAACATACAACCTTAATGCTATAAAGACACGTGAATTTCGTTATAATCTTAAAACGTACATGCGAGTATGGCACGTGAAAACGCCTTAAATGGAGAGTCTATGATTCACGTAAAAAACGTGTTTTAGGATGTTAGAACATGTGATATGGATGTTTATATGGTGAACATAAAACTCTTATGTTGCAATGACGTGACCCATGGTGGGGTGGGTGGTTGTGGTGGTAGTCAGGCCCTATCAGAGGGGGGCCAAACGGGTCACTTGGCCTGAGCCTCTGCTTCAAAGGGGCCTCAAAATAACATAGGCCTGTGAAATTAAAATTAACTAAATTCTGTAGCACTATTGCTTAATACTAAATTTATAATTTTTCTTCTAACAAGTAACGATTTTGACGAACAATAATAAATTTAAAAAAAACAGCTGCATTATCAGATTCATTGCATCAATTTGAGAGTCAAGAGCAGGAGAGTGTCAACGAACAAGAACAATTGGCGTTTTCTAATGACAGATAATTAATATAAATCGACAAGCAGGCTCTCTACATTCTACAATAACCAAAACAAATGCAGTTTAATGGAGCTCATTATATATTATCATGCGGGCTAATGGGGGTTAATAATAATCATCTTTGAATATCAAAATATTAAAAATCTGTTAATAGTTTTTGTTTATCAAATAGGCCTCGCCGCCTCGATAAAATTTTAGAGAAACAAATAAATTCTCTGATTAGTTTTCAAATATAATGGACAAAATGTTGAGCTCAATAGCGGTCTTCATTATGACATGTTATTTTAAGGCCTCAGGCAACCGTAGGCCTACAGTAACTGATATTGAGATTGTTCTTTTAAGGAAGCATTTAATAGACTCTCAGAAAGTGTTATTTCTGCTACATATTATAATTTAAAGTAATAACTTAGGTTACTAATTTCAGTTAAAATCAAGTTAAACAGTTAGGCCTAGGCTATTAATAATATGGTCATTCATCTAGCTATAGCCTATTGCCTCACTTTCGTAGCCTACAGTCGAGTTTATAACACTGGTTTCACTCATTAGATGATATTTGTAATTTGTTTGCATTTCTTTGGGAGTTTAAAGATTTGAGTGAAGAAGATTTGTTGTCGACTGCTAAGAAATGCCAACAGCATTATGATAAAACTCTCACAAGATCTTGGGGACGAGATGTCAGAAGAGTTCACGGCACTAAATTCAAAGAAGAATGCAAACAGGCAAACCGACTGAAAGAAAATAATACTCGGACTTGGTCTATCTGCAGTGTTTCCTAATATCCCAGTCGCACTCCAGCATCAGTGGCTACTGGTGAAAGAAATGTTAATGTATTGCGACAAATAAAAAATTACAATCGTTCAACAAATGCAAAGAACAGTTGAATGGACTGGTAATGCCTAATTTATACTCTGATATTGCAAGAAAACTAGGTTCCACAAAAAATAATTGGATCACTTGCAAAACAAAAAGCACGAACAGCATTTATTGCATAAGAATGATTCAATTAAATTGTATCTTGGATTTATACTGTTTTCGTATATGCATGGGCTACAGGCCTATTACCCATGTATGATACCATTTGTAATTTTAATAAGTTGAGGAATTGGTGACCTACATTTTTTAGTGGCTCAGACCTCCTCGAACCTCTGAAAAGGCCTGGTGGTTGTGATCATGGTGCTCTCCACTACTACCGTAACCACAGAGCACCGTAATTACTACCACCATAACCACTATGGTGGTAGTAATTACGGTGCTCTGTGGTTATGGTGGTAGTGGTGTTGAATAGTAGCCTAGTTTTGACTATGGTACAGGCTATTGTGGTAGCGGTTATTAATTAATTCATTCCATCGTTCATTCATTTAAATAGCTCTCTTTCATGAAATCTACTCGAGACACTCCCAACCCAGTCACTGCGATACAAGTCAGTCTCGAGTAACTTTTAAAAGAGTGGCGCACTATGCCTTGGCAATAGTTACATCTCTAAGGGGAGTGTGTTCCAGCAACATAATATGTAAGGGCCAGCAACTGAGAAATCGCGGTGCTGTTTGGTCGTGTTGTTTGCACGGGGATTCAGAAGCTCAACACCAGAGAAAGAGCTCGACAGCCAGTCAAAGTTGAAACAGGGCAGCACATCTTTCGCAGATAATTCGGGACAGACCTAAGAAGGCATCGTAGTAGAAACAGAAGTGTATTTAGAAAAGCGCCCAATGAGGCGCGAGCAGCAGTGCAAAGAAGCAGCGCTCAACAGCAACAACCGTCCAATCTCCATGTCTCATTTCCATCTAAATTAACTGAAAGAATTGTCCTTTCTCATCTCAACACTCTTCCACTCACTTCTTAACCCACACCAATATGGCTTGACTAAATGAAAGTCTCCTGAAACCCTATTTGCTTTTCTCTACAAAAAGCTGGCCTGGATCTGTCGTCACCCACCTGTCTACATTACATCTTCTATGAATTCGATGCCATTTAATACAACCTTCTTCTAGATAACCTTCTTGGTTTGGCGTCTCTGGCACTGCTCTTCGCTGGTTCCAATCCTACTTGCCTTTCAGATCATTCTCTTCTATTAAAGTCCCCAACAACTGTTCGCAACCCTTCCGACTCACATGCGGTGTCCCTCAAGTCTCCATCCTGGGTCCAGGGTCCACTCCGCTTTTATGCATTATTATATATTGCTACCTAACTTGCCCATTCGAAGCTCGATTACATCAATTCCCTATTCCTCAACCTTGAAGCCTAAATATCCTTGCCTCAATAAGTCTCTTATGTCAAATAATATTTCCATAACTACAGTTATTTTTACTCAGTTCCTTGGTGATTTGATTGACCAATATTCGGGACACACTTCATTGGATCCCTGTTCAACAGCGTATACAATTTAAAGCCATTTCCTCTATGCGCAATTGCCTACTTGGGGTGGCCCCGACATACCTAAGATCTTTCTGAACCTCGGTGTCCTCCTTACCTGCAAGGGCGCCCTTGCGATCTTACACTCGCGGCCTTCTTATTGTTCCGCGCATGCGCCCTGTCACGGCCCACTCGCAGAACTTTGCCTATGCTGACCATTCATCTTGAAACTGCCTTACACAGTCCCAGCGCCCGGAATTACTGACCCTCTAACCTTGTCAGTTTCAGAGACGCTTTAAGAACTTTCTGTTCCAACGCAGAGACGCCCGTTGAGAGTGCTGCTGATAGCGGAGCTATATAAATGCTTGATTACATTATATTAGACACATTGATAACATTGCGGCGAAAATGGCAAAAAACATAGGAATTTGATTTCATATTGCTCATCTCTTGCCTCCAACTGTCCGCATCAGCCTTTACTACCCGTATACTTCTTTACAAACCGTCTTCTCCTTTACTATCCGTCTACTCCTTTAAATACCCGGCTACTACTTTTCTACCCGTCTACTACTTTACTAATCGTCCACTGCTTTTCTACCGGGCTACTCCTTTTCTACCCGTCTACTTCTTTTCTACCCGTCTACGCCTTTACTAACCGTCCACTGCTTTTCTACCCGTCTACTGCTTTACTACCCGTCTATTCCCTTTTCTACCCGTCTACTCTTTTTCTACCCGTCTACTCTTTTTCTACCCGTCTATTCCTTTTCTACCCGTCCACTGCTTTTCTACCCGTCTACTGCTTTTCTACCCGTCTACTCTTTTTCTACCCGTCTACTCCTTTTCTACCCTACCCATCTACTTCTTTTCTACCCGTCTACGCCTTTACTAACCGTCCACTGCTTTTCTACCGGGCTACTCCTTTTCTACCCGTCTACTTCTTTTCTACCCGTCTACGCCTTTACTAACCGTCCACTGCTTTTCTACCCGTCTACTGCTTTACTACCCGTCTATTCCCTTTTCTACCCGTCTACTCTTTTTCTACCCGTCTACTCTTTTTCTACCCGTCTATTCCTTTTCTACCCGTCCACTGCTTTTCTACCCGTCTACTGCTTTTCTACCCGTCTACTCTTTTTCTACCCGTCTACTCCTTTTCTACCCTACCCATCTACTTCTTTTCTACCCGTCTACGCCTTTACTAACCGTCCACTGCTTTTCTACCCGTCTACTCCTTTACTAACCGTCCACTGCTTTTCTACCCGTCTACTGCTTTACTACCAGTCTACTCCTTTTCTACCCGTCTATTCCTTTTCTACCCGTCTACTCTTTTTCTACCCGTCTATTCCTTTTCTACCCATCCACTGCTTTTCTACCGTGCTACTCCTTTTCTACCCGTCTACTTCTTTTCTACCCGTCTACGCCTTTACTAACCGTCCACTGCTTTTCTACCCGTCTACTGCTTTACTACCAGTCTACTTCTTTTCTACCCGTCTATTCCTTTTCTACCCGTCTACTCTTTTTCTACCCATTTATTCCTTTTCTACCCGTCCACTGCTTTTCTACCCGTCTACTCTTTTTCTACCCGTCCACTCCTTTTCTACCCGTCTACTGCTTTACTACCCGTCCACTGTTTTCTGCCCGTCTACTCCTTTACTACCCGACTACTGCTTTACTACCCGTCCACTGTTTTCTACCCGTCTACTCCTTTACTACCCGTCCACTGCTTTTATACCCGTCTACTCGTTTACTACCCGTCCACTGCTTTTCTACCCGTCTACTCCTTTTCTACCCGTCTACTCTTTTTCTACCCGTCTACTTCTTTTCTACCCGTCTACTCCTTTTCTACCCGTCTACTCTTTTTCTACCCGTCTACTCCTTTTCTACCCGTCTACTCCTTTACTACCCGTCCACTGCTTTTCTACCCGTCTACTCCTTTTCTACCCGTCTACTCTTTTTCTACCCGTCTACTCCTTTTCTACCCGTCTACTCCTTTTCTACCCGTCTATTCCTTTTCTCCCGTCTACTCCTTTTCTACCCGTCCACTGCTTTTCTACCCGTCTACTCTTTTTCTATCCGTCTACTCCTTTTCTACCCATCCACTGCTTTTCTACTCGTCTACTCCTTTTCTACCCGTTTATTCCTTTTCTACCCGTCTATTCCTTTTCTACCCGTCTATTTCTTTTCTACCCGTCTATTCCTTTTCTACCCGTCTATTCCTTTTCTACCCGTCTATTCCTTTTCTACCCGTCTATTCCTTTTCTACCCGTCTACTCCTTTTCTACCCGTCCACTGCTTTTCTACCCGTCTACTCTTTTTCTACCCGTCTACTCCTTTTCTACCCGTCTACTCCTTTTCTACCCGTCTATTCCTTTTCTCCCGTCTATTCCTTTTCTACCCGTCTACTCTTTTTCTACCCGTCTACTCCTTTTCTACCCGTCTACTCCTTTTCTACCCGTCTACTCTTTTTCTACCCGTCTACTCCTTTTCTACCCGTCTACTCCTTTTCTACCCGTCTACTCTTTTTCTACCCGTCTACTCCTTTTCTACCCGTCTACTCCTTTTCTACCCGTCTATTCCTTTTCTCCCGTCTACTCCTTTTCTACCCGTCCACTGCTTTTCTACCCGTCTACTCTTTTTCTATCCGTCTACTCCTTTTCTACCCATCCACTGCTTTTCTACCCGTCTACTCCTTTTCTACCCGTTTATTCCTTTTCTACCCGTCTATTCCTTTTCTACCCGTCTATTTCTTTTCTACCCGTCTATTCCTTTTCTACCCGTCTATTCCTTTTCTACCCGTCTATTCCTTTTCTACCCGTCTATTCCTTTTCTACCCGTCTACTCCTTTTCTACCCGTCCACTGCTTTTCTACCCGTCTACTCTTTTTCTACCCGTCTACTCCTTTTCTACCCGTCTACTCCTTTTCTACCCGTCTATTCCTTTTCTACCCGTCTATTCCTTTTCTACCCGTTTACTCCTTTTCTACCCGTCTATTCCTTTTCTACCCGTCTACTCCTTTTCTACCCGTCTACTCCTTTTCTACCCGTCTACTCCTTTACTACCCGTCCACTGCTTTTCTACCCGTCTATTCCTTTTCTACCCGTCTATTCCTTTTCTTCCCGTCTACTCCTTTACTACCCGTCCACTGCTTTTATACCCGTCTACTCCTTTTCTACCCGTCTACTCCTTTTCTCCCCGTCCACTGCTTTTCTACCCGTCTACTCCTTTACTACCCATCCACTGCTTTTATACCTGTCTACTGCTTTTCTACCCGTCTACTGCTTTTCTACCCGTCTACTCCTTTTCTCCCCGTCTATTCCTTTTCTACCCGTCTATTCCTTTTCTACCCGTCTAATCCTTTACTACCCGTCCACTGCTTTTATACCCGTCTACTCCTTTTCTACCCGTCTATTCCTTTTCTACCCGTCTATTCCTTTTCTACCCGTCTACTCCTTTACTACCCGTCCACTGCTTTTCTACCCGTCTACTCCTTTACTACCCGTCCACTGCTTTTATACCCGTCTACTCGTTTACCACCCGTCCACTGCTTTTCTGCCCGTCTACTCCTTTTCTACCCGTCTACTGCTTTTCTACCCGTCTACTCCTTTTCTACTCGTCTTATCCTTTTCTACGCGTCTACTCCTTTTCTACCCGTCTACTCGTTTACCACCCGTCCACTGCTTTTCTACCCGTCTACTCCTTTTCTACCCGTCCACTGCTTTTATACCCGTCTACTCCTTTTCTACCCGTCTACTCCTTTACTACCCGTCCACTGCTTTTATACCTGTCTACTGCTTTTCTACCCGTCTATTCCTTTTCTACCCGTCTATTCCTTTTCTACCCGTCTACTCCTTTACTACCCGTCCACTGCTTTTATACCCGTCTACTGCTTTTCTACCCGTCTACTCCTTTTCTACCCGTCTACTCCTTTTCTACCCGTCTACTCCTTTACTACCCGTCCACTGCTTTTCTACCCGTCTACTCTTTTTCTACCCGTCTACTCCTTTTCTACCCGTCTACTCCTTTTCTACCCGTCTACTCTTTTTCTACCCGTCTACTCCTTTTCTACCCGTCTACTCCTTTTCTACCCGTCTACTCTTTTTCTACCCGTCTACTCCTTTTCTACCCGTCTACTCCTTTTCTACCCGTCTTCTCCTTTTCTCCCGTCTACTCCTTTTCTACCCGTCTATTCCTTTTCTCCCGTCTACTCCTTTTCTACCCGTCTACTGCTTTTCTACCCGTCTACTCCTTTTCTACGCGTCTACTCCTTTTCTACCCGTCTACTCGTTTACCACCCGTCCACTGCTTTTCTACCCGTCTACTCCTTTTCTACCCGTCCACTGCTTTTCTACCCGTCTACTCTTTTTCTACCCGTCTACTCCTTTTCTACCCGTCTACTCCTTTTCTACCCGTCTACTCTTTTTCTACCCGTCTACTCCTTTTCTACCCGTCTACTCCTTTTCTACCCGTCTACTCTTTTTCTACCCGTCTACTCCTTTTCTACCCGTCTTCTCCTTTTCTACCCGTCTATTCCTTTTCTCCCGTCTACTCCTTTTCTACCCGTCCACTGCTTTTCTACCCGTCTACTCTTTTTCTATCCGTCTACTCCTTTTCTACCCATCCACTGCTTTTCTACCCGTCTACTCCTTTTCTACCCGTTTATTCCTTTTCTACCCGTCTATTCCTTTTCTACCCGTCTATTTCTTTTCTACCCGTCTATTCCTTTTCTACCCGTCTATTCCTTTTCTACCCGTCTATTCCTTTTCTACCCGTCTACTCCTTTTCTACCCGTCCACTGCTTTTCTACCCGTCTACTCTTTTTCTACCCGTCTACTCCTTTTCTACCCGTCTACTCCTTTTCTACCCGTCTATTCCTTTTCTACCCGTATACTCCTTTTCTACCCGTCTACTCCTTTTCTACCCGTCTATTCCTTTTCTACCCGTCTACTCTTTTTCTACCCGTCTACTCCTTTTCTACCCGTCTACTCCTTTTCTACCCGTCTATTCCTTTTCTACCCGTCTACCAGAGGAAGAGCTCGACGGCCAGTCAAAGTTGAAACAGAGCAACATATCTCTCGTAGATAAGTCGCAAATCACAATACACTGCCAATTACAATAGACTACAAATTGCAATTTTTGCCCTTATTAAGCTTCTTTTTTTCCTAATCATGTTAGTCTTTAAGACATCGTCTGTACGAATCCAACTCGAATACCATATTATATGAATGAGGTAACAATTCGTCTGGCATCAGTTGTCTATTCTGAATGAGAGGCATTGAATTAATCGATCGATCTATTCAATATAGAACGACACGCACCTACATCTACACCTACTCTCACTCACGCACACAGTCTTCCCATCGTATGATGAAGAACGCGATTAAGCGGTGCTTTCTGCTACTGCTGCTTCTGCTGCTGCTGACCATCTTTTCCTTACTCCTCATTCACCTGCAGAGAAGCATCGGTTTTTAATCGCTGTTTCTCGTGCACATCTCTGCATAATTCAGCAAAGCAATGAATAACAGAGTAGATCAGTCGACCACATCATTTTAGTCGACGTCGCTGTTTGTCAGAATTAAATCTTCCGTCTGGTAATCTTAAGGGAAACAACGCAAAAACTTCTTCTGCTTCTTTAGATGGATTATTGACAATTCAACGGTCGACTAAACAAACGGTCGTCTTCAGTTACAGCTATACAATTCCATACAATCGCCCTTCTTAAAGTTAAGTTCAAAAGTGCACACACGCCTCGACGGCGCAACTGCAGTTGTAATGCAAAGCAATTGTGTGCGAACGACTTGCTCAAGGCCCGTACACAGTGACGTCTCAGAAGAGAGTCGAACCCGCTTACTCAGCGCACACTGAGCGTTACGGGCCGACCGCTCTAACCGATCAGCCAGCAATCGCCAGTTCACGTCACTTCAGCCTATTCTATGGGCCTACTTGCCCTTTAATACTAATCTATGACTATACGAGGGCCTACAAAAACAAAACTATTCCATGCCTATTATAATGGGTCTACCAGACTATTCTGTAGGAATGGTAGCCTATTCTGTGGGAATGGTAGACCATTCTGTATGAATTGTAGCCTATTCTGTGTGAATAAAACCTATTCTGTGGGAATGGTGACCTATTCTGTGGGAATGGTAGCCTGTTATGTGAGAATGGAAGCTCACTCTGTAGGAATGGTAGCCTATTCTATAGGCAAAATTGCCTAATAAACCCTCCCGCCCTTCATCATCACGACTGGGGATTCGATGAGCGGCTATGGCGACGGACAGTTTGCCCAAATGCCGTGCATCTTCACCTCGTGACCTATTTGGGAAAATCTTCTTCTGGTGAAGAACCGACCAACACTCTGTCTTGGGCAACAAAATGCGGCAACACCCTGGGACGTGGAAGACTTCCCATCTTCAAATGCCAGTTGTCTATTCCCGAATGGCTTCACGGATTTTTAATCAAGCAATGAATGTTTGTGTGCCGTATTTGGATGAATAGAAATGGACGATGACCGGGTTTTTAAAGGCGAGGAGGACCTCTACGGTCAGAGATGAAGCGGTGAACAATAAGAGTAGGGGCCTGTATGTTCATCAGACATACAGGCGTCTATTGAGGCAGTCGTCTTCTGTCTCTGTTCGATGATCTTCCGTCGATCGTTCGTTCTGTCGGCGACAGAGATCACCTGCCAGAGGCGGTATTCACAAGACAGGGTTAACGCTAATACCCGTATCAAATATGGCCTGTATCCGACTAGTGGGCTATATCGCTATTCATGAGACGGTATTAGCCCTCTAGTTGGGGTATACGTCTAATCCCACTTTGAGGTAGGTTTAAGTTCACTAACACCAGCTTAAAGGAGAAAAACAAGATGGCAGCTCTTGTGCTTCGTCGCATTCGACGTCGATTTAGACGTTGAAAGGTGTTTGAGAGGCACTGTAATTAACTCGCCTCTTTCACCGAGCGCCGAAACTATATTGCTTTTAATTTTTGGGTCAAAATGTTCAAAATTTGACGAGATGTCTGACGATATTGCATTCGAAATGTCGTCACTGTAGCGCAGTGTGTAGCCTATAATACGGATAGGCCTACCATTTATTGGCTGGTATTGGTTTGTTCTCACAACAAGTCTACAGCGTAGCACCAGCTTATTCTCGAACGCTGCGTCTAATCAGAGGGGTTTCCTAAGGGTAGTTCTGATAATGGTGAAGGTCCGGTTTCCAGAGGGGTCAGAGTAACTTTAAGGCGAGAGTTGGGAGGATTATCATTTATTGTGCCTAAGTCACTGCTGATAGTTATAGGCAATTTCCACACAAATACAGCTTTATTCAGTGCAGGATGCTGCTGTTTAATCTCAACTAAATAACGCGTGCACTTTATTTCTCCGTTTTGACTAAGTCTAAGGCTCTCCAACGGAACGCTCTGGTGATTGGATTTTTTAAACTATAGCCTACGATTAATGCCAATTTCTAGGTCAACATTACTTTTTTCAGCACACAATTTACTTTCGATTCCGAAATTTGGACATTTGAACTGTCGAACTGCCTATAGGCCTACTCCGACATTTCATTAAATAACGGTGGCCTATTGCTTTCATCTCAAAGGAGGTGGGGTAATTTTGGTTGCAAATCAGGTGCGTTAGTTATAAACAACGGCATGACTTGGAGCGCTCGCAAAAATGATCAGGACAGCATCGGGTACAGCCACCGGAAACAATTTCAAGGGCGAAGTGTTGCACCCGCTGAGTTAAGAATTGAATCCCAGGCAAAGCTGGGTTGCACGGCTGGTTTACTTAAAAACTTAATTTCGTCTCGCTTCTAATAATCTGACTATGGTTTGCAGTTGAGGTCTAGAAAGACACTGCAATTTCAAATGCTTCGACTGCGACCGTCGTCTAAATTCTCAACTCCTTTGCATATAACATAGTCAAATGTTTTCACACATCGAGATGACTGACCTAGGTGCTTTTATTTCGAAATCATAGTTGAAAATTTTCAGATGAACAAGAGCGCAAAATGCACTGCGTTGGGCATCAAATACTCAAAATGTTGTCATCGCTATGGACTTTTGACCCGAAGCTCAGACGACGCCTATCATGCCGCTGATCCAAAGATTACCATATTTATAATAATTATTGTTGCTATAGAATACACTAGGGACCGGAATTTCTGTCGGCGACCCAGGGCTACTTTTTATTTAGAAGACAATGCTTCTGAAGGTTAAATAAAAGGACCATTCTATGCGTAAAGGTGCTGACATCTGTGGTTGACACCATGTAGTAGAAGAAGTCCAAATAAAAGAGATGAGAGTGAAGGCTTCGTTCAGTTACTCACTGTCAATCACAATCCTCCAATTTCATTAAGCAGGCGTTAGATTACTCTCCAGCAGCCGATTATCTGCTAATGCGACTGATTTCCAACCGCTGCTTATAACAGGCTTACAAAGCCAAATCCATTCTGATGAGGAGACGTTAAGTAATCACACTGGCACGTCTGTCTGAAATGAAGATTGCTCCTATCTAGGCCTAGAGGAAGGTCAGACGCAGCACTAGAAGGCTCGAGGTTTTTCAATGAGCGAATGCGAGGAGCCTGTGAAGATCCGTGGATTGCAGAGCGTAGTAGTCATCGGTGACCTATGTTGGAGCAGGGCGCACAACGCCATGTACAATATGTTTAGGCCTACATGCACATGTGTCTCTGAGGTGACAACAACCGTCGCGTCGTTTCATCCATATACCTTGAATGAGATCCGTTGCTCTTCCTTATGCAACCAGCGTTTCTCGCATGATTGTAGTCAGAGCATTTTGGATGACTGGCCAGCAGTTGCACTCGGAGTACTAGGCCAGAACAGTTGACTGAAGTTGACCTAGGCCTATAATATGCTAGACTTTGTCAGTCGATCCTTCTGGGAGGGAGTTGCATTCAGTAGTTAATTAATTATTCATGTCATTCATTATGACTGAATCCTCCACTTCTCCTCCTCCTGCTGATGCTGCTGCGTCAAGCGACGACGATGGTCACCTCATCATCGATCCGTGTCTTAAGTCTTTAGTTGACCAACCAGCCGACCGACCAACGATGACCACAGGATCATTCTCTGGTGACCAACAACCTTTCTAATGCGTTCTCATCGATAATTGGCATTGTTTGTGACGACGAAGACAATGAGAAGCAGCTCTTCATCATCATCATCGACATCGTCGTCGCCGTCGTCGTCGTCATCGTCATCGCCATCGCCATCGTCATCGTCATCATCATTATAATCGTCGTCGTCGGACAAATGCTTTCCAACGAGGTGAAATTCACTCGACGATGACCGCTTCAGAAAACAAATTACGACTCATTCAATCATTGATGTCTTGTTTACGCTGCTCTTACTTACTCCTTCCTTCTTCTCCTTTTCCTCCTCCTTCCATTTCTTCTCTCTCTGTTTCTCTGTCTGTGTCTGTCTGTGTCTGTCTGTGTCTGTCTGTGTCTGTCTGTGTCTGTCTGTGTCTGTCTGTGTCTGTCTGTCTCTGTCTGTCTCTGTCTGTCTCTGTCTGTCTCTGTCTGTCTCTGTCTGTCTCTGTCTCTCTGTCTCTCTGTCTCTGTCTCTGTCTCTCTCTCTCTCTATCTATCTATCTATCTATCTATCTATCTATCTATCTCCTTGTTCATATAGAACGTGTTCCAACAGACAGCAACATTGGCCCATCATGAGATAGATTCCAGAGCAGTAAGAGAAGAAGCAGAAGGATAAAAATGAGCAGAAGAGCGAGAGGCATGAGAAGGAAGAGAAGTAGAAAGAAAAGTAGGAGGGCAGAGGCAGAGACAGAGACAGAGGCAGAGGCAGAGGCAGAGGCAGAGACAGAGGCAGAGACAGAGACAAAGGCAGAGACAGAGGCAGAGGCAGAGACAGACTCATAAGCGGCTTAAGAGTCGTGTCGAGAGTATAACGAAGATGAAGTAATTCAATCGGAAAACGTGTTTCATTAGACGTATGTCATGGCGTGAATGATTCGCACTAGTAAACCATTAAATCCGTCGAAGAGGAATCGAGCGGCAGCGGAGAAGGAGGACGAGTCTTATGCATGACCTCATATATATATATATATATATATATATATATATATATATATATATATATATATATATATATATATATAACCTGACGTCATCGTTTGGCTACTGACGTCATCGTATGGGTGCTGACGACAAGGTCTTCAAGAGCGCAACTATCGGCTGTTGCTGCTCACTCGCTTGGAAAAGAATTGCACGAACAACTACGGCCACCTATAATAATTGCTAGGACCTGTTGATGATTCTGACTAATTGGGTCCAATTAGACTCTTTAAAGAACGACACAGAATTCGCTGGAGGAGATTCTCAATCAGACCGTGTAACCTTCTTTAGGTTGTCTCTAGAAATTCACTCACTTTATCTGGTTGAACCTAAGTAAAATGTCCTTCTGTTTTTAAATTCTTCAAATATATATTTAAGTAGCGATTTACGTATGTGTACTTATGTATGCAAATGTATGTAGGCTATATACGAGTGCGCTCGCAAAGCAATTTTTATAATTTGACCACACATTTATATGGCGCCTTCGCTTCACATATCGATGGAGTTCAAAGTGTCGCCTAGAGTTAGTTAAGAAAGACAGCATCATGCGCAGTTGATTGAACCTTGCTCAAACAGATTGACAACACTTGGACAATAACCTACTTGCATAGAAGGCGTAGAACCCAATCAACATCGTCAGATGTTGGGTTATAGCCTACATGTATTTGAATATCCTATATCGAATTATTCTGGTTCTACTCTAGACAATGTCTTCGGTGTTCGCTTTCTCTATCGCGTTGAGGTCGTTGAATAGCGAGAAGACAGACGAATGAATCGTTCGCAGCAAATCATCTGACATTTCCCACTATCTCTGCAGTTACTCTGCAATTCGTCTTCTTATAGGCCTCCGTGGGTGGTTGACTGAGGGATTCAAATGAACTGCTTGTGTTCAAGTATGCCTCTAATTCTGATTGGTGCCGGGTGATGAACGCGACGAAATAATCGAGAGAAGCTGCAGACTTCTTCATTTCCCCCTATCCTTAATCTCCCGCTTGGCCTACTAGTATCCTCATCATTTGGCGTCCTTTTGTTTTATTTGATTTCCTGCTTCATTTGGCGTCTTTTGTAAACTTTGTTCTTCCGTTTTCATTTGGCGTCTTTTATCTGTCTTAGTATCTGTTCTCATTTGGCGTTTTTTGTCTGCCTTTATCTTCTGTTTCTCTTCTCATTTTTCACTCTTTTTGTTTCTTAAGCTCCTATTCCTCTTCTCGTTTTGCGTATTTTTTATGCTTTTTGTTTTCCGTTTTCTTATTTTGCCGTCTTTATCTGCCTAAATCTCCTGTTTTTCTTCTCCTTTTGTAATTTTTGTTTTCCGTGGTCTCATTTGGCTTCTTTTTCTGCTTAAATCTCCTGTTTCTCTACTTATTTGGCGTCTTTTTGTCTACATCAATATTCTGCTCGTCTTCTGATTGTGCGCCTTCTTATCTACACTTTGTTCTCTTTGTTTCTCAATTTTTGCGTATTTAATCTACTTTAGTCTCCTGTTTCTGTCTCTCCGCTCACACAGTTGCCTCTCGCCTCTCACGTTCTATTTGTCCTATAATGAGATCCCATAATCCGTAGATTTGAGCGATCTTAGACATAGCTTATGACAAAACCTATTCTAATAATTCTATTACGAATTAGACGCTCCAGTGGCATGAGTCGTGCTAGGTCTTCTGCGAGTGGGGCTAATGGAAGAAGGCCAAGGCGAAGACATGTGCCCTAGAGTTGGGGGAGGGGGCGAAGAGACGTCGGACGTGGCTTCCGATCAGACGCCACTTGACCAGCGATGTCCGATGGGTCCAATTCAACCATTAATTACAGCAGATGAAGCGGCAGCGGCAGCGCCTCCTTTGCTCACTGTTTCCCATCGATTCTTTGTCATCAATCTGCTGAACTGCTAAATCGAAATTGCTGGTGATTTCATCACGAAACCAATACACAAGGGCCTCGTGTACGTCGACGATCCAAACTCATTACATGGTTACCCAATGGCAGCACCAGCAGCAGCCACCGTGCTCCTCCAATGCATCTTCACCGTCATCGTTGGGTGATGATCCTGGTGGTCGTGGGTGGTGGTCGTAGGAGTGATGGTTGATTGGTGGTGGTGATAGTGGTGGTGGTATTGGTGGTGGTTGTGAATGTGATGGTGGATTGGTGGATGTGGCGTTGATGGTGGGGGTGGTATTGGTGGTGGTATTTGTGGTGGTGGTGGTGGTGGTGGTGGTGGTACAAGCGCCCAGTTCAGCTATATCACGATAGCTAATGACCAATGGTGGGGTCTAGGACATTACCCCCCTCCGGACATTACCCCCTAGGACATGACCCCTAGGACATTACCCCTAGGGCATTACCCCCTAGGACATTACCCCCTAGGACATTACCCCCTAGGACATTACCACCTAGGACATTACCCCCGGACATTACGCCCCATTCCATTACATAAGTAAAGTATGTGTGTATTTATATATGTATATAATTATGTATACAATGCTGTATGTATGCATATAGGCATGTAAGTATGCATGTGTGTATGCATGCATATAGGTATGTATGTACAATAATAATAAAGACAATGTATGTATGTACACATGTATATATATATGCATGTATGTATGTATGTATGTATCTATGTACTACGTATGTATATTTGTATGTATATTTGTATGTATATATGGGTATGTATGTAACTACATACATACATGTATGTATGTATGCGCTATGGAAATATTGTGATGTCCGTCCGGGGGGGTAATGTCCGGGGGTAATGTCCGGGAGTAATGTCCGGGGTAATGTCCGGGGGTAATGTCCGGGAGTAATGTCCGGGGTAATGTCCGGGGGTAATGTCCGGGAGTAATGTCCGGGAGTAATGTCCGGGGGTAATGTCCGGGGGTAATGTCCGGGAGTAATGTCCGGGAGTAATGCCCGGGGGTAATGTCCGGGGGTAATGTCCGGAGGTAATGTCCGGGGGTAATGTCCGGGAGTAATGTCCGGGAGTAATGTCCGGGGGTAATGTCCGGGAGTAATGTCCGGGAGTAATGTCCGGGGTAATGTCCGGGAGTAATGTCCGGGAGTAATGTCCGGGGTAATGTCCGGGGGTAAAGTCCGGAGGTAATGTCCGGGGGTAATGTCCGGGAGTAATGTCCGGGAGGTAATGTCCGGGGGTAATGTCCGGGGGTAATGTCCGGGGGTAATGTCCGGGGGGTAATGTCTGGGGGTAATGTCCGGGGGGTAATGTCCGGGGGTAATGTCCGGGGGTAATTTCCGTGGGGTAATGTCCGGGGGTAATGTCCGGGGGGTAATGTCCGGGGGTAATGTCCGGGGGTAATGTCCGGGGGGTAATGTCCGGGGGTAATGTCCGGGGGGTAATGTCCAGGGGGTAATGTCCGGGGGTAATGTCCGGGGGTAATGTCCAGGAGGAGGGGGGTAATGTCCTGCTACTCCAATGATGCGTGTTACAATCAGAAACCCAGTTGCACAAAACTGCACATTTCTATTGTACCACACTAAGCCGCTCATCTGTCTTAATCACGTGACGCAGGTATATATATATACATATATATATTATATATATATATTATATATATACTAAATATTAAAAAATTCATCATGTTGTAGCTAAGAAAGAATATTACATTTGCTCTTAAAATGAACCAATTTAATAGTTTTTAATGAAGATAATTAGCTTCTTGGTTTCCTTCGCTCCGCCAAAAATTTCAGATATCGATTTTCGATTTCTGATAGGCCTAAATGGCTTGAATATGAGGAATCTCTGGAGCAAGTTTCGTCGAAAGGGCATAGAGCGACGACATCACGATGACAATGTCGACAAGTAGTAGTACCTCACTGGTTGAAGATGACACACGATCTGATATTCGTCGAGGCACTAGGAGAACGTAGAAGAGGCATTCGTCGAGTATTTGTTGGCCTCTAGATGAAATGGCCGCCTGCGACTATCGGGTCGAGCTCAGCCCATTGGGTACAATGGGTACAAAGTCAGCCGCCCTTCACAGAGGCGAAAACACTCGGCTATGCGCAAAAAAGAGTCTTGATGCAGTCACATGGCTAAGACAAATACCTATTATACGTACAAAATCTTTGGCAAAGTCGACGAATAAGAAAACCTAGCACTGGAAAATTCCAACATGTTATAAGTTACTGAGCAAATTCTGCATTTAGATGAAAATATCCGTTAAATTGACGATGCAAGTCGATCAATCGACTGACATAATGTTAAGTGTAAAGTTGTGTCAGCCTTTATCATGCATCAATTTCTACAAGCAAAACGCTTCAAATGTAAGTTAACATTAGGCTATGGCAAATAGAAATTGGGAATTGTTATTTCCTTACAAACATAGGTATATAATAAATTTCTTGTCCAATTCAAAAGACTAATGTAATGTATATACTACTACGCTATTCATTGTGGTATCGTTGAAACCCGAAAATAACCTCGAAAATAACAATGGCAGAAGATAGATTGAATGGTCTGGCACTAATTAATGTTTGTTCAATGCAGGAAAATGTCTCACTGACCCCCGAGGGCCTATACCGAAAATTGTGGAGGGGGCGTTGCGACCCGGACGCATATTTCATCTTTTCCATACTACGTTGCCAACTTTTTCAGATAAGCACCCCACAATAAAAATTCATGGAACCGCCACTGATAGTGCCTTGTGTGGATCTGTCAGAAACAAAAGTGTCAACGGCGTTGAAACTCGATTGGCTACATAGATTGATGGAAACGGACGTGAATGCCGTGCATGATATGATGATGGATGTCTGAATCAATGATAAATAAGTCGAATTAAACTCATGGGAAAATATTGCAATTTGGTTATTGCAGGTGAAAATAATAGTCAGTTGTAGCCTCCTATTACTTTGTCATAATTTTATCGATCAGGGAGCATTGAAACTACCTTTGATTTTTGCTGTTATAGCAAAAAATTCATACTCGTCAAATATTAAAATGCAGTCATCAAATTTTATGAAATTCTAAGTTCCTCTTTCTCATTCTCTCTATATTTGACGAGTATGAATCTTTATGACAATTGTTGGCTTATAGTGCGACTTGTAAAATTACAAGGTATTGATTTTTGGGACAAATCATACCATTTGTGTATCCCCCACACGCGGATAGGGTGGCCGGCCGCTATCAAATAACCAACCGATTCATGCCGCTATAGAAGCAAAAATCTTTTCTCACGACCATGCAAACACTTAGCACGTATACCGATTCGGAACTGAAAACTTTGAAACTTCACCTCTGTTGGCTCTTGCAACCCTAATCTCATTCTCCAACCAATAATTTTTGTGTGAAACACTACACTTGTAAACCATCGGCGTTGAAAATTCAACACTATCGGCAAAACTGCCATTGAATCTCAACTCTTGTATGCCATCGGCAAAACCATCGGCATTGAAATTTTAACAATATTTGTAAAACCAACGGCATTAATACTTCAACACTATCGGGAAAATCAACGGCAATGAAAACATTGAATCTCAACTTTTGTCTCTCATCGGCACTGAAACTTTACCATTACCAGTAAAAACCAACGGCATTGAAATTTCAACACTATGGACAAAACCACCATTGAATCTCAACTCTTGTACGCCATCGGCATTTGTTTCTCATACTTCAACCAACGTCTTCTCTTACTTATTTACCAACTGTATTTGTTTCTCATACCCTAATCAACGACTTTTCCATCAACTTACTTGCTTGCTTATCAAATGTATGTGTTCGATGTATTCCAACAATTGGGTTTCTTACTTATTTACCCATATATTTTTCGCCATCGGCTTTCTTACTTACTCATTAAATGACTTTGTTGGAATATTCTACCCATCGGCTTTTCTCTTACTTACCAAAGGCATGCATCTGTTGCTATCGGCTATCTTACTAGCTTACTTACTTACAATCGGTATGTGTTTGGCCGTATTCCAACCATCGGCTTTTCTTACATTCCAACCATTGGTTTTCTTATTTACTTACTTAATTACTCACCACATGCTTTTGTTTGGTATATTCTATCCATAGACTTTTCTTACAGTCCAACCACTGGTTTTCTTCTTCACTTACTAAATCTAGCAGTTCCTTCAACTTCAACACCAAACTCCAATAAAAAATAGTTCAAATGCTTCAAACTTCAATTCCCTACATAGGTCTATATCTATGTTTTTATATCTTCTTCAGTTCAACAAATTCTTAAGCTTCGATATCAAACTCCATTAAACAAGAGCTTCAATGCATCAAACTACCGATTTCAACCTTTTCATACCTTTTTAACACCCTATGCAATCCAAGAATTCCTTAAACTTCAGCACCAAACTCCACTACACAACAGCTTCAAAGCATCAAATTTCTAAGTTATACATTTTTACATCCTATTCATTCTAACAATTGCTTAAACTCCAACTTCAAACTCCAATTCCTACACACAATTCCTTAAGCCGTACAGTTTCAATGTATCAAATCTAAAGTTTTTGGCTTCTTACACAAAGATTCCTAAATTTATGCATCGCTCACAGATAATCAACCAGTATCACACCTAAAATGTGTAGTTTTCCTTTATGCATTGTTTCTTGCATTCGCTCAAATTCTACAAAATCCCTCCACATACTAAATATTCAAGCTGCATTAATTATATAAATTTTTGAAATATTCAGAGATTTTATTAATATTATCATCATTATTATTAATAATTTTTATTAATTTTTGTATTTTTATTGTTATTTTTTATTTTTATTGCTATTTTCATTAATTATTATTACTTTACTTTAAACTATTTTTATTATTAAATTTTAAGATTTTTATTCTTATAATTATTATTTTTATAATTATTAATCCTAGGTTCAAAAGAATGGAATTTTATAATTGGCGTAGCCCCCTTGCCTAATGGTATGATTGCTGCCGCCATTCTAGGGTTAGAGCACGTGTATTTAGCGTAAAAATAATACACTTGTCATTATGACGAGTCCATGTCAAAGGTCGAAACAGAACACTCACTTTCCCCACTACTATTGGATAGACAAAGGTCATTGAGATAAGTACAGCACAAAGATTGGCTGCGCTGGAAGAACGATGGATGATTGGCAGACCGTTGACAGGCGATGTATACAATGGCTACTGATCGAGCGCCAGATGCCCAGTGCAAAGGTTACCTGCTGTTATGTTGGCACAGACCCCATCGTCTATTGTTAATTGGCAGCGCGCTGCCTTCATTCTAGGCTTGTGTAGGCCTATTGGTATACAGTCTAGGGTTGCTTCACTCAATAGGAGTGCTGCACTGGCTTCCACTCCAGTCAGCTAGGCATGCACAGGTTCCCAGCCAAGGATTATATCGGCCTCAAACAAAGGAAATTAGGTTTGGCCAGCCCACAAAGTTTAGGGGTCATGACCTAGATACAAAGTACAGGTCACAGAAGACAATGAATGACGTTATAGGCAGCCACGTGACAGTCCAAAGGTCAGACTGTTCCAGAAGCATTACTATCACCACTACTCACACATTCCAGAGGTTTTCCATTTGGTAGCATTAAATATAGTCTGTTTGAAGTAAACAGTTATTTGTTTTAAAATAGGCATCGAAACAGGAAAACTATTGTACTTTGTGGGACTAGTGTTGCTTCTATTCTTGACTTGCAGGCAGTTGCAGCCTCAAAAATGTTGAAGATGAGGAATTTCTGGATTTTCGTCACCGCAATTTTGCACATTCTGATATCACACAGGTTGGTTATTGCAAAATGTCTATTATATTTACTTCTCCAATACAAACTTATCAAAGTCACTGCAGTAATTCAGCCAGGGTGTTAATGACGACAAATGGCTATTCGAGGACTGATCTTCTGATATGATTTAATCTTTGGTGAATCAGAAAGTTCCTGACCAATTCCCTTCTCTTGCTGGGACTCGTATTATTGGAAACACCCTTAGACTATGAGAATACCTCTTCCACTATCCTTGTACTTTGATGAGCAGCTTCACATAATGGCCAAATCTCATGACTTCTCTTCTCCCGAGAAAGCCTTCACACAGTCGAGGACTACCGCCATTCTTCACTCTTCCGAGAACTAACTATACACTCTTCCAAGTATTGTCCACACAGCTTCAAGAATTGTTTTTTTATACTTCCGAGGACTCTCCTCTTCACTCTTTCGAGGCTGTTTGTCATTTCTTAGAGAAGCGTATTTGATAGTCAAAGAACTGTATTCACTTTTAGGAGAAGTTTAATCACTTGTCTTGACTTTTTCGAGGTCCTTCTTAGCTCTTCTGGGAACTGTAATCGCTCTTCCAAGGGGCTGTCAACAATTTACCGAGGAATTTTGTTCTCTATTCCAAGACCTGTCTTTGCCTTTCCGAGGAATGTCTTCACTCTTCCATGGACTATCTTCTCTTTCCAAAGGAATGTCTTCACTCTTCCATGGACTGTCTTCTCTTTCCAAAGGAATATCTTCACTCTTCCAAGGGTTGTCTTCTCTTTCCAAAGGAATATCTTCACTCTTCCAAGGGCTGTCTTCTATATCCAAAGGAATATCTTCACGCTTCTATGGATTGTCTTCTTTTTCCAGAGGAATATCTTCACTCATCCAAGGGTTGTCTTTTCTTTCCAAAGGAATGTCTTCACTATTCTAAGGGCTGTCTTCTACACCAGCTCAGCTTTTTATTTCGTGATGATGATGACGACGGCGAAGACGACGCCGATGATGATGGTGATGATGATGACGATGACGATGATGACGAGAAATATTGGGTCAGGCACAAACAGCACGTGGCAAATCTTTTTTGCCAACAAATATAGACATTTTGGCATAGCAAAATTGTTAGGGAAGGAGAGGGAGCTTCAATCAGATGTTATAGGTGATTGAATATCGTTGTTGTAATTCGAATTATCCAACAAATATTTTTGAATAACCAATTTAAGAATTTTATTGCTGTAAAATATTTTCTCTCTAAAATTTGGTACCCCAGACGGCTGCCTATGTCGCATATGTCAAAAGCCGGCTCTGCCAGGGTCGCTACGCAATGACTTAAGATGGGTTCAAACCTGCGACTCTTAGGTTGCAAGGCACTGAACATATGCTACCTACCGCTATGCCACCGCGTCCCATTTTCTCCTATGCTGCACATCAAATCGCTTGCTCAGTTTTACTCAAACTTGTAATTTAGTGAAAAGAATTAAATTAATGATATGTTTGGGAATGTTCATTAGAGAATCTAAATTCCATTTCCCTTAATTGGCCAGATTATAGTCTAATGAAATAACGAAATTCGCTCTGCATGCATTACAATATTATTTGCAACTAGAGTGGATTATATCTAACTTGTCAATATATCTACGATAAAACGGTTACTCTCACAATCTATAATAATTCTACTCTCTAACTCTGCATTGCTCAAAATGGCTTCTGAATAGCAAAACTTGCAGTTAAATGCTTAAATTTTCTTCAAATATATGATTTGATGTAATGTGCTTTTCATTTTCAACTTATTCTGTCTAAATGAGCAAAAGTAACTATTAAAAGTATTCCTGATTCACTTGTTTTAAAATAATTGTGTCGATTCGATACATACGTATAAGGTGACACAAAACTTCGTTCACCGTTTTCAAAATGCGTTTTCTCATTAAATGCTTCATATTATCTTATATTTTGTTGGTGCACTGCACAACCAAGTCAAATGAAAGATATTGGTACAAATTTGGCTCTGATCCGGTCCGTGGTTGTCATTATATATTATAAACATTGGAGAGTAGGCCTACCATTTTCCAGAGAAAGAACTGCCATGCGATAAAGTTTGTTCATTAAAATATCACTGTAAAAAATGTTTGGACTAGTACAGCGGTTCCCAACCGGTGGAACGCGTCCACGTAGAGGCAGTGTTGGGCACGAGACCAAAACCTCGAGACCAAGACCAAGAGGTCCAAGACCAAAACCAAGACCGGGTGGTCCGAGACCAAGACCAAGACCGAGGGTCCGAGACTAAGACCAAGACTATTTTTTTATAAACAATTCAATTTTTTGAGACGCTAAAACGGAATGACATGCTTAAAAATCAATTTTATTGTTGAAGAATACTAATCTTAATATGATGGTCCAGAAAACAGTTTTACCGGCCAATCTGAACTTCTGCGGGTTCAGCCCTTGGCTTCGGCCTGAGAATATCACATTAGTAACATTATAAATTACTTATATAGACCTATGATAGGTAAATACTTTAAGACATATGAACTAGTATTTTAACGTTCCGTTTGAATGACGTAGGCCTATTTGTACTTGAAGTTGTAGGTTAACAGTGCCCGACCACATAATTATTAGATTGTTCCAAAACCTTGAAATTTGTGAAAGCAAACTTTGAAATGGCTGATTCCGTGGCAAATGAATTTTTTGCCCCATAGTAACATGTCCGCACGTCATAAATCGATAACAAGCGCGTAGGGCCTAAATACGGTTTCTCTAATAATCGAAAATAACCAACAAATATCTAAGAAATTGCTCTGATACGGCAAAATTAATTACCAAGAACACTAACCGAAGACGGAGACCAATCTCGAGACAGTTCCTTTAAGACCAAGACCAAGACCGCAGTTTTCCGGTCTCGAGACCATCTCGAGACCAAGTCCGCGGTCTCGAGACCACATCCCTGCCTAGGGGTACGCCAGCTCTTGAAAAGGGGTACGCAAGAAAAGATTTTAAAAATCCATTTTCTGAGGTTGCATTGCCAGCCAAATTATTTTATCGAGGAAAGAGAGCAATTCATTGAGCTTTCATGTGATGGTTGATTGAGGAGTGAATTCAACAAGGACATGCTTAGTGATTTTTGGCTTAAAAGAAGAGCTGAATATGGATTAATCTCTGACAGAGCTGGGAGGTTTTTGATTCCCTACAGCACGTCATATCTCTGGGCAACCGAATTCTCTACGATGCTTGCAACAACAAAAAACAAATACAGATCGAAACTTGAACTTGAACGAGACTTACGTCTAAAATTGGCTTTAATAAAGCCTGATATTAGAGAATTGTGCAAAGCTAAGCAAGCCCAGTGCTCGCATTACAATTATAAAATTTCCATGTTGACTTGATTATTTAGAGGCTATTAGTCTATCTTCATGTTATTCGAAAAAATAGGAAGTAAAATAAGAGAATTTTCAATTAAATAACTTTATTGTGTTCATTGTAGGTCTAAATATTTTAATATTATTAATTCAGCAAAATTCATTAATAATATTATAACCAATATCCTGATTCTAATTATAACAAAGAACGTTTCTGACAGGTTTTTTTCTATTGGGGTAGCACACCACTGTGTTTTTAGTTTGGGGGTACAATAAAAAAGGGTTGGGAACCGCTGGTCTAGTAGACCATAACACAAGATAGTTGCCTTGGTCTTACAGGCGTAGGCTATTAGCGTGCAGTATTTTAGTTCTACTCCACAAGTCCTCAATTGGAGAGAAATCCGGGGAGTTTTGGTGGCAAATCCTTCGGCTATATGCATGACGGAAGCTTGTAGTCTAGCCACTTCGTCGTCAGAGCTGATGCATGACGGCGTGCACCATCCTGCTAGGTTGCTGAAATACTCCCAACAAATAACTTTCGCTGCATAACACTGCCGTTGTCTGATTGTCTCTCAAACGCTGATTTCGCGTATTGCTCGAGAATTGTTTGTAATGTAGTACTGCGCAGAGGCGTAGCTAGGGTATTTTGCGCCCCCTCAAAGTGGCTCCTGTGGATACATGTCCCTCTGCCCCCTAGCTACACCTCTGGTACTGCGAGTTCAGTCTGGTACCATTTGGCACAAAGTGAAGGCTAGGCAGGGATTAAAGTGTACCTGGACGGTCATGGACGGCACTTATTTTTGAAGTTGGACGCCGTCCTGCCACTTATTTGACCAGCAGAGCCTGCAGAGTCCATGAGCGTCCATGCACCAGTGATTTCCCCAAAAATCATATTTTCATTAGGCCTACTTATTAACTGAAGTAGCCCATGTATATAATGGATGTCTATAATTCGTGTTATACATTATGGTTAACTTTCACCAAACTAATTTTCGTCTAAAGCGCTTCCGACATCTGCTGCATTTTGTGATTAATTTTCGGAAGTAAATAGAAAAAAGTTGTTCAACCGGTTAGATGAGATATTTGACGAGCCAATCAAGCCTAGTAAGTTATTAAACTAATTCAGTTACACTGCATACCATAGCGCATATAAAATTGAACTGAATTTCTTCTATTTCAAGTTGCGAAACGATGAAACGTGTACATGTAGGCCTAGCTATAGATAGACCATCATCGAAAAAAAATTGAGAAGACCACTTGCCCCACCAAGGTAGACCTGCTGTCGTTCTGAAAAAGGCCTTACCGAGCAAAACGGAAGAATGACAGGAAATAGATCAGAGGAAGGCCGAGAACAATGGATTATGGAAAAAGACGATACAAGAAAATGAAGGTGGAGGCCCATAATAGAGAGGTGTGTCGACATTAGACATACGAACCTGCCTATAGAGGTCAGATAACTATAGAAGAAGAAGGAGAAAAAGAAAAAGAAGAAGAAGAGGAAGAAGAAGAAGAAGAAGAAAATAGAAACAGAAGAAGAAGGCCTTATGGCTTTACCGATCACTAATAGCCTACATCAATCTTAGAGATAGAAAAAGTTAGCGGCCAAGCTAGCTTGGAAAGTGGTGCGGCAAACAGGATATCGTCACATTCTTCAGACTTAAGATTAAAAGAGTCTGTAGCCGATGCCTCGAATGGCAGATCTGTAGACTGTACCAAAGATGAGAAAATGTTGCAACACGGCTTACGATTCATGTGTCAGTATCAGGAAATACTGAACCCCGTCAACTTAAGAGACTGCTTGGCAGAAGTTATTTTACCAACTCTCGGTGCATTGCTCTGTAGGTGCCTTTTATTTGACAAACTTTTTAATATTCTATATAGACTAAATTCAATTATAGTTCATTATTGACTAGAGCATGTTCCTCTGCATGGAGACACAACTCTCTGTAAATAGGGTAGCACTCGGATAAATAGAATGAAAAAATTTAGCGCTTCGCGCGTCTACAAACTTTATTGCCCCAATTTCAAAACGCTGCCTTTGTGAAATTGCCTACACGGGCTCAGTGGCGCCCACTGAGCCCGTGTAGGCAATTTCACAAAGGAAAGCAATTCTCTGTACGCTTAAATTACAACAAATATTTCACCAACATATAGTTGCCGACAAAATAATGGTTAATGGACAAAAAGCTAACGAATGCTAACTAAATTTAGTTCTTCACCCTTGGAAGCACTAGCGTCCAACACTTCTTTTTTTAAACTTTAAGCACTGAGGCTATGGGACCTTTGGCCGTCATCCAACCCCACACCATCACTGACGGACTAAACTTCATCTGTGGAGAAGACGGAATGCGCTCTTCCTGTGAACCCCAAACAGTAGCGTTTTGTGTTCAAACACCTTGAACCGCGACTCATAGGTAAACAAAACATCAAACCAGTCTTCCACAGTTCAGTGCCGATGCTCCTATTTTTATTCAGTACGTACAATGCCCTTCAAGCCTCTCAACCCTCTTACATTTGAGAGTTATTCACCATCAGTGCTTAAAGTGTAAAAAAAGAAGCGCCTGGACGCTAGTGTCAAAAAATTAAGAACAAAATTTTGTTAGCACTCGTTAGCCTTTTATCCATTAACCATTATTTAGTCGTCAACCATTTGTTGTAATTTTAAGCGTGCGTACAATTAGTTTCCTTTGTGAAATTGTCGACAAGGGGCCAGTGAAAGTTGGGGTAATAAACACGCGAAACGGGAAAAAAAGTCTCCTCTTTTTCCGAGTGCCCCTCCTCTATTTACAGACAGTTGTGTCTCCTTGCAGCAGAGTAACATGCTCTAGTCAATGTTGAGCAAGAATTGAATTTATTCTATATAGAATATAAAAAAGTTTGTCAAACAAAATAGACCGACAAATAGACTGATATAGCAATGCACCGAGAGTTGTTAAAGTAACATCTGCCAAACAGTCTCCTTAAGTTCATGTGGTTCAGTCTTTCCTGACACATTGTGGCTCGTAAGCCGTGTTGCCAATTTGTCTCATCTTGGCTCCAGTCTACAGATCTGCCATGCGAGGCATCGGCTACAGATTCTTTTAATCATAGGTCTGATGAATGTGGCGATATCTTGTTCGCGGAACCACTTTCCAAGCATGGTTGCAAGCTTTATCTCTAAGATTTGACGTAGGCTACTGGTGATCGGTAAAACCGTAAGGCCTTCTTCTTTAGTTTTCTGCCCTCTATAAGCAGGTTCGTATGTCCAATGTCGACATTCCTCTCTGCCTACTCTTTCATCTTCTTGTATCCCCTTTTCCGTCATTCTGTCTAGAAGCATTGTCCTCGGTCTTCCTATGGTCTATTTCCTGCCATTCTTCCTTTTTGGTCGGTTAATTAACTTATTATTTCCAAGTCTGCCCTGGTGGGGCAACTGGTTTTCTCCAATTTTTTGTCAAGGATCAACCCGACATCATGCACTAGCAGTAGATATATGGCCAATCCATAGCTAGATCTACACGTTTCATCGTTTCGCAACTTGAAATAGAAGAAATTCAGTTCAATTTCATACGTGCTATGGTATGTAGTGCAACTTAATCCGTTTACTAACTTACTAGGCCCAGGGCTTAAAGTGTGCCTGGACGGTCATGGACGCCGTCCTGCCACTTATTTGGCCAGCAGAGCCTGGACGCCGTCCATGAGCGTCCATGCAACAGTGCAATTCCTCTATATGCGTACGTTATTATCAACAGGAAAAAGAGGAGGAAAAAATTTCGCGCTTCGCGCGTTTACATGCTTTTTCCCCAGCTTTTGAAACGATGCAGGCGCCACTGGTCTCTTGTCGACAATTTCACAAAGGAAAGCAATTCTCTGTAGACCTACGCTTTAAATTACAAAAAATATTACATCAACAAATAATTGACGACTAAATAATGGTTGATGGACAAAATGCCTAACCCATTGTTTCTGGATAAATAGAAGTTGGATTAATAATAATAATGTCTGCAAATCCAGCTTCTTGTTCAGCAAAACCATTTTTATCAATTCAACTTCTATTTAGGGAAATTTTCTTTTCAATAATCCAACTTTTATTTCAGTAGGCATTATGTTCATCATTATATTCGTCTAAATAGCATCTGTTTTGGAAGAATTTCGTTCACCCACCCAACTTCTATTCCAGGATCATTAATATCACCAATCCAACTTCTATTTTAACGAACACAGTGGACAACAGTGCACTAACCATTTGTCGTCGAATTAATATGTTGGTGCTCTGCCTTTGCAAGCTTTTGTTCTTAACTTTCTGACACCAGGGGCCGTCCATAAATGACATCACGCGGATTTGTGACGATGTGTGACAAGGAGGAGAGGGGGTCGACGAAATGTGACGTCGCATTATCACATCAAAAGACGTAATTTTATTGAAAACTTACACTCATTTAAACAAGTTCCACTTACTTAGCAGCAGTTGTTACCACAACTAAGCAACACTAATTATGATTATGATAGTCTTTCATCGTGAGGAATGCATAAGATTTTAATCATTATAGGCTACTTAATTTCTCCATGTTTCTTCGTTCTACTATTATACTCTGAAATATTTTATAGTTAAAATTAATTTGTTAGCAATTATAAGAAAATTTGCATAACGTTCTGGACATCTGGTTCGATTTTTTGGAGAAGAGGGTCTGGGCCATGTGACGTGACGTCATATTTGAGGGGGTCATGGCATTTGTGACGACGTGTGACGAAGGGAGGGGTCAAAAATCGTACAAAATTGCGTGACGTCAATTATGAACGGCTCCCCTAGCGTCCAGGCACTTCTTTTTTATACTTTAAGGACTGACTAGGCCTGATCAGCTCATCAAAGATTTCATCAAACCAATGGAACAACTTTTGCTTTTTACTTCTGAAAATTAACCACCAAATGCAGCAGACGTCAGAAGCACACAAGACAAAATTAATTTGATGAGAATGATGAGAATGAGAATGTGTTATGAATCCATTATGTACATGTGCTACTTCCGTTAATAAGTAGGTCTAATGAAAATGTAAAGTTTTGAAATAATAAATAATTAAATGCCATTGATAATAAAGTATCTAGAGGAATTGCACTGCTGCATGGACGCTCATGGACGGCGCCCAGGCTCTGCTGGCCAAATAAGTGGCAGGAGGGCGTCCAGCCGTGAAAATAAATGCATGGACGCCGTCCATGACCGTACAGGCACACTTTAGGCACTCACCATCCAACCACCCGAGTCTACTTGCCCATCATCCTATCTTTCTCTATCTCGATCTCCAGTTTCACCCCTCTGAAATATGTAACCCCTCTTAGTCCATGCTACACGGCCTCTGGCCAGCTCTTGGCAGCGGATTTACAAAAAAGTCAGTTTGCCCATCCTCCTAGTTTGCCTCCAAAACGTCGTCACCTCTCCCACGCTTGAACTCTCCTCTGCTACTTTCCACTCACAACTGAAACGCGAACTTTTCAAGCAATCTTAGATTCTACTAAGCCATCACAGTTGAACCCATCACACGACCACCAGAATCATCAAAAACCACAGTAGGCCTATAGATATAGTCTTCTCGGCTTGATCTCCAAGGAATTTGATATGACACCGTTACCAAACGAAAAGCTTGGCTATTGCGTTACTTGCGTAATTGATCTGGAATAGCACTGGTGAATAGGCTGATCTGAGGTCTCTCTGACGTGGCTTTTTGGACTGATAATTTTTTAAAGGTTTACATATCATACATTACATTACATGCAGCTGCGCTTGAATTGTTTTAAAGCACGCTGTTTTAAGAAATATACTATTTGTAAATCCATGATAATTGTATCCCACTCAAACAACTCTATATCAATTGGGTGACCGTTTTAGCAAAAAAGTTTTTAATCGATTAATCTTTGACATCATGTATTCTTGCTCAGTGATACTTGTATTGTAAATGATAAAGGCTGTTTTGTTATCCTTCTAGTCACGCAGAATTTCAAGAAATTGACGACGAAGAAGATAAGAGAGGTCTAGATCACATCGGAAGCTCACTCCTAGAAAAACGAGAATTTGAAGAGAAACGTGGATTGGATCACATCGGAAGTTCACTCTTGGACAAACGTGGACTAGATCATATCGGAAGTTCTCTCTTAGAGAAACGTGGACTTGATCACATCGGTAGTTCTCTCTTGGACAAACGTGGACTTGATCACATCGGAAGTTCACTATTGGACAAACGTGGACTAGATCATATCGGAAGTTCACTCTTGGACAAACGTGGACTAGATCATATCGGAAGTTCACTCTTGGACAAACGTGGACTTGATCACATCGGAAGTTCTCTCTTAGAGAAACGTGGACTTGATCACATCGGAAGTTCTCTCTTGGACAAACGTGGACTTGATCACATCGGAAGTTCTCTCTTGGACAAACGTGGACTTGATCACATCGGAAGTTCTCTCTTAGAGAAACGTGTACTTGATCACATCGGAAGTTCTCTCTTAGAGAAACGTGGACTTGATCACATCGGTAGTTCTCTCTTGGACAAACGGGGACTGGATCACATCGGTAGCTCTCTCTTGGACAAACGTGGACTTGATCACATCGGAAGTTCTCTATTGGACAAACGTGGACTTGATCACATCGGAAGTTCTCTCTTAGAGAAACGTGGACTTGATCACATCGGTAGCTCTCTCTTGGACAAACGTGGACTTGATCACATCGGAAGTTCTCTCTTGGACAAACGTGGACTTGATCACATCGGAAGTTCTCTCTTGGACAAACGTGGACTTGATCACATCGGAAGTTCTCTCTTAGAGAAACGTGGACTTGATCACATCGGTAGCTCTCTCTTGGACAAACGTGGACTTGATCACATCGGAAGTTCTCTCTTGGACAAACGTGGACTTGATCACATCGGAAGTTCTCTCTTGGACAAACGTGGACTTGATCACATCGGAAGTTCTCTCTTAGAGAAACGTGTACTTGATCACATCGGAAGTTCTCTCTTAGAGAAACGTGTACTTGATCACATCGGAAGTTCTCTCTTAGAGAAACGTGGACTTGATCACATCGGTAGTTCTCTCTTGGACAAACGTGGACTTGATCACATCGGAAGTTCACTATTGGACAAACGTGGACTTGATCACATCGGAAGTTCACTATTGGACAAACGTGGACTTGATCATATCGGAAGTTCACTCTTGGATAAACGTGGACTTGATCATATCGGAAGTTCTCTCTTGGACAAGCGATCAATGGGCAACAGCGAGGCACCTGTGGGATTTGGCATTGAAGATGAAAGCAGAGACGACATCAGGCGACAACAAGACCAGACTGTAGATCCCGTGATGTCCTTTATGATGGGGAAATACCGCAAACTTAGATATAATTGAATATCATTTTGTTTGTAATATAAGGTGAACGCCAGCTCGATAACAAAACTATTAAACAGAACTGCTTGAATAGAACCAGAAAATAAGACTTGCTACAAAAATAGACCATTCAGCAATGCAACACTTTTGTAATGATGGCTCAAGGTTGTAGTTCACTCATGAAGATTCCATCTGTTTAAATTAAAGTGCTAAAATTGAATAAAACATGTTGCAAGCACTTGGTATGAACTTGAATTCTGAATTAACTGGAACTATAGATATTGAAGAGGCCAATTTTTTAAAATGTTTATTAATCAGTCCTCTAATAGATACCGTGCGATTCTCAACCTCTGTGTCCCTCTGCTCCAAAACACAATAAATAACTTTAATAAACGAAAATACAATATATACCGTGTGAAATATTATTTAGGGGTGTAGCATATACATAGTGGCTCAGTAAAAAACCCACCAGAAGAAATGCAATTTCTCAACAACCGATAGAGACATCTTTACCAACCTTTTAAGATTTATAGTGGACAGATTTGTGAACAATCAGTGAAAATTTCATTGAAAACTTTTCATTACCTTTACATCTGTCTAAATTTAATATTTCGTATTTTCGTATTTTCTACACAGAAAAATAGACATAAACTTATAATTTTCAATGTCAAATAACACCACCTATAATTGAAAATTCAGAAATCTGATCTGTTAAGCACTATAACTCAATGCATGTTCGAGGTGTCCGCCCCCAGCTTTCACATGAGGTCGAAGTCTTTTTGTAAAGCTCAGTGTGGCCTTGTTGATCGAGTCCCGCGGCAGCTGGTCCTGTGTTAACTGCAATATTTTTTCAGCTCTTCGATGTTCGTTGGCTTTGGATGAAATGTTCTATAGCGCTCAAGCACAGCTCCCTGGACGTGATAATCGAGAGGGTTTGAGGTCTGGTGAGTTTAGTGGCCAATGAAGTCACTGTAATTGGTGGCAATAAAGTCTTGAGCCAACTTTGCCGTGTGATCAGGCGCTGAATAATGAAATCAGACGGTAGAACAGACTTGCAGTCTTCGAACAGTGAGGGTAGCAGTGTGTCACCGTAAAGCTTTGCGTCTACTTTTGTCTTATCTGGGATGAAATGAGTCATCCCTTGCTTCCGTAACACACGCTGGTAGAAACCATGACGTGCTTCGCAAACTTGGCTCTCTCAACCACAAGGCGACTTTCGTGAACACTGCATTCTTGGCGGAAGACCAAAAACAGTCGTTATGATGGTTAATAGGCGGGTTTTAGGTAACGTTTTTACATCAGTGAAAAAAATCTTATTTGCTAGTCGCTGGCAGACGCTGAATTAGTTTCTGACAATGCTCACGACGTTTTTTTTGACAGATTCTGAGATGATTTGAACTTGAATAAATAATCATTCGACTGTTCATCTCCGTTATGTATAAATACGGAAAATTAAATTTAGGCAGCTGTAATAGTTAAAGCAATGAAAAGTTTTCAATGAAAGTTTCAAGAATTGTTCACAAATCTTTCCTCTGTAAGTCTTAAAAGTTTGGTAAAGATATCTCTACTGATTGTAGTCTTGTAGAGAAATTGCATTTCTTTTGGTGGGGTATTTTTTTTATTGAGCCGCCCTGTATATTGCATAAGCCTAGCGTATTAAATTACTGTTGTTGCTGATTTTCTCTGGCTGCTTCAATCTTTTCCGCTTCTTATCTCTATTTAAGTCAGCTAAAAATACTTCAACTGCGGTACAACCGATTTTTGATAATGCTCGCAATAATGGCATAAAGCCTGACAACTGAAGCTGAAAGACAGAAGTTTTCAATTTAGAGTGAAATAGGCTTTATACAATTCAGCAAAGCTATTGTGCGCTGGTCTCTCCATACGTAACAATCTTCCTGAGGCCCGAGTGTATGAAGCGGTCGTAAATTTGGTCCAGTCTAGCGCTCAAAAACGGACTTGGTACTGGTAGGATGATTATTGGGTATCCGCTCGATAATCCGAAGGTTCGATAGTCAGAAGATTTCATAGCCTACTCCAACGCTAATTGATCCAGAAGCTTGATTAATTGATGAAAAGAATGTGTAAACTGGGAGCTGGATTGATTTGAAAAGAATCATGCCTGAATGAAAGCTGGATGAATGAAAAGAATGGTGCAATCCAGCTTCTAGCCAAACATAATTCTTTACATCAATCCAACTACAAAATAGAACCGCAAGCTTATCACCTATCGACCGGACACCATTCAATCTTCGGACTATCGAACCTTCGGACTATAGACACAGAACCGATCATTGAGGTTGTCGGAAAATGGCGTACATAGAACAATCCCAGATTAACTGGACCAATTATTAGATGGGCGTATTCAAACTTGGTCAAACCCATTATCAATGCATGGTTCCCGCATTTATGGCTAAAAGTATTTATAGGCGATTTTTTTTAATTACCGAAATTTGATACCGCCCTTCTTCCAACAATTTTTGCTCAGGTGTGCATACACACGCCTCAACGGCGCAATTGCAGTTATACTGCAGAGCCATTGTGTGCGAAGGACTTGCTCAAGGTCCCTACACAGTAACTTCCGGACGAGAGTCTAACCGATCGACTACTGTGCCACACGATTTGTGGACTTGATCTGGCCAGGAAGTTTATTATGCTCATTACTTTAATTAACAGATGGTTATGTTAAAATACAAATATCGTGAGAAATGTTTGTAGTCTTAATAAGAGGATTGGGAAAGATTCAAAAAAGTTCCATTCAATAATGAATTTCAAGACATCAAACACCAACCAATCTTCCCCTTCTTCAAGATCAATATAGGCCTACGTACTGCTTTTAGGTGCCTTCTCAGCCTTGGTATTTCCATAAGAAGTTTACATTAAAAACCTTCGATCAACACAGAATTACAGATCATTGTTAATTCATTATTACTCATGATTATTCTGTTCATTATTGCATCCATCACATTCATAATTAAGAGACGGCAGATTAACAAGCACAATATATCATCCTCCGACTTCCTCGCCGTCGTGCTTCTCTCTGTCTTTTGAAATTTGATAATTTTTGAAGAATATGAAATCTGCTTCAATCCAGGCCTAGGGCCAGGATTTCGGTCATTGCTTTGCCTAAGGATGCTTTGGGCACCGAATTTCCTACGTCAATCTGGTCGGTTTATTTAATAATATCATTCATAGAGTATACATATATACTTTTATCATTGTGCCATCCGTCGATCTGTGTCCTCAACAATTTATTTTCGACCATGGTTCATGCCTTCATCTGTTCCCGCTACTGTAACTCATTATAGGCCTACTCATCGGCCTACTAAACTCCGCCTCACTCCGCTCCAGATCTCGAATGTACTCATCGCAGCTGCTCGTTTGATTGCCCATTTTTCTCGTTTCTCACATATCTCTACTTTCATGACTCAATAATTGACATCCTCATTAGCTTCCCCTAACTGATAGGATTCAGTTCAAAATCCTCTTTCTTACATGCAAGTCGTTTAATTCTAAGTGAAGCTCCACGCTATCTTTGTGATCTTATCAGGCAACCTATCTCGGCTACATCTGAACGGCCTCTCCGCTCCTTAGACCGGCAGGACCTTCTGTATAGTACAGTGTTAATTTCGTTCACGAAACTAGAACTAGAACTAAATTGAACTGGCTATCGTTCACGGGAACAAAAACGAGAACTAGAAGGAAATTAACAACTAGAACTAAATAAAAACGGAAAACTAGATGCAGAACTAGATAAAAACGAAAACTAAAATAAAATATTGAACGAAAACTATAGAAATTACAAGTATCGATTTCTTTCCTTCCGTGCTAATTTAGGTCAAATCCAAAATGAAGCATGAAGATCTGGAGCATTAAAAAGTTCAAATTTCTGGCAGCAAAGTTGAATAAACGAGACATAACTAGAGTAGACACAATGTCACAATGGGAAAAATATTCAAGAAGAAATGGGCAGAGGTGATAAAGTATAGTGGAGACAATGCCTCAAGATTCTAGTCCGAGAAAAAGGATGATTTGTCTAACATTATAGCTCCTCTAGTTGAAGATCTTCTCGTAACTCCTGCCTTCCAGGCTAATGTTGAAAAGATCGTTTCTTTATGTAGACTTTTAACGGCAGGCAGACGCAACACGATGTTATAATCTTTGGGAATGCGAGCTTGTCTTAGGCTAAATTTGAATGGGTTAGCAGAATACTCGATAACCATCATTCCTAATAACTAATGGACAGTGAATGAATGAATGTCCGATTTATTGGGGTTTATTTATTTATTGTCGTTTTCTAAAACATGATCGTAAGATTAGACAATCGTAAACTAAAACCATAACTAAAATGATTGGATGAATAAAAACTAAGCTAAAACGGAAATGATTTCACGAATAATAACTAAACTAAAACTAAAAGAATTTTCATAAATGGAACAAGAACTAGAACTAAACTGAAATGAATCGCACCAAACTAAATAAAAACTAAAACAAACATGATTTCTTGAACTAAAATAACACTGGGTCTAATAATACCTCAGTCTAGAACTGCCACAGCTTAGCAGCGTGCCTATTCCTCTGTTGGCCCTTTGCTCTGGAACAGTCTTCCTGCTGTGACTCGTGCTGCAATCTTATCTAGTAGCACAGCTGCTTCTTCTCGTCCTCTTAAGACTTTTCTTTTCTCTATCCAAGTTTTTCGCACTTGGAGTAACTCGATTAATCGATTAGTTTGACCAAGCCTACAAATCAGTCCTTCAGCAAAGATGGTAGAGTCTAAGACTCGTGCCATTTTTGCTTTTAGTTTCAGGTGTAAAGGATGGCATCAATTTTAAACACGGTCATATGCTAACATTCACATAAGGAAAGTGCTAGGCAAATATACCAACTCTAGGGAAATATACCAACTCTAGCCATCAAAAGAAGATCCAAACGGACCAAATGGGTATATCATTTATCAGAAAAACTGACACACCGCAGTTAGTTAGGCCTACATGAGATAAAGATTTGGTTGCCTTCGGATAGTTCGGTAGGCCTATAAGTCTGAGCATTGTTCATTTCTACGCTAGATTAATTGTTATCTATTTTGTTCTAACCTTATCAGTAGCTTTAAATTTGTACAAAAATTCTTGGGATAACTAAATGAGTCAGCAGACACGATGGTACAGTGAAGTCGATGGTAGACAGCTGAATCGACTGAAGAATGGTGTGATATAGAACGAGTAGATCTAGGTAATCGTGCACTCAACATTCCACAATTTACAGCTTCCACAAAAGTGAAGTCTCGGAAACCTGTTTATTCACAGGCCCTTGAGATAAACAACATAGATTGGCAGAAGATCAAGATCCGGAGTCAGTCAGGCAGTTATAGGGTGGATGGTGTTTAGAGTTGAAATAGCGAGCCTACCGAAGGAGGTAAAGGAAGAGGAGGAATCACAATACGATCTGAAAACAGTGTCTTACGGTTTTAATGAAAGATAATTGATGGCAGATAAAACAGCAGCTTAGGTTTTGGTGTGTTCGTATCATGGATCAATTTTCTTGGTCATAAATTCGTAATGCTGGAGAGAATTTGTTCCAGAGAGGTGGGACAGCAAAGGCTACGCCGAGATTTGAAATTCTTCTTAATGAGGTCACGGAAAAGCAGTGTTAAAGTGGAAGAGAAGCAAGTGGTACTATGAGGGGGTTTCACGAGATTTTCCCGCCAAAACGTGACGTCACCTAATGAGCGAACGCACACGTACGGGCAGACATACGCACACGGGACAAGAGGTATAGGCACACGGACAGGCAGACATACGGACACATACAAGGACACATACAAGGACACATACGAGAGCACATACACATACAGGCATACGCACACATAGATGCAGACATACGCACACGGACAGTCAGACATGCGCACACATACAAAGACACGGACACAGACACGCACACATACACTGACAAGGACACATACAAAGACACATACGCTCACATACATACACACATACAAAGCACGCCTACCCGTCAATTATAGGCTTACGGCTTAGCCATTGGCTGACCGGCAGCGGCTGGCCCTTCCCCTTCCCTAGGGCGGCACGCTCATCAAAGGAACGTCCAAGCGTGTTTATAACTCTTGTGGGAATATTAATCCCCGGCCATAGGTCGTAAAATTGGCGAAATGTATACGATAAAGTCAATCGCCAGACCATCGAAGGCATGCGATCAGAGGAGGGATGTTTTATACAACTTTTAAAGGAACCCATACAAAAACATCATTTAAATACGCGCGAATTCAACCAACAGTAGATCTTTTAACTTAGGCTCTATATAAATGCGACGCTTAATACTCCAGCAATTCTGACATCTAAAATACAAGCGATGTTTAGGTCTCGGGCAGAATCTGACAACAATGGTACTAACTGACTGACTTACTTACTTACTGAATGATATCAGATGCTTGTTTATCTATAAAACTTTGGAAAATAGCGACGCTCGTTTAGTATCTACGATGAACTCGAAGCATAAACTGATCGCATCAAAACATTATACGAAAAGTAACGACATGTGCCCCTCCATCGTAGGCCTATACGTAAAAGAACGCGGTTTTGTCGAAACGGTAAAATCGACCGCGAGTAGTGACGATTCCGAACCAGAAAATGTCGATATCGAAGATGTCGCCAACGATGAGCGAAGATTCCGAAACGGGAATAGTTGAAGTATCATCGAAAGAAGAATTGCCCGATTGAATTACATCGAACAGAGGCAGTTGCGATGGCAGCGATGACGAGAAATTCGTCTCCGCTGCGGACATTTTGGACGAATATTCAACATAGAAAGGTGTTTTGAAAGTGACTCTTACGTCATGGTCCTTATAGGTCATTTGTTAATAAGAATGCAATAAAACCTACGGTTTGACACCAAAAACACCAGTCTATGTTTAATGGTTCTGTAGTTTTATTTTGATAATTTTAGCTTTCGGAGGCCATGTTGGACACCATTTTGAGAGTGACTCTTACGTCATGGTCCTAATAGGTCATTTGTTAATTGGAATGCGATGAAGCTTACGATTTGACACCAAAAACACCTTTCTATGTTGAATGGTTCCTTAGATATTGACAATTATAGTTATCGGCGGCCATTTTGGACGCCATCTTGAAAATGACCCTTTTCTGATGGTCAGATTTGAGCCGATTTTTACTACTTTAATAAGCATGAAAAATGGTATCAGAATCCGTTAAGAAACCTTTTGCTCGCAATTTTTGAGGGTTACGTGTTTTTTGCGTTAGATTGGCCCGATTATATCAAAAACAATCCAGAAGTCAGATGGAGCGAAAAAGGAACACTCGTTTTGAAGAATACGACTATTTCTAAAACGCACGCCGTCGACTTGGCTAACGATCTGATGAGAAAAAGAATTTCGACGCGCGTGCCAACGAATGGAGACGTCTCGCCGACGTTTTAAAAGATCACAACATACCTCACGAGTTAATCTGGAACGAAGACAGATGGAACTATATTAGCCAGTAACTACGATCTCCGGACGAAGATCGACCGCGTCGTCGATCGGACGACGCAAAGAGCAGCGAAGGACATTGATATGGGCTGATGGAGTCGTATTTCGACGCCGTAGCATCCGGCTAGTTTCGGATGCGTGAAAACGGTCAAGAGACATTTAAAAAAACGAATTGAAACTAAAGATTTTAAAACTTGGTTATGGGATAAACACGCTTATAGTTTGCATAAGCCTGTCAGATTAAAATTTAGACGTAGACAGGAGCTACAGCTTTCGGAAAACAGTTCTTGAGAACTAGTTTGCAACTAGCCAACGACGTTGCGGACGGGCACAATTTCAAAGAGGCTAGCAAATCTCGTATTCCGGCCGGTATAAAAGTGTTTGCGTCGACCAACCATTTCAATAATCAAAGTGGTAGCGGCGGTAAGAGACGCAAGAAATCCTTAAAGAGATTAAATATAAAGCTTGAGATCGATATATTCGACGAGGAATAATGGCCTTCGTTCACCCGCAGTCTTGCGAATGCACCAAGAGCGAATTGGATCTCTTTGTCGTACCTCCGACGCAGACCAGCGTAGAAAGCGGGACTTTTGTGGAATATAATCCAAGTCCGACAATTTTTCAAGGAACTCCTATCGAATTCAGCATTACAGGTGCCGGACAAGACTATTTGGATTTGTCGAGCGCTCAACTGTACGTTAGAGCTAAAATCGAGCGCGCAAACAACGACAACATAGACAGAGGCGGTCCCATCAATCTGTTTCTACACAGTCTGTTTTTGAAAGTCGACATTACTTTAAACGATACTCTCATCACAGATTCAAACAATACCTACGCTTACAAAAGTTATTTGAAGCCGATTCGTGGCCAAAAATTTCTCAACTCACTTCGGCGCTGTATTACAAAGACGTGTCTCGACACCTGAAAAATGCTAATCCGCACGACGACCCCGCTCTAAACTCTGGATTCAAGATACGTAGCGCAGTAACCAAAGAAGGAAAAGTCGTGGACATGTTAGGATGCATTCACAGCGACCTGTTTTGTCAAGATCGATTCCTTTCTAACGACGTTAATATAAAGTTGCGACTTGTCATGATATATAAATAAAGATCCATTTTGTCTAATGTCGTCCATTAATGACGCCACATTTAAAGTACAAATCTTGGATTGCAAACTATACTTTATAAAACTGAAACTCAGCCCTTCTGTATTCGTGGCGCAAGCCAACGCTTTGGAAAGAGGGAACGTGAAATAGTCGATCCGTAGAGCCGTATGTAAAACATTTACCGTGCCAGCCGAAAATTTTGGCGCCACTAAAGAAAGCCTCTTCTCCGGACAGTTGTCTACCAGAATAGTCATCGGATGCGTGGACAATGACGCGCTTAACGGAAACTACAAGAAGAATCCATTCAATTTTAAGCACATGAATCTGACTTAGTAACAGTATACCTGTATGGTCAGCAACAATCCGTGAAACCTCTCGAAATCAGCTTTGCCAATAATCAGCTTATTAACGCTTGCGACACCCTATTCATGGGAACCGGAAAGTGGATGCGAGACAAAGGAAACAAAATTGGCAGAGACATTTTTTAGTGGATACGCTCTCTACGCCTTCGATCTGAATCCGGACCTCTGCGAGGGCGATCATTTAATTTGATTAAACACGGAAACGTTCGACAGGATATGAAATTTTCTAATGCTTTGGCCAATACGATAAACGCCATAGCCTTCGCCGAGTTTGAAAATATCTTGGAGATTTACAGATCCCTGAACGTAGTTTTCGATTACAAAAACTGAAAATGGACGGATCCAGAATTGAAACGTTACTTCGACGCGATGCTAAATGCGCCTCGGTGCTTGCCGGAGTATCCGCGCGCGATCGCCAACCGAAAGCTATACCAGGACTCGTTTCCAATAGGCCTACTGATCCTCACTACAAAGCCGAACAACATTGGATCATGTTGTATGTGGAGAATTTTTCGTACGGAGAATATTTCAACTCGTTCGGCAGACCGCCAGAAGATGACTTTAGAGATTTTCTGAACAGACATTGCGAACATTGGGTTTTTAACAATAAACATTTACAAAGTTCCGTTAGTCGTTTCTGCGGACACTATTGCATTTTCTACTGTTTGCATAGATGTAGAAATAAAAATGTTTTTGCAATTATTAATGCGCTTACTTTGAATACTGGACTTAACGATTATTTGGTTCATAATTACGTGTGTAAGACGTTCGCCAATAAAATTTATTGAAACGTTTCCGTCATTCTTTTAATGTGTAGGAGTGAAAAATTGCCCGAGCGCGTCGGCGATACAATATATGCGGTTGGGATGAGAAATGGGTAACTAGTTGTAGTTGTAGCAGATGTTGACTTTATTGACTTTCGCCACTTACGGCCGTGGACGAATATTCCCACAAGAGGCATTAACACATGGCTTTGATGAGCGTGCCGCCCCAGGCCCCAGTGGAGAGGAAAGGCCAACCGCCGCCGGTCCCCCAATGGTTAAGCCGTAAGACTATGATTGACGGTTAGGCGTGTCTTTTCGTATGTGTGTGCACATGTGTGCGTGTCATCGTATTAATATATGTATGTGAACGTATGTGTCTTTGTATGTGTCCGTGTCAGTGTATGTGTGCGTGTCTTTATATGTGTCTTTGCATGTGTGCGTGTCTGTGTCCGTGTCTTTGTATGTGTGCGTGTGTCTGCTTTTCCGTGTGCGTAAACCTCTTGGCCGTGTGCGTTCGTCTGTCCGTACGTTAGGAGACGTCGCGTTTTGGCGGGAAAATCTCGTGAAACCCCTGTATACTACTACTGGAGCGGAATGAACGAAATGGTTAAAGTAATCGTGAACAACTGAGGGCTGGGACTTTTGGAGTCTGTTGTATTTGTCATATAATCTATCACTCATATGAGTGGTCGCTGGCTATGACAAATTTGTATTAAATCCGTTCAGGCATTTTCAGCCAGTGGATTTATTTGAGGACAGATGTGGTAGCGTTTGGGGTTGTTAATGCCTATAGCACGAACGGGAGCAATTCTGAATGCTTTGGAAGCAGTCATTTGGGTGAGGCCTCTGTTCAGGATAGGAGATTTGCAGTTTAGGCCTAATCAGTAATCCAATTTCACATGAGTCACAGATGTAGCGATTGTAGGCTTACATATGCAGCTAGGGGCCGTTCACATATTATATAACGCTCAAGGGGTAGGGGATTGGTTTCTATTTTGATAGCGTTATATTGTGTAGGGTGGGGGTAGGTTGAAGGTGTTGTTATATAACAAACTTTTTCAGCTTGTGCTATTTTGCCTGTTTGCCTGCCAACTGGAAATTCCATGTACCACTGACCTTCTTTGTTTAATCGAAGTTCACAATACGTTGTGAACCAAAATTAGCACCATCAGCTGTCACCTGGCGAATTCATTTATTATTTATAAATCCACTTTAAACCATTTTCTGTGCATAGCTTTAAATGCTCTTAAATACAATTCTGTGTGATTTGTTATGATCCCTGCCAACATGCCCATCAATATTGAGCCCATCAATTTTGCTCTCACAGACTTTGTTGTCGTTCACTCATTCGCAGTCCTTGATTTATAGGCCTATAGTTGTATAGTACATGTATGTCATTTCCGAACTTTCTCTGGCCATTTCTACGCACAATTATGTCTCTCATTTGCGTCTTTTCGCGTTTTGCCCCAGCGCCAATGTTTGCCTTGCATATCAATCCAAGTAAAAGCAAATAATTCTAGTTGAAAATTTATAAAATTGGCCTATTTGTGGATGATGCCAAACTTGTGCTGAATTTCTACTGCCTGAGAGCTGCAATGAATGGCCTACGGAGACCTTTGCCAACACCTCCTCGTGGTGGTCTCTGGGCGTGGAGTTAATCCAGCTGGTTGACTGCAGGTCGAAGATTGGCAGCAGCACGTTGCCATTCTCTGTTTGTTTTCAGGATAGTGTGCCGTACTGTCTGATGACCAAGTCAGTTCTTAATTTACCGACGGTGGCGACAAGATCTTATTTTGGTAAGCTTACTTCTAAGCGTGAACGTTTCGCAAAAAAGTTATCCACTGTAATGACAATAATAGTAAGTTACTAATTAATAACCTGTAATGCTGTAGCAATCAATAACTCAAATCTACACATAGCCTATCACTGCTCCAATTGTTAGTATACCAGATGTCGTGACCTTGAACTGATCGTAATGGTTTCCTTCTCTTCCGACCCAATCCACCTCTACACTTCTATTTTATCCTGCATTCTGTTTCGATGCCCATTATCAAGTAATACCAGATGGGACTTATTAGCCATGGCAAGTCTAGCCCTAAATTGTTGACAGAGAGAGGTCTACGGCACTCTGTCGTACGGATGATATGGGAACAGCATCATACCATTATTTAACTACTGAGTCCCATCAACACGTTTTTCAATTATATTTTTTTATTGCACAAATTACACACCACCTATACCGATTGAGAGACGCGGTAAGGCGTCCTAAGTAAGAAAATATTTTGGCCTCTCTTATACACTGAACATTAATATTTAAAAAAATAATAACAATGACAATAACAATTATAACAATAATGAAAATTATTATTATTATTTATAGCCAGGTATACATGATCCCTCAGGGGCTAGAATATTAAGTCTTGAATGGCGCTACATAAATTTAAAGTAAGATTGTGACTATACTCTGTTTACTTGCAATTTCTCAAACAGTGTGTGTATCTGTAAATGCTATAGCATCAGATTTTTTAGTGAAAGTTTAAGTTAGTACTAGTTAGAGGTTACAGAAAATCGTAATGTTTTGGCAGGTAATACTCGCGGTTGTTGTGTGCCTGCCTTTAAGATTGAGTAGAAAGAAACAAAGGATTGAATAAATTAGAGGAAGACCACATGGGGAATGGACAGATGACTTTGAAGAATTGGGTGGAACCAACCGAACAAGTATCCAAGAGTTGAGCGTTGAGCCACACTGCAAGGAACAGAGTCTACAGAGAGGTGTGGAGAGATGTTGTTAGAACGACGTCAGATATCTATGGAGTCCATGGTTGTTGACTGGTTAATTGATGGAGAAAGCACTATTGCATCCGGTGGCTGATCGGTTAGAGCGGTCGGCCCGTAACACTCAGTGTGCGCAATTGCTCTGCAGTAAACTGCAATTGCGCCGTCAAGGCGTGTGCACTTCTGAGCAAAAGATGTTGGAAGAAAGGCGATATCAGATTTCAGAAGAAATTAAGAAATAAATTACAATTGGCCTGTTTCCAGTTGAAATTGCTTGAGGAAAGGAGGACTTGGGGAGACGGATGACAGGGCAGGTCAAGCGATCAGATCACCGGATCACGGGAATTAAATTCTTGTCCCATTACCTCTTACCAAAAGTCGGCGCCTATGTATGTCAACTTAAGCAGACCAGAAAACGTGATAGTAATGCGCATCAGTGGAAGAGTAGGCGCACAGCTACAGAGCGGGTGATACGTTGCACAGTACATAGGTCTGATAGCTTTAGGCCTATTATTGTGGAATGGTGGCTTCTCTAACAAGGATGGGCATCTGATGCCGCATGAGACACTTGTTGACATGAATTCAATGAGTACTGATCGAGTAGCCTACTCAGTCTATCGTTGCGCATTTTTATTTAAGAGTAACATCTGTAGCTTCATGACATCGCGAGACAGCGACGACGACGAGTAGACTCAGTTCAATCTGAAATTCATTCAGACCAACGACTATTATTTTGATGTGCGTCGTATATACGGGCATCTTGGCTACTCGCCGGTTATTTCTCGCTCATACATAGCAACGACGACCACGGCCTATTCGAAGAATAGTTAATTCGGGTGTAAACCTTATTCAGCGAATACGCTATTCCAATGCTATGCATATGGTCCCCAGAGCAATTGTGCGCGAAGAACTTGCTCATGGTCTCTACACTGTGACTCCTCGGACGAGGGTCGAACTCGCTCGCTCAGGGTGCACTGCACGTTACGGGCCGACCGCTCTAAGCAATCGGCCACCGTTACACGCCTGAATGCTTTCTATTTGTTAAGACCGGATCTTATAGGCTACAGCGGGAAATTCTTGTTTGTCCTTATTCAGCTCCAAGCCCAGCTCTATGCATTCACATTATGTGCGTGATGACGGTTTCTGGAGGTTGTGATCTGTGGATGGTTGTTTGTTCTCAGTTAATTTGTCACTGTCGACACAGTTGTAGACAATGTTTAACCAGCATATATATGTATATATAATATATTACATATATATAGATAAATCAATCAATCAGTGTTTATTCAGTAATACAGCATAGATCATGATACAAATGTTTCGAGTAATCACAGACAGTACTTTTGCCTATCACCGAAAGAGACCCAAATAGAGACTATATATATATATATATATAAATTCATGACGGCTTAGTATATAATAGAGACTATATATATATGCAATGTGTAGTAATGTGGAAGGAATACGAAGCAGCAATCTGTCAGCAAAGCTGACAATCAGTTATCGGCTTTTCTGGTGCATAGCGGGCGTTGTCTGTGATCACTGATCAGCTATGTAGGCCTAATGAATAAAGTTACATCCAAAAAGTGCATCCAAATTCGATCATGCCATTACAGTCAAAAAATCTCCCTACCAGCACATGTCATTTATGTTGCAAGGTCTATATTAAGTCGCTTTATTTCGTTAACAAAAACTAACGCGACTGCCAATTATTTTGTCCTGCAAAAGTCCCGGATGCAGTCGCAGACATAATCTAGGTCAATGACCTAGTTATCGTCGGCTTCATATCTCTTGCATCAGAGGCGTCCAGATAGGGGTCCGTAGGCAAATGCCTCCAATTTCAGGTGGAGGGATATATTCTTTTAGTCTTAGGGGTAATATCTTGTTTTTCTGACACTTGGGACCGGGAGTATGCCTCAATCACTCAGAGGGGAATTGACGCCCCTACCTTGCATAGGCCTGTTAGTCCCAGAACACGCTAGTCCTCTTACAAACTCCGATAAATTGTTTCCACCAAGAGTGGTTTGCAATGAGAGGAATACAAAATTTATGACGGCTTAGTAAATTTTTACTAATTCTAGATCTATAGATTTCTGACCAATTGCTTCCGTTTCGACATATGGAAGCAGGGTTCATGAAATAGGTAGACTAGATTGTCATATCCATGCAGTGCCTGTAGAATGTAGGTGGTCAAATAGATAATTGTAGGTATTATTCAATGAAGAGGTAGTTTGGGGACTGATAGTCGGAAATTAGGGTGTGTGAACAGTTTTGGGCAATGGCGATGGAAGAATGTGAGTTTATATGAGTGACTGAGATGAGAGTAGGCCTATATAGTGTAACTGCGTTCAGGATCTCTGTTAGTAGCCTAAGTTTATACCTGATCCCAGATAGGTTTAGAATCTTGCAAAGGTCAGTAATATGAGATTTCTTTAGAGATTGTACGGTTAATTTTGAGGGATTGAGATGAGACCTAAGTGACAAGTCAAATCAACATTAATTAGTCATATGAGACGGTTTTAAATTCGAAACACCTGCTTGATCCATGGCATCAAATAATAGCCTAACTGTTCTTTCTGGATAGAATTTGTCCAGAAATCGGAGAGATTCGATGTAGAATTGTTACCAAGGTTTCATGTCTAGACTGATGAGCTGTTATTGATCGCAGTAGGCCTATAGATATATTGAAGCTAATTGAATAGACTAGCATTCTGATCATTGGTTCGTTTTCTTGATGTTTTCTTAATTTTTAGGCTTATTATTATATTAGCCTATTATTAAGTTTATCAGCAATCAGTTAATAGTAAAACGATTAACGCTGTATATAACGTGAGCCCAGTATACATACTATAGGCCTAAAATTTAGACCTATGTAGGGCCTACTGTGCTCACGTTATATACAGCGTTAATCGATTTACTATTAACTGATGGCTGATCTGTGAATTATCACAATGAAATTTAAGACATAGGCCTACTGTACGAGCCTGAATCGAATGATTGATGCGAATTGATTGAATTGCGATAGCGCAGGTCTGCAAGTTGCTGCGATTCGCCAAAACTTGTTATCAAGAACAGACTGCAACAGGAAAAATAGATACGTACGTATACGTATACCTACCCCTGTAGGCCCTATGATGTGCGTACTTTCTGATAAATATTGAACCACAGATGGCCCCCGATTTCCATTCTCTCCTTGCGTGATGTGAAGGCGGCGTTTGGCACAGTTGATCACGGTATGTTCTACTTAGGTAACCATCTTTTAGTCCTGCTGGTATAATTCTCGGGACAGGCTTCTTTCCTGCTTGTGTGGTATCTGGTGCTAGTAATTCATGTGTTTCAGGTCCATTATCCAGGGATGTGGTCTCGAGACAGTCTCGAGACCGGAAAACTGCGGTCTTGGTCTTAGTCTCGAATGCGTCGGTCTTGGCCTTGGTCGTGGTCTCGAATGCGTCGGTCTTGGTCTTAAGGGAACGGTCTTGGGACTGGTCTCCGTCTTAGGTTAGCGTTCTTGGTCATTTGCCGTAACAGAGCAATTTCTTTTATATTTGTCGGCTATTTTCGATTATTAGAGACACCGGTGTTTAGGCCCTAGACGATTGTTATTTATTTACGACGTGCTAGCCATCTATATATATATATATATATATATATATATTTATATGCTAGGTTGTGCATAAAGCGCATTTGCAAAGGAACAAGCCATTTGAAAATTTGCTTTCCCAACATTTCAAGGTTTGGGACAATCTAATAATTATGTGGTCGGCCACGTGTAGTCACTATTAACCTACAATTCCGAGTACAAGTATAGGCCTTCGTCATTCAAGCGGAACGTTAATCTTCTTATTCAGATGTCCTAAAGTACGTATTTACCTATCGTATACTGTAAGTAATTTAAAGTGTGATATGCTCATACCGTAGTCAACCCTGCCAACATGCCCATATTGAGTCCATCTCCAAATTAGATGGGCTCATGGGCTGGGGCTAGCCCATGTCAAGCCCATCTGGGCGTGAGATGAGGAGCATATTATCTGAAAGAAAGAAATGTGGGCGATGACTGGACTTGTGGGCTGGGGTTGCCCACATCACACCCATATGGGGTTGCCCTTATCAGCCCATTAAGCAACTTTTGCAATATCCGACTTTTGGGTGGGCGAGGAGTGGGCTCGCGGGCTTGGGCTTCCCATATCAGGCCCAGATGGGATCACGCTTAGCAGCCCATTAACCAGCATATGCAATATCCAATTTTTTGTTGGGCAATGAGTGGGCTCGTGGGCTGGAGTCGCCCACATCACACCCAGATGGGATTACGCTTAACAGCCCATACACCAACTTTTACAATATCCAACTTTTGGTTGGGCGATGAGTGGGTTGTAGAAGTTCTTTAAGCGCTTCCAAAACTGAACAGAGGAGATAACGAAGAGTCCCGCCCTAAGGTACGTGGAGCGCAAGACTATTCCAACTGAAGGGGCCTATAAGCAAAGCTCCTTGTTTGGGCCGTAGCAGTGCGCATACGGGAGACCAGCAATAATTAGGGCTGTGAATTATTCACGGTCGCCGAGGGATCAGCAAATTTCGCGAATTTTGGATACTACCGCGAATTTTAACGTTTTGCCGCGAATGACCGCGAATTTTACAGCTTTCTCGTGTTGCTTAATTTGAGTTTTTGATGTAGACCATGTGGTAAAGGCAAAGGTTATAAACATCAGTTACGACGTTAGTTATGAGTCTTCGTGTGCTAAAACATTCGGTGGCTAGAGGAAGGCGTTCAGTTTAAGCCCGGTACGTTTCAGGTGATCGGCGAGCGACGATCTATTGTTTTGCAGAACATGCAGTGTGCACTGTGCACATCGAATGTAATCGGAGGGACAGTTGCACTAAGCACGCGAATAATCACCGTTCACAAGCGCAAAGCACAGAATGTAGAAAGTGGAGAGGCGAAATCCGCGAAATGGAAATGATTGCAACCTGCTCTATCAGCTGTGTGTTGCAAAGCAGACGTCGCAGCAACAGTACCCGCCATTATTGGCATGAATGGTCGTTGATTGTGCAATTTGTGTACCTAGCACATTTGAACGCGCCCCGAATTCTATGTTTCTGGCCGCGAATTGGCCAGCGAAATTTTCAATTTTCGACCGCGAAAAATTTACAGCTCTAGCAATAATCCATGGGCAGATGAACGGAGAGAAGCCCGTTGGGGAAATGGAAAACATTCTGGTGCATATCGAGAGCCCAAAGGTACGCCGGAGCAGAGCCAACAAGACAGTTTCGCATCAGAGTAAAAACTTTAGAGTGTGTGCGTTTAGGTGCAGGAAGCCAATGAAGAGATCACGGATGAAGATGAGATGTGTGAAAACTTAGGGATGCCACCAATTAGTCGACGGGCTGACGATTTATGTTTCCCAGTATGTGTCAACGGCTCCTCTGGAAGCTCTCTCGGTCTGAATTCAACTCCTTCAACGGGGTCGCCCGCCCCGTATTAATCCAACATGTTCATTGGGGAACTCTTCCCGTATGTTATCTCAACGGTCACCGAAGCCTCTCTGAATATAAACGTTCGGTTCGTCGGGGCTTTACCCGATCTCTATTTCTCACGGCCACCGACGGGTCACCATCTTCCCCGTATTCCCGTACAGAACTGTCATTCATTTATTTCACACGATCGGACTTTAGCGCACTCTCGAACGGCTACCCAGACCTGTGAGCATTTCTCACGATCGGTCTCTCCTCTGTCAGCCTCTTAACACCTACAATAAGGGTATGGTCCGTCTTGCGATCAACGGCAGAGGGGCCCACCCCGCCAGATCAGCTAAAAGCAGCACCGACCTGACCGCGAGAGCGGCTGTCACTAGGGGTCGTATTTATATGGGAAACTTTACGATCACTCAACGATCTCTGGAGTGGTACGAGAACCACTCTACGTCTGAAGCATTACGAACCACTGCTTCACATATATAGCAATGCACCGTATGTCAGGCTATACTCAAGCCTATTCATGTATCTGCAAGCTATGCGCTGACTTACAAACGCCGATAGGTCTTCCCTCCTATACCGAAGTTGCAAGGCGCAACACTGTTTAAAATGTACGTTAATATAACGCTATGGCGAGCCGATTATTTAAAAATAAATCCTTAATTCAAGCCTTGTGGCCTGTCCGCCACAGTGCTACGGACTTCCTTGGTGGCTGGATGTCGTCAAATCGGCTTCGGTTGAACTCATCCAAAACTCAATTTATCTGGCTTGTCACCAGACAGCAGCTGGGAAAAATTGATCTATGTGCCTTCGCTGGTCAGTTTCGGTATACGTTAGTTTTAGATTCGTCCCTTTACTCTCCTGTGATTAAGTTATGAAAATTGATTGCTTCCACAATGACCACAAGTAAACAATTCAACACGATTAAGTTCCATCTAAATGCACAGACGAAAAGAAAATGGCGTACAGTATAAAAATTATGCTGCTACAAATAACTCTAATCGTAATCGTTAACTTCTCAAAATTTCTAAAGCGCCACTCGAAAGTCAAATTCAGGACACCAGTTTATTGAATGATTATGTTGCGTTCACTCTCATAAGAGAACATTAAGGTGTTCGAAGGTAGTTTTGTATTCACCTCAGACCTGAGGTCAACAAAGAACTACCTTCCAACTGCTTGCTTAAGAAAATGTGATGGGCCAAATGCGTCATATTTTCTCTGTAGGGCCCTGGCTTTGCATAATATTAAGTAGCTTACATTTGGGTAGTCCACTCATTATAAGTCTTTCAGGTAGTTCATTATTTCCCATTTTGACGTAGTACTCATTAAACTGACGTAGTTGTCTGTGATTGAACGTTAGATGTTACAATCAGACGGGTATAAGCAGATGCTCTAAACAATATAGCAAAACGCCACAAGATCTGTATAATATTTATCTATCTCAATTTATCATCTATGACTCTCTCTATTAATCTATCTATCTATCTGTCCGTCTATCTATGTCTCTATCTGTCTATCTCTATCTGTCTATGCAGTCTTTCTATATCTGCCATGTCTATCTATCTATCAATCAATTTCCATTTAGGCCTAGGCCTATCATCTATTTTCTCTCTCTATCTCTTACACCCAATCGCTAACTCTGTCTTTTGTTATTTCTCAATCTTCAAACTAAGTGTCTCTTTTTCACTCTTTCGCTATCGCTGCAGTGTCTGTTCTCTCGCTCTCCGTTTTCTCTCATTCAGTTTTACTCTCACGGACTTTGTTTCCGATTACTCATTGACTTATAGGCCTATGCTTGTGTAGTAGGCCTATGTCGTTTCCGAACCTTCTCTGGCTATAGGCCTAGTATTTGTATGCGCAATCATGTCTCTGATTTACGTCTTTTCGCGTTTTGCCCCAGCGCCAATGTTTGCCTTGCATTTCAATCCAAGTAAAAGCAAATAATTCTAGTTGAAAATTACTGAAATTGGCCTATTTGTGGGTGATGCCAAACTTGCGATGACTTTCTACTGCCTGAGAGCTGCAATGAATGGCCTACGGAGACCTTTGCCAACACCTCCTCGTGGTGGTCTCTGGGCGTGCAGTTAATCCAACTGGTTGACTGCATGGCGAAGATTGGCAGCAGCACGTTGCCATTCTCTGTCTATTTTCAGGATAAGATAATGTGCCGTGCTGTTACTGCTGTAAATCTGATGACCAAGCTAGCTCTTAATTTACAGACGGTATGTTACTAATTAATATATATATATATATGCCTGTAAGGCGATAGCAATCAATAACTCAAACATCGCACCATTATTTGACTAGGCCTATTGGGTCCTATCAACACACGTCTTCATGAGAATCTTGGCAGTTCAGGTATCTCACATAGTTTAAACAGAAACACGCACAACACAGGTCTAGCATGTAATAATCGACAGCTGCATTCAAAAACATTCTGTACAATCATGATCAATTTGTAGATCAAAGCTGAAGATCACATGATACTGCTTATCTTCTAGGATGACATTTGCATAGGCCTACATTGCACTTATCCCAGACGATTCGCCATTCGCCAGTTTCCTTGAAGGCTTTAGCAAACTAAGTTTCAATGAGCATGGTCATGCTTCAATAAGAATAGTCATGGTTGGCAGAGTATCATTTTCATTTGTAAACACATTCTTCAATCTTGCTTATTGTTGCTAGATACAGCGAGAGTCCAAGGAGGACACAGACAGCTGGGAAGAAGGATAAGTGATATTATGGTTTAAATAAAAATGAATTCACTTGGAACAATTATTTTGGTTCGTATTATTAAGATGTTTGATTTTATTTTCTATAGTATGTGTAAATAGTTTATATGCTTGCTTAAATACCCAATTGTAGTCGTAGTATAGGCCATACACTCTTTATCATTCGCTATTAAATAGGTAGAGTTGTATCGCGAACCTATCGATAAATACCTGATAGTCCAATATCAAACCAATGGATTCTGTGTGATACTGTATCCTCATTAATTTTCTAGTGCAAAACAGGAAGGAAACAAAAATGGTGCTTTAAAATAGGATTTACGTCACTACCATGTATTATCATGCTGCAGGCTATTAGTAGGATTTGTTGTTGTTTCTGTGGTGGGGTTGGGAGTAGGTAGCATATTTGTTATATAATATACGGGTAGGCGTCACAGCTGCTGTTATATAGCGTTATTAAGGGTAGGGGTGGGTCAAAAATTAAGTTTATGCGTTATATAATATGGATTGAAGCAGATTTCGTATTCTTCAAAAATGATTAAATTTCAAAAGACAGAGAGCACGACGGCGAGGAAGTCGGAGAATGATATATTATGCTTGTTAGTCTGCCGTCTCTTAATTATGAATGTGATGGATGCAATAATGAACAGAATAATCATGAGTAATAATGATTCGAATTAACAATGATCTGTAATTCTGTGTAGATCGAAAGCCTTTAATATAAACTTCTTATGGAAATACCAATTAAAAGGCTGAGAAGGCACCTAAATGCAGTATATACGTATATGCCTGTAGATCTTGAAGAAGCAGAAGATTTGCCAGTGTTTGATGTCTTGATATTATTGTTGAATGGGACTTTTTTAATCTCTCCCAATCCTCTTAAGATTAGGCCCTACAATCATTTCTCACGATCTCTGTTTTTGTGACTTCATATGTGAGAGGAATTTTTCAAAGCTAAAACTTATGGAAAAACTATTTTCGATGTATACCGGCCATATGCGACAGTCAAGGATTTAAAATCTTGCGATTTTCTCAATTCAAAGTGATGTAACAAAAAGCATTGATTTCGATGAAGTCAATATAGTTATTGACAAATTCGCTGCTAGGAAGGCAAGGAAAGGAAAGTTCTGATATTATACTGATAATCGAAAACCACGATCGATGCAGAACACTTAATTATGGACTCTCGTACATTTCATACCTCTGCTGCTAGGGATTAATCTAAGTTGTTATCTGGGCAGTCAATATCAGTTCAATTCAACTGAGAAACTCCTATGATGTAGGCCTAGCGGTAACGTTGAATTGAAAATATAATTTTTATTTTTTTATGTAGCCTAGTATATAGGCCTACTTAAACGCATTAATATTTTAGGCCTATCACGGCCTCTATTGTTTTGTTGCTCTGTTCGTAATTCTAGGCCTTGGCGTTCTTTAGGGTTTTTGGGTCCTTAATATACAAATATTACTAAGGATTCTCTATAATGGTCTGGTAATGGAAGAGTAGGCTACGTATGATCTTGAGTACGGGAGAGGGTCCTATAGCACTTCGTAGAAGAAGTCGGGAGGGGTGACACCATGATTTACCGCACCGGGTGACACCAGTCCTACAGACGCCGCTGCTCATTAGATACCGTTGATGGTTAGAGTTGACAGTTGCCAAGAGTACTTTCCTTATGTCAAAAGTACTTTCCTTATGTTAAACTTGATGCTGTTATTTATACCTTTTGTAAGCTACTGTGAGTTTCCTGGTAGTGTAATAAAGAAGTTTCTTACTTACTTTACTTACTTAAACGAAGATAACATTATATAAATCTTATAAGCTTATACTACCTCCGGCTTCAATAATAATGTGGTGAGAGCATTGGGATTTTATTACGAGACCCATATGCGGCAGCGCTTTCTCTAGTTTGTCTGTTACATCATTGGTTTGGGCGATAGTGCTCTATTATGTTTTGATTAATCCCGAAACCAAGAATTGATCAAAGAGAATGCCAAATGCGTTTCCAGTGACTCGTGTGAATGCTTTAACAGCGATGGTTTCTTTTGACTGAACGATGCAACCTGCAAATTTACTGTTTACAATAATTTTGAAAAGCAGTTTTAATACAGTAACTAACTCGTAGTGCTAGTCGTCGTTTCAGAAATTAACTGAATTCCTGTTCGTTCTTGGCTTACAGTATTCAATCTTAACTTCCAATGTACAATAACTTTCGTCACCCTGTTTATTGTGATAGTTCTTGCTCCGCGCATGCCATAGAGCGAGAAAGGTACGTTTATATTTTTTCTTTCAGTTGTTTTGACGTTGCTGTAATCCGTAACTGTAATCATAAATTAAAACTGGCACTTCTTCACTGGAGGGCTCCTGACGTAACAACACAAACCCACAATTGAGTAGAGTGGTTTTCCGGCGATTACGGTTAAGAGTCGGTGAGAGCTCAGCAGTTTAAGCCACAACTTATGCCATACAACTTATTTCAGGAGGGTGGACCAAACACAGCAAAATTTCTATGCTGGGACTTGGAAAGTTGTGTGGTTGGAATGGCTTACTTATAGTTTCGGGGACTCCAACTTATGCATATTTTGGGCGTGGTTTGTGTGGAAACCTCTGTGCAGCACTCTACACTCTAAAAACTTATAACTTCTCTGCTCGTAATTCTGTCATTTTGTATTCCTTCGTGTGTATTTTATGACCAGTGATTCTCAACCAGTGTGCCTTGGCACACTGGTGCCAAGGCACACTGGTGTGCCGTAAAGCGCTGCCAAGTGTGCCGCGATGCAAATAAAAAATAGAATTCAAAATCAATAAAAGTGAAGCTAAAATATAATATACCTATTTAAATGGGAAATGTTTCTGTTTATCAGTCTGTTAATATTTCATCTAATGTTCTAAAGTTCTAGTTTATCACTTCAGCTGTAGCCACTGCTAACAAAATGCATTGTTTAATGATCAAGTTACCAAAATATTTATATAAAATTATTAAATTATTTTTAGTGGCTTATAGTGGTTATAAGTTTTACTTATTCCTCGACTAATTTCCTGCAATGACTAGTACGTCACAGGTTTCTCATTCTATCGTGTGTAAAACATTCGACATTGGTCGTGTTTGGCTATTATAGCTGCTGCACTATACACTTTCCGTCTGCACTAATAACGTTCGTGTGTGTTACAATCAATTTAAATAACTAATTGGCAAGTCAAGAAGCTTGACCTGTACAGTATCTACAGTATCGGTAGTCTGTGCGCTGGACATCTGGGTAGAACAGCAAAGCTCCTGCAGGTATGTTGGTGGAACTTTATAAACAATAATAACTACTGGTACACTGATTCCATTATTGTACTTCTGTATATTTCATTTGGGATGATGAAACAATAGGACTATAATAATGGAATAATTGTGGACACTAAAATGATTGATTTCCATTTTAGCCATCTTTCCAACTGTTGTCTTATGACCTATGCTTCACCTCAAAGCTTCATCTACCATTGCTGCATTTGTAGTCGATACTAAACAAGGCTACTGCAATTCACTCTTCCTCAATATAGACATCACTGAAATTGAGTGAGATCGTTCAGGCAATCCTGAATGCTTTCACTAAAACCCAAATACTACCACTTCATTCCTGTCCTCAAATCTCTTGCTGGCTTAAAATGCCTGAACAAATGGAGTCAAAACTCGCATTAGTTACCAAAACTCAGATTTCCCTTATCTGGTCAATGAAAAGAGAGTTACAGTAGTGAGATCTGCTGGAAACCAAAAGCATTGGCCAGTTTTAGGTAAATGAGAACTTATTTAAAGTAGGGCATAACCGGAAATCGCCTAGGACATTCGCCTTGGCCGAATATTAGACTTTTCGGAAGTATTTGCCTCGGCAAATATTAGCTAAAAAATAACTTTTTTGATAAAATAATTTGTTTTGATAAAATAAAAATTTTTTAATCAAATAAATTTGGAATAACGGACCCTCTTATAAGTTATTGATTGATTAAACATGAAGTTAACATTCCATTAAATTTTCTTTAAAAATGAATTATGTTGATTTATATATTTTAATTTCTTTTGGTTGCATTCCCCAGGTGGATACCAAATCAGTAATTTTCTGGCTTGAATTGGCTCCACCCACTGTCCCGTAAACATTAGAGAGTAAAGATGTCATTGATAACTTCATATTTCAAATTTTATAACAAGGTTTGACATTTTTTTCACAAATAAGGTTATTAAATAATAAATATATTGTTATGGCCTAGAGTGTGACGATATGCTATATGAAGGATATTGCTATAGACTCTGCATTGACTTTAGATAATTATCCTTAACTGTGCATGTGGCAGGTTAACTATGCTTTGCCTATGGATGGTACTCTCTGCCAGTTGCTGGCCAGATTTGCCGCTACTATTCAGTTCGTACCCGGATCCGGCAAATAGTTCATCCAAATATTCGAATTCGGTACTCAGTGGAAATTGTCTACTAATTTAAAGATAATTATCTCATATTATGTGAAAATGATCTCTGATCTGTGTAATTGTGCTCGAATAAGATTGGAAAGTGTTGCGTCAAACACTATGACAAACTGTGTGTGTGTGTTATTTTTGTGTGGTTGACAAGTGAGCCACCTCACTTAACAGACATAAGCCAGTTAAATTTTTGGAGCTGTTTTCTTTTCCCTAGAAGAATTCATTCAAAAGCAGTATATGGTAATTGGGGGTCTAGGTGATTTCCCCCCCGGACATTTCCCCCCGGACATTTCCCCCCCTTCCGGGCATTTCCCCCCTAGGATAATTCCCCCTGGACATTTCCCCCCATATGTAAGTCACATTTTTTCAAAGTCAAATATTCTATACCAAAAAACATTAAAGTTAGTTTTATTTCGGTGACAAATAAAAAAAACAATAGCATAAAAACGTGCTATAAGGTGTAAAATTAACAGTAAATAAGCTGTACCTACTCGAATTTATAGCAAAGGTTTCTAGTGTTACGCTAAAGTTCAGTGTATAAGCTACACAAAGAAATACTGTGTTCACAGACTAATGTTAAAAGCAATTGCTTTCAAGTAGTCTTTGAGACCGCAGTTATCGAAGTCTGCAATGATATTTGCGATTCTTGAAGAACAGTCTTTGTATTTCTTCTTTGGTTGCTGTGTCAAATGTCTGCCAAAGAGCTGGTTCAAGGCGACGTTGTTCAGACTGCTCACGCTTAAGGATGCAAAGGAATCTCCAGATATTTGGGTGATGACAAGTGATGGCAGACTGCATCTTTCGATTCCAGCCCTCTACAGCATTGTTTGTACGTGGCAAGTCGTTGGTGACGCGCTAGTCCACATTCCAAATGCTTTTGTCGAACACTGGAATTGCTCGACGATTACGCCGAAGACGACCGATGTGATTATCTTCAAAGTAATCGACGACAGCAGAAATTTCTTCAGGCAGTGAGTCCTGAAGTGATTCGAATGCTTCGAGAACCTTATCCATTGGCACGAATGCTAATGCAGGAATCATCCGAATTGACAGTGACAAGTCTGCGTCATTCTGGTATCTCTCCTGCAGTCCAACGGCTTGAACTTTTCTGAAGATATTTTGAGCCAGATGGAAGAAGCATCCATGTATTGCTACGTCGGTAAAGCTTTCAGTAGCAGCATTAATGGAAGCTTTTTCGAAGTCCATTGTAATCGTTCGAGGATGCACTTGAGGTTGTAGCACTTTAATTTCATTAAACAGGCGACGATAAGTATCTTGTGTTTTGTTCGGAAGCAGAATGTACAAACATGGAACAATTGATCCGAACACAAGAACTTGTATTGTGTACAGCTGAAAAACAGCTCAGGAACCACCTTAAATGTTCCATCCATGAACCAATGTTCCGAATCTTTGAGCAATGTTAGCGTACGTTCTGTTCCGAATACGAGGAATCTGTTAAGATCGTCGCAGCCACTGTCGTAGAGGGAAAATTTTTCCCCATCAAGTAAACGCTGGTATTCGTCAGGAATTTCAAATGTGCGGTCGGTTGGAAGAGGATGAACGGCATTACTGACCTGCTTCACTCTTCTTACGGATCGTCGCAAATCTCGTATGGGGATCATCTGAACAGCAGCTTGCTCACTGAGTTGCTGCAATTTTTGACCCAGAATTTGTTGAGGGGTTTCTTCTGTTTCCTCGGCCTTTCGTTTGATACTTGCCCGGACCTTAAGCACCTCTACATGAACTGAATCAGCTGCATGCGTGTGTTCATGCATGTAACCAGCAACTGAGAGATCTTCATATAATTTGACCTTTGCTTTACACTCACTTAAATTTGTGCCTGCACCTCTGCGACGTTCGCACTCGTAACTAATCACATTAATGTCCAACACCAATCGCTCTGACAAAGAATTGAATGCTTTGAGTCAATAAATTAAGACTCCATTAATTAAGACTCAAAGCATGTCAGATTAAACAGTCTACCGTTCTTTCTAACAAAGTGACTGCTTCTGTAACATATTTAGTAAACATCACTTTATTAATTAATTAGCTAGTTTATTAATTAAACAGTAAACAGTCTACCAATGTCCAGCACCAATCTTTCTAACATGGGTCAGTGTTCAAAGGGGGGAAATCTCCGGGGGGAAATGTCCTACGGGGGGGAAATGTCCTACGGGGGGAATTGCCCGGAGGCGGAAATGTCCGGGGGGAAATGACCTGATCCCGAGACCTGAGAATGATTTGACATAGGACAATAATCTACATACAGGAGTGCTGTCGTGTAATCATTGAGCCAAGCGTAGTGGCATGCAATGTAAACAGAACCTGACTCAGTGCAATTGAAGACAGTGGGCATAGAAGTGTGTTGATTTATATGAATTGATTGAGTTCAGAGATGTGAACGAACTGAGAGGGACCAGACAGATCGAGCCAATGTTCAAGGCAGTGAAGGAGTATTTTAGGAGAATGAAAGCAGCTTCTTTTCTATTATTCATGGAGATTGATATGTGATTGTAATGGTAAATGGGGCAGGTTTCTGCGATAAACAGATGGGAAAGGAAGGTAGAAGTTGTAAAAAAGACGACGCTGGAAGTAATAATAATAATAATAATAATTGTGATGTTGTAACCCATGTGAATCTGATGAACATCTGCTGTTATGCTAACATTGGAACAGTTTATCTATCTTGTAGTTTTTTGGTTAAAATGATTTATGGCGATTTTGTTGTTGCCTGAACTGTATTTATTTAGATTGAACTACCTTGTTCTTTTATGATGTTTATATTCATTTACTTTTTGTTATATATACCGTAATTTCCAGTTGATTCTTTATGTGGAATGTTAGGATTTAATGTTATTAAATCCATGTGGTATGATTTTCAAGCACATAAATTATTAAGCTGACCCAAGGATTCTGCTCTTGAGTTGATATTTCATGTTCAGAGCTCTTTTGCTATTCATCTGTTGCATTAATTTGTAATTATGAAAATTTTTATAGCGCCGTAAGTAGCAAGCTACTTCTAAGGTGCTGTACATGTACATGACAGTTCACTGCAGATAATTATGGTACTAATTCTGAACATTACAAAGAAAGTACGATTTCAACTGTTTTTTGAAGGCAGAGAGGGTTTTGGTTTCCTGGATAGCTGCAGGGAGACTGTTCCAGGCACGTGGGCCAGCGACTCGAAAGGCCCGATCGCAAATTTTAGTCTTGGTTCTTGGAGGATTTGGAAGAATGCAGTCGCGTCATGCTATGTTCATCAGATACTGACGTGATGTGGTCCGCAAGATAACTTGGCGCACAGTTGTTCAGGCATTTGTGCATCAGAGTGCAGAGTTTGAGCTTGATGCGCTCATCTATATTTAGTTTGTGCAATAAATGACAACGAGTTTGGCTCTCACAGCATACATTTTAAAAACCGATTTTAGACCGATTATCGGTTTCATATTTTTGTTTTTAGAAAAAATTTTCAATTGTAATATAACACAAGTTACACAACTATGCACATTATTTTATGCATTACGTATTGCAGTGCAGTGTCAAAACTCGATACTGAAGTGTTTAAGTCACAGTGTAATGTAATCTGGAAGACACAGTAGCCTACAGGATTCAGTATTCCAGTACATGCCTAGGCTATAAAACAAGATATGCCTATTAGGGCTGTCCAGTTGCCCCTGAGCTTTGATTAGTCTGGCCAGGCTGACAGACCATTTGATGCTTGGGGGGGTGTGCTAGTGTTAATGGGGCTTACCTGTCACTCAAGTGGGCCCTACAGTAAGCTGGGCTGCTAATTAGGGTTTGTCTGTCCAACTGCAGCTCACCTAGCTAACCCTAGCCCACCTGCCTATCAATGGGCACTGGAGGAGGGGCCTACAACAAAACTGGCATGCCCAGAAGGCTCAAAGATCAAAGTGAGCAAAACACACAGTTCGGCCACTGCTCACAAACACTGCATAGGATGACCAATGATACCAGATGACTTTCTCAAGGTGATGCAAGATCACAGTCTGTGTGTGTGTGGTGTGTGTGTGTGTGTAATAAGTTTATTTAGGGTAATTCCGTGTCAAATCAACAGTTTCTAGAAATCTTCCTGCGCGACCATCTCAGATTTTGATGAAATTTTCACACAATCTGCATCAATGTATTAAAACATGGTGTGCAAAATTTTAGCACAATATTCTCAGTAATTTTTTTGACAGAATTTTAAAGACTTCTGGGGTGACCCCGTTTTTCTCGATTTGGAAATCGCGTATTAATTTGTTGCCATATTCAGAAGGCTGTAATTCCACTATTATTGCAGATAAATTGATGAAATTTGCAGGACACCTTGTCTTGGAGGTGCTAATCAAAGGCTGCTGGAAGAATTTGATATCTGATGGATAGTTTTTTCTAACTGCAGATTGAAAATAGGAAATAAAACAATGCCCTTGTCTGGCGCGAGTACTTTACAACTGCACTATCACCAAATGGGTTGATTTACAGAGAAACTGTGAACTATTTGCAGTAATAGTCCACATTGTGTGTCCAAATAAGCAATTGGACAAGCTTTAGCATGTCTACCTGTTGCATTGTGGCCATCTGATATTGACAAAAACCACATTTTTGCATTTTGACGACCAATTTCAGGGCCTTGTATGGGCATGTTGGATAGGTGATTAAGCCATGAAAGTTACACCATTGGAAAGAGCAGCTCAAATACTATTAGATTCAAGAGGAATTGTTTTTGAGACTCATGTGGTTCAAATAATGTAGCTGTTCCATTTATAGTAGTGTTTTCAGCATTCGTGGAATTACAGCCTTCTGAATATGGCAGCAAATTCATACGCGATTTCCAAATCGAGAAAAACGGGGTCACCCCAGATGTCTTTAAAATTCCATCAAAAAAATTACTGAGAATATTGTGCTAAAATTTTGCACAACATGTTCTAATACATTGATGCACTTTGTGTGAAAATTTCATCAAAATCTGAGACGGTCGCGCGGAAGGCATCTGTTGATTTGACACGGAATCACCCTTTAACAACGCATCCATGACAAGGCTGATATACTTTGTGGTTGACTGTCTTATAAACCACACTCATGCTTCTGGTTGAACAAACAGAATTTCCTCACACTGATCATTGGCCTGTGGTCTTATAAACCACACACATGGTTCAGATTGAACAAACAGAATTTCCTCACATTGATCATTGGCTTGTGGTCATATAAACCACACACATGCTTCAGATTGAACAAACAGAATTTCCTCACCCTGATCATTGGCCAAGGAATTTGACAATAATGAGACTGTATGGAATGAACCCTTCTGAAACCAGGTTCTTGTTGTTTAGTTAAGAGGGAATTTTTCTCTGGAAAACTTGTCCAGTGCAGTTATGAAATATTCTGATTTCTGAACCATCTTCACTAACAGAGATGGGTGGGAAATTTGATAAGAACTACTTGGTATGTCATCTGCATTTAGCCCCAACTGACATTTGAGTCCATGGAAAATAATCTAAAATACAATAAATGTACCATCAGATAAAAGGGGTTCGGAATGACAATACAAGGAATTGCAGAAATCACTGGATGAAATGATATTGAAGACACAGCAGAAGATGTAATTTCCAGAGAAAAACTCACCATTTAAAAACAAATTTCTCTGCTATCACAATGGAGAAATTCTTAAGCCACACCAATTCTTAAGATTACAGTGAGACTGATTGATTAACTTTTGGCTTGAGTTTGTAATTTATTTTAACATTCTTTCATTCTGAATTTTTAGTTGTGTTTGATGTTTCAACTGAACAGAGTGCCACGTAAAGTTATTGTGAAGAAGGGTTCCTCTGGACTTGGTTTCAATATAATTGGTGGTGAAGACGATGAAGGAATATTTGTGTCCTTTCTGTTGGCTGGTGGTGCAGCTGATCTTAGTGGTGAGATCAGACGTGGTGACCAGTTACTATTTGTAAGCTTTAATCATTTGTTTTCAGTGTTTGCAAGTGATCATATCTAGAGTAGGAGTTACTGGCTTTACCTTTTAATCATGAATTGACTCTGGTGGCAGACAAAGAGAAGAACTCTCCTTTGTTTAACCTTTTAAACCCCTTTAGCGTCCCGTAAAATTTTTAAAACCTGCTCTTATATAGCAAGCAAATTTTATATCTGCATATCTATGTATGTATGTATGTATATATGTATATATATACAATGTATATATGGATATAGGTATATATGTGTATATGTAAGTATATATGTTTTTACATATGTATGTATATATATGTATGCATATATGTATATATATATATATGTATGTATATATATGTATATATATGTCTATATATATATATATGTATATATATATATGTGCATAGTGCATACACATGTAATTTATGTATATATATATGCATATATATGTGTATACATGTGTATATATATATATAAGTATATATATATATATATGTATATATATGTATATATGTATGTAGTTTATGTATATATAAATATATAATTTATGTAGGCCTATATATATATGTCTATATCTATATATGTATATACTTGTATGTATATATGTGTATGCATGTGTATGTATATGTATGTATTTGGGGTCTAGGTGATTTCCCCCCGGACATTTCCCCCCGGAATTTCCCACCCTGGGCATTTCCCCCCTAGGACTATTCCCCCGGACATTTCCCCCCATATGTAAGTCACATTTTACTGACCTGCTTCACTCTTCTTACGGATCGTCGCAAATCTCGTATGGGGATCATCTGAACAGCAGCTTGCTCGCTGAGTTGCTGCAATTCTTGACCCAGAATTTGTTGAGGGGTTTCTTCTGTTTACTCGGCCTTTCGTTTGATACTTGCCCAGACCTTAAACACCTCTACATGAACTGAATCAGCTGCATGCGTGTGTTCATGCATGTAACCAGCAACTGAGAGATCTTCATATAATTTGACCTTTGCTTTACACTCACTTAAATTTGTGCCTGCACCTCTGCGACGTTCGCACTCGTAACTAATCACATTATTCGCTAATTTTTTTTGTTTAACGTAAACAAATCCATTCAAAATAACTTTGTTTTTTCCACGTATACTAGCTACAGTTTCCAACTCCATCTCAACGGTTTTTTCGCAACTGTTTCTTTAACAAATTCGTGGCACATTATATAGCCACAAATTGTGCAAACATCTACACTTTATTAAACATTTACTTTAGGCATCAAAGTGAGTGAACATCAATTAATTTATACTCAAAACATGTCAGATTACACAGTAAATAAACAGGATACCAATGTCCAACACCAATCGCTCTGACAAAGAATTGAATGCTTTGAGTCAATAAATTAAGACTCCATTAATTAAGACTCAAAGCATGTCAGATTAAACAGTCTACCGTTCTTTCTAACAAAGTGACTGCTTCTGTAACATATTTAGTAAACATCACTTTATTAATTAATTAGCTAGTTTATTAATTAAACAGTAAACAGTCTACCAATGTCCAGCACCAATCTTTCTAACATGGGTCAGTGTTCAAAGGGGGGAAATCTCCGGGGGGAAATGTCCTATGGGGGGGAAATGTCCTACGGGGGGGAATTGCCCGGGGGGGAAATGTCTGGGGGGAAATGACCTGATCCCATGTATTTGTATATATATATATATATATATATATATATATGTATAGGTATATATATGTGCCTGAATGTATGTATGTATTTATGTATGTATATACATATGTATTTATATGTATGTATGTATGTATATTTATGTATATTTATGTATATGTATGTATTCTTATGTATATGCATGTATGTATGCATGTATATATGTATGTATGTATGCATGTACGTACGTATGTATGTATTTATGTCTATAATCAATTGAATGATTATATTCGGGTTTGCCGTCTAATGGTTGGTTATTAAGGACGAATATAATAGGGTTTGCCGCTAAAGGGGTTAATTTCATTATGTTCAGATTGTTGCGAATATAGAACGTTATTAGATTTAGTTTTGATAATAAATTCTGTTAATTAGTTGTTTGTCGTTTTTTTTATCAGTTTGCATGCGACTTTGTTTGTTGTGGTTATTATAATTAAAATATTGTGACAGGCACATTCTTTTTTGTATAAGTTCAGGTTCATTCTATGCTCTAACAAGAGGTGTTGAAACGTGTGACAAATACTGTGGCCTACAAATGATTGAACTTTTTAAATAATATAATATGTACATAGATTAGAACTCAAACACTTGAGAAAGGTTTGAAATTTAAAGAATTCCTTGCTCTATTTTGACTCTAATTGCCAGCTTTCAGTTCCACTTGGTTGAAGCTTAGGTTCAGACTCATACAAATGGTCCTTATTCTTACATATTCCAATGGTCCTTCCTCTTACATATACCAAGGGTTCTTTCTCTTATATTTACCAATGGTCCTTACTCTTATATTTACCAATGATCATTACTCTTATATTTACCAATGGTCCTTACTCTTATATTTACCAATGGTCCTTACTGTTATATTTACCAATGGTCCTTACTCTTATATTTACCAATGGTCCTTACTCTTATATTTACCAATGGTCCTTACTCTTATATTTACCAATGGTCCTTACTCTTATATTTACCAATGATCATTACTCTTATATTTACCAATGGTCCTAACTCTTATATTTACCAATGGTCCTAACTCTTATATTTACCAATGGTCCTTACTCTTATATTTACCAATGATCATTAATCTTATATTTACCAATGATCATTACTCTTATATTTACCAATGGTCCTTACTCTTATATTTACCAATGGTCCTTACTCTTATATTTACCAATGGTCCTTACTCTTATATTTACCAAAGGTCCTTACTCTTATATTTACCAATGGTCCTAACTCTTATATTTACCAATGGTCCTTACTCTTATATTTACCAATGGTCCTTACTCTTATATTTACCAATGATCATTACTCTTATATTTACCAATGGTCCTCACTCTTATATTTACCAATGGTCCTTACTCTTATATTTACCAATGATCATTACTCTTATATTTACCAATGGTCCTTACTCTTACATATACCAATGGTCCTTACTCTTATATTTACCAATGATCATTACTCTTATATTTACCAATGGTCCTTACTCTTATATTTACCAATGGTCCTTACTCTTATATTTACCAATGATCATTACTCTTATATTTACCAATGGTCCTTACTCTTAGATATACCAATGGTCCTTGCTGTTACATATATCTATCAGTGCTTACTTTCCACATACCTGTGGTCCTTGCTCTTATACATAGTAATGGTCCTTACTCTTACAAAAACCATTGGTTCTTACTCTTACAATTGCCAATTGTCCTTACTCTTGCACATACTTTTTATTCTTTGTGCTCAACACGTAATGTAACATTTTTGGCTTTTCTGTGTACACTTCCAACAGATGAATTTCTCGTTCATGAAACTTTAGAGAAACTTTCATCAGTGGAAACTAAGGAAGAACTAATGATCATAATATTTACAATCATGAGCACTAGAATCACAAATGTATAGAAGCAAAACTCAATTGCCATTGGATTAAGTACAGTGATCCAGCAGAGGAAAACACATGCAGCCTAATTTTAAGTACAGAGCAACTATACAATCACCATCATTATTATTATTATGCTGACCTCTCCCCTATGAGGGATTAATTCAAGCCTGAAGGTTATATATATAAAATATATATATATATATATATATATATATACATATTTTTTTACGGACCTCTGTAACGTCGTGTGCAAAGTCACACAGACATACGAATCAGAGGCGCGATCAGTTAGCTGTCAGAGGAAGTGTTAATTAGATGTCCAGATGTTTGAAGGCCACGGAGGAATAGTGAGTTTGTAGGCATTTCTTGACAGAAGAAAAAGAGTTTGAGTGATGGATAATATTAGTAGTGAATTCCACTCCATGGGAACAACAGCAGAATGAACAAGTCTGTGACAGAGTGCTAAATCGAGACTCTACCAAAAACAAAGATCGCAGACTGCAGGGTGTGTGATGTACAGAGAAACTAACTTCTGAATAAATAGAATTGCATTCTATTTACGGATTTCTAAAACATCTCTCACAGTACAACTTAATCAGATGCACTCCCAGTGCAAAGAACCCCTAGAGAAAAGAAAGTCTTAAGAGTGCAGGCAGTAACAGAAATACCCAGTTAAGAGCGAGTTGTAGAGGAAGATCGTTCCAAAACAAAGGGACCGGCCAACAGATGCATCGGATGTTTTAATCAAATGGCTTTAATTTCTGCTTGTCTTTCTTTCTGCTGCAGGTGAATGGCTGTGACCTTCAGCATGCCAGTCATTCTGAAGCAGTGGCTGTTCTAAAGCAAAGTGGAGAAATAGTTGAGATCATCTGCCAATATCGACCTGAAGGTCAGTCGGTTGAGACACAGGCTGAAGAGACTTTGTCAATTGCACATGATACTTTCACCATAATATATGAAGGATGCCTTATTTCAGAGGATTGTTGTTGAGTTGAACAGAAAATCTGTAATCTATATTACGGGTATTTACAATTTCTAATATGAATCTTGGTTTAGTCTTTTAATATTGGTAACTTTCGGAGTTGAAAGCCTAAAATGTGTGACCCTTTTTATCATGTCATGCTATTCGGGCTTAACGATTTGTTGACCCCTTAAGGGTCCTTGTTATTACGAGTGTTTTTCAATATTAATTTGTTTATGCTATGCCCAGTTTCTACTAGGGATGGACAGAGCTTGAATTTTTTGCCGAGTCCAAGTTTCACAGGTTGAATTTTGCTGAATACAAGTCCCAGTTTGGAAAACTTATAAAAGTCTCATTCTCCTGATTTTTAGTTTTGCAGTTTGCACAACTTTTGTAAATTTTTTAGTTTTGTCTTAGTTTACTCTGTTAACAATATAGTAGCATTATTTATATCTTTAGTTATGTTGTTTTGAAAATAAAAATAACATTATTTGTGTTTTTAGTTAGGTCAATAGTCGTTTTATATAAAAAAATTTGATTTTCATTTTCAAAAACAGAAGATCTGTAAGATTAAAACTTGGACCCATTATTTGTCCAAGTCCAAGTTTATACTGAATACTACGAAACTCGGGCTGAACCGAGTTCTGAACCAAGTTTCGATTTCTACTTTGTTTCTAAAACCTTATGAGATTTTGTATGTAAATAGGAATTAATGTGTCAAGAACTGCTGGGAAAAAAAACTTGCCTGGCATTATTCTTTTGTTTACCTTTTTAGATTACTTTCACTTTGAAGCCAAACGCCAACTTATTCAAGAGCAGGTGATGGATTTACAGCAGAATTCTGGGACTCTGAAGACGACTCAGAAACGAATATTCTACATTAGGTAATGTGTAGAAAATTCTCTTCGTTTTCTCTTTCCGTCCAGTCTGTTTGTCTGTCTGTCTGGTCTGTCTGTTTGTCTTGCTGTTCAGTCTGGTCTGACTGTCTGGTCTGTCTGACTGTCTGTCTCCCCAGTCATTCTGTTTCCTTTCATTTATCCCATTATATTTTCTACCTGTCCTTTTTCTTTTGCTTGTATGAAATTTTTTTGAAAGTGAAATGTCAAATAAGTTATTTAACCCCTTTAGCGTCCAGTAAAATTTTAGAACCTATCCTTATACGGCAAGCAAATTTTATATCTGCATATCTATGTATGTATGTATGTATATATGTATGTATATACGTATGTATATATGTAGGTATATATGAGTATATGGATATAGGTATATATTTATATATGTATTTATATATGTATGTATATGTGTATGGATATGTATATATATATATATATATTCATGTGTATGTATGTATGTATGTATGTATATGTATGATATTGTATATATATATGTATGTAGATATGTATATATGTATATATATGTATACATGTGTATATATATATGTAGTTTATGTATATATAAATATAAATGCATATAATTCATGTCGGCCTATATATATATATATATATGTATATAATGTATGTATATATATTTGCCTGAATGTATGTATGTATGCATGTATGTATGTATGTACGTATGTATGTATGGGTATGTATGTATATTTATGTATATGTATGTATACTTATGTATACGCATGTATGTATGCATGTATATATGTATGTATGCATGTGCGTACATATGTATGCAAACTTAGCAAACGCATATATGTAGTATGTATTAGTCTGTATTTATGTCTGTATGTATGCATAATCAATTGGACGATTATAATCGGGTTTGCCATCTAATGGTTAGTTGTTAAGGACAAATATAAATCGGGTTTGCCGCTAAAGGGGTTAATTCAATTGAAATGATTCATAATTGAATAGAAGTGATATAAGTAGTTATTTTTTGGTGTTTTTTTTACCAATTTTTAGGTAAAAAATAATGTTGTTAGCAGGAGCATTACGATCGTAAGCTCACCATGTCTCTATGGAGGACGCCTCTTTACCAGTCAGAATTGAAGAGATAAGGGAGAACACAAAACTGGGGGAGCTGTGTGGGTTGGACCTTACAATTCATGAATTATCCAACAACTGTTTGTCTTGTAGGACTTTATTTGACTATGATCCTCGTCATGACAGTGGCCTGCCCAGCCGAGGCATTAGCTTTCGTCACGGTGATGTTCTTCAAGTGACCAACGCCAGTGATGATGAATGGTGGCAGGCAAGAAAGCTAACTGACGACATAGCAGAAGATGGCCTTGGCATTATCCCTGGCAGGAAAAGGTTTCAAAGCATTGATTTATTTGTCTACAGTTTGCTAAGTTTGCATTCAGGATTTTACTTTCTTAATTGGTAATTAATTATCTGATCATTCTGAGTGAACTGGTCAGGTGATCATCACCTCACCTTCCCAGATTCTGATAATTCTTACACGGAAACATGTCTCATAGTAACCGGTCTCATAAGAACTGTGCCATTGTTTGCACTCTGAAAGTACCAGTCTCAGCGTGGATAAAAGGAGGAGGGCTGTGCTATTGATATTTGTTTTCACACAGTCTCATTAGACTGAAACTACTAAGAACCTGCAAAGCTTTACGCCATGATACCTAGTAGTTCTTGAAATAGAAATATTTGCACAGCATTCATAGTATTTATAATGTTCATAGCTGCAGCTATTATAATGTATTTTGTATCAACATTTTGCGATGTTTTCCAAACTTGTTGAATTGACAATGGATGACTTGGCCCAAGAACTGGGGCATCAAGTGTGGGTCATTCTAAAAGTGAAAGATCTGACTCAATGTCATCTGAATGTTGTTAGGATCGCTGGCATTATTGCTGTTTGAATAGCTAAGTAATTGTAATTGGCAGATCACTCATCTGTAAAATATTTGTAAAAGGTGCAAACCTTTTTTAGATCTACACACACACACTAATATCCTACATCAAGTAATATTATGCATGTAATCATCCTTATAAAGCATGTTTAAAATGACCAGCTGATAACTGCTTTAGCAGGTAGAAATTAAAAACTAAAAATGGCAAAATCGTAGTCCTTAATTAGAAATCATCCTTAATTAGAAAAAAGTTCATAGCTCATGAAGCTTTAAGGGTGCTTAGAGCAGCGGTTCTCAACCTTTTTAGCCCTGCAACCCCCTAATAATATTTCCGAAGGTTTGGCGACCCCAGCTATTAAAAGTATTGGTTACTGCCTTCACTGCGTTATTACTGCCATGCATTTTAATTCTTATCATTTGAAAATCCATACACCTCATGCATAACAGCATAATCAATCTTTAATTAACAGAACATTTTTAAAAAATTTTTTTTTTTAATAATTTCATTAAATGAATAATATCTCATAAAAGAAATAAGTAAAAAGATTAATTGAAGTCACTATAGTAGAAGGCTGGTTCGGGTGATGACCACGATTATATAAATATTATATATGAGCTGAAAACTCGAGGTTGGAAAAGTTTTTTAACAAATTCCTGAAGGTTCCAGGTGACCTCTGGCACATCGCATGGCGACCCCACGGGGGTCGCGACCCACAGGTTGAGAACCGCTGGCTTAGAGCATCAACTCATTCTGGACTTGTACGGAGATTGGCTCAGACTGTGACATCCTGTGGTCAGCTGGAGGTGGGGGGGGAAGATTGGCAATGAAGGGCCTGAACTAATGGATAATGGATGAAGCGTGAAGACGGTGGCTGTGAATGTGGTTGTATGGCATTTTCTGTTGAAGTAGAGTGGCCTCAGATGCTGGAGAATGACCTATACAGCCACTGTGGTAGCGTGGGTGTATGCATCAGGGAAATTAATACAGTAACTCTTACAAGGACTTGTCAATGTATTTCAGCTCATTTAATGAAGTGTGGCTTGTAAGTTAGGTTATAGATGTTTATGATGATGAAACAGAACAGTCCATAGTGAGTGGCTGTTGAAGGAGGATGTGGCAACAAAGGATAACTTAGCGTCATAGACTTCAACAGAAATGTGTTTTCTGCTTTTTCAATTGCAGAGTAAAGTTTATTACATGTATGTCTCAGGGGGTAGGGTTGTTATACCGTTTTTTGTGGCAAATCGATTACCGGATTTAAAAAACTGGTTTTAAACAGGTTACCGGTTTTTATTGTTGTTCTTAAAATAATATTGGAAATTGTAAAATAATACAACTCTGTACGTTATTTCATTTATTATGTATCACAATGCAGCGTCAACACTCGATACTGAAGTGTTTAGGTTACATTGTGACGTAATCAGGAACAAACTGTAGCCTACAGCACTCGGCTCTTAATTTCATAAAATCTCCCAGCGACTATGATGGTTCTGCACTGGCCGCTAGTTGGTTACACGTTACATTCGTTCTCCATTGAAAACCCTCCACCGGCAGTCGCCTCGTCCTCCCCCTCTCTCGTCTATGAGCTCTCCCTCTGTACTGATCAAATTCTGGTGATTTTGAGTTTTCTGTCTGAGTGCTGGTATCTTCGTCCACTCGGCTACCCTTCCCTAGCTCGCGTTCCCACGTTAGGATTGCTCAACAAAAGGGCCGTTTATTAGCAATTGGCAGCTATTAATTACCCTGTTAGAAGATGCGGGCAGGAAATATTGCACTTAGCCGCATCTGTACCTTTGAAGTTGACCGACTTACTTGAGCATCTTCCTATGGGAACTAATCCGGGATAGTGAGATAGATAATAAGGCGAAAAAATACAAAAAATTCAATTACGTTTTGCAAATGGGGGAAGCAGGTTACTGTTTTCAAAACCGGTAACCGGAATTCCGGTTATCGTTTAACATCTGAAGCATCGATTGAGATCTTTAGGGCACGACTCAGATCCCACCTTTTCAGGAAGGCATATCCCTGTTGAACTGATGTAGTTATTGTCATAATATGGTTTTTTTCTTGGTAGTGTTATTGTAAAGCTCCCTTATAGTGGCATGTCTGCGTTACGGCACTAGAAATCGTCCTTTTAATAATAATGATAATAATAATCCCTAGTCCCTGAAAGTTCATTATTATAATTTATTATAAAGTTTACATTTTTGAGAATGACTGGGCATTTAACTATTGCAAAAATATTTAAATATTACGACTAATTATAAAGCTGATACTGATGAGATGGGTGGAATTTAAAGGACCTGGTTCCCAAATTCATTAATTAAGATCAGGATGTTCAGAGGCCGTGTAGGCCCACATGTATGATGGTTTCTAGGGCTTCCTGTCTGATGCTATTCATATTTAGAGTTGGCATCCCAACCTTTATTTCACTTCTGCTTCTAATTACTAATCTGAGATTTTGATTTATTTCCAGAGTAGAACGAAAAGAGAGATCCAGAATGAAGAATGTGAAGTTTGTTGGCAAAGATTCAGAAAGCACAGGGGTTAGTTGAAAGTTACAGATTTGTTTAACTCTTTATTTCTCAGCATTATTTCATGGAAATGGCATTTAATCCATTAGAATTGCTAGGCTCTTGTACAGCAGTATTGCACCACACATAGAATGTATGAAACGTTTATAGCAATTCTGTTGAGGAAACCCTCTGGACATAAACGTTCCATGCTCTTTTGACAACCGTATGTCACTTCATTGCTGTTTTCATCTTCCTGTATGGTTCAACTACCTAGACGAATTCCATGAGAGCATATAATTATACCAACCTTATGTCAACTCGGAATCAATGAGAGGCATATAATAGGAATTGTTTGAGGGACAGTCTGCTAAAGACATGTAAAATGTTTTACCAATTGTTGATCAACTCAGCACAAATCTGTAGCTGGATCTTGGGTCAATACTACATTGGCAGGTGAGCACTTATTTGATAACAGTGTTCGTAAATTTATGTGTTATTACAAGTCAAGCAGGTGGTAAAATGGACAAAACGCCATCTTTGATTTACGGTTGTTGTAATGCATTTGAGCTGATAGAGCTGAGTAGATTGATAGATAAGACACATCTATGTTCTTGTTATGTTCTATTACAATATTGGGACAGCGTTTCTCTCATCACAATAGAATTTTCAGTGTCATCATCACCTTCAACTGTTGCACATCATCTGTTGCCAACCTCTGGTAGGATATGTGACACTGTGAAACGTAAGTGATGACGGGTGTACGATGAGCTCCACATTCCATAGAACTCGCTGAGCATGTCCACGTCTAAACAATAACGTGTTTTTTACAAGATGTCAATATATTATATATATAAATATATATGTATATATATATATGTATATATACACATATATATATATATATATTATATATATAAAGTATCCAGCTAGACATCTACAGATCCCAATTGTGGATTTACTGTTAAGGCTCTGACAGCAGAAAAGAAGAAGAGACAACTTTTTGGTCGTAGACTTTTGTTTACAAGAACGAAAGACAGAAGTCGCAGTGACTGCAGTGTCCTTACATCAGAGCAGAGCAGTGTTTTGGATAAAGGTGAATTGTTGAATTGTTTATTGTAGCTCTCACAGTATCCACTCACTCTATGTCTCACCTTTCTTCTCTGTGTCCGTCCGTCTGGTAGGCGTTCAGGACCATTACTTTCTCTTCTTTCTTTCCTTCGTATGTGTGACAGGAAGAGGAGGAGGTGGAGGAGGAGGAGGGGGGTCTATGCATCTTCATTTGAAAAAAAAGTGTTCTGGTAATGTTTGTTAGCGTACGTTTAAATGCTGTTGCTACTGATTCTATGTCATTTATATCCACCCATCTTTTCTTCATTTTCATTTGTAGCTATATTTTTATAGCTACCTCTGCTGATCTGTCAGATCTTTGTAGATATAACTGATAGAAAATGCTGAACTCAGGCCAACCACGGTACTTAACATCAGTTCTTTATTCTTCAGTTTCTTCACCATTCAACATCATCTTCTGGTTGCCTTGTTTGGTCATACTCAACCTAGAACTGTGATGCTATATGAACAAGTATTGTGGTTGGTTGACCTATATTTTTAAGTCCATCTCTATACGTGCTTGATCTGCTCAGTCACAAGTGTCATTGTAAGACTCAATCTATCCAAGACTCAATTTATCTGAGCTTGCTGAAATCAACCCATCAACTTTTAGATTTTGTTAGTGTGATTAATTAGATCAACAGTTCAAACTTTACAGTACTTCTGTCACCAACATTAAAACTTTGGTGAATCCGAATTAGCAGTAATCAAGTATGTATACAAGTTTGTAAGTGAAACAAATCAACTGAGTAGACAGACAATCAGCTGTAATGGACTACGACATAATTTCACTCTCTGTTCTTATAACTTTGTCGCATTCTTATATAATATTTCCAAACGTGTCACGTGAGCAGATAAATCCAGACATTGATATGAGTCTCTGCTGTCAATCGATCGATGCAAAAGAAGCTGATGAGACAGAGGAGGTGTACAAACATGACTAAGGGATGAGGTGGGCTGACGGGGGCTGATCTTGAATTACTTCCTTTAACCACCTAAGTTGTATACTTAAATGTATGGGGAAAACAATGCAGCTGGTCGTTAAAGGATTGAAGTGTGCTGGAATGGTTGCCTGGTGAGACTCATTATCAGTCTAGTGTGGGAATAATAATATTTAAGTTGTGTTGTGTTTTAGGGTCACCTGAAGAGCCAGTGGTTATATCATACGAAGCAGTCATCAGACAGGAGTGTGAGTCCTTTCTTACATTTTATTGCTTGGCCCTTGCTTACAGAATATTTGTATAGCATTCTACTCGATGCTCTGTGTTGCTGGGTCGATTCATGCATCAGGTCTTTATGGTTAAATCATTCTTCCTAGTATAATAATTACTTTGGGGCATGTCACCTCTTCATTACTTTGTGTTTTCATAACAGAAAGAGACTACCTATGAAATACAAGTTTTTTCTATGGCTGGATATTTTCTAGTCTTCGCTTCATTCAGGCTTTTGAGGGATCTGTGGACGTCTAGCTGGATACTTATATATATATATATATATATACATATATATATATTTATATTTCTTTTGGCTTGACTGGTGGCCCTCTTGAATGGCTTCGCTCTTTTCTTACTGACCGTACCAATTGTGTAAATTACTGGGTGTAATTGTGTAATTACAATTGTGTAATTTCTCGGTCTCGCTGGGTTCCTGCCCCTTTTTGAGTTCCTCAGTGTTCAGTCCCGGGCCCTTTGTTCTACATTCTCTATTCCTCGGATATCAGTCCCCTGCTTACTTTTTCATCTGTGGTGCATGATCTGGGTGTATTGCTTGATCAGAAGCTTAGTTTCTTGCAACATATAAAACAGGTTACTCGTAACTGCTACTATCAGCTGCATCAGCTTCGTGCAGTTATCTGCTCTCTTACCTTTGAGGCTTCAGTAGTCCTCGTTTATGCTTTTGTAACCCAGCAAAATTTATCACTGCAGCGCTGTTCTGGCTAAATGCAGCACTAAGGCACAGAGAAGTGCCTTAGTGGTGCGTTTAGATCGCGTTCTTCGCTTTGTGGCCAGGCTTAGTGGGCATATACCTAAATTTTCACCTGGTTAAGGCTTATATGCCCGATGTCCTTCGCTGGCTACCGGTTCAACAGCGCATTACTTTCCACACTTCGACATTAGTTTGGCGGCGTCTCTCTGGTTGTGCGCCATCCTACTAGACTGAACTGTGTCGTGCGGTATCTGAACTCCCTTCGTGTAGAGCTCTGCGCTGTTCTGCTAAAGGCGAGCTGCTGGTGTCCAGAGCCCGATCGTCGCTAATGCTGCGTCGAGCCTTCTCAGTGCATCCACCAGGAATGGGCCCTCGGTTGCCCTCTGTCTTCCCCTTACCTTTTGTAAGCTGCTAAAGTCATTTCTTTTTGGCCATGGCTGGGCTTGGAGCACCTCTGTGTAATTTCCCTTGAAGAAGCGCTATATAAATTATCGAAATGAATGAATGAATGAATATAAATCAAAGGTCAATTTGAAATTGATTTGGTATAGTTACCTGAATTATTGTATTCAGTTCCACTTTTCATTATTTATGAGCATTGTCTGTTTGTGGGATTGAGCCTTTGTTGGATATTGACCTTATTGCAGTGAAATACGTCCGTCCGGTCATCATATTAGGACCACTCGGAGAACGCTTCATGCAAGACCTTGCTGCAGAACTTCCAGAGAAATTTACGATCTCTGCTACACGTAAGCACTTCGCCACTGCTGACGGATACAGAAAAACACTGTTCATCACTTTTATTTGTAATGTACAGATGCATGCTGCAGTGATATTTAAGTTTTGAAAAATTTAAGTATTCAGTTTTGAGCTCATAATTTCTAGCCTAGTTCAAGTTTCAGTTTTGAAATAATTTCAAATTTCATTACAGTTTCAGTTTTTTGAATAATCACTTTTATATCAGTTTCTGGGAAGTTACAGCTTCTGTTTCCGCTTCTACTTAGATATACAACAACAACAACAGGGATGCACAACTGATTATATGATATCAGCTGATAATTAATGTGAGCCATATTCTGTCATTATTTAGTCTGAGGGATGTTGCTCAGTGACAATGGATTAATTCACAAGCTGTTTATTAAGTTTCACAAAAACTCTCATCTTCACATTCTGGTTCATTCTATTTCTACTGCCGGCACTCAAATGGCCACAACCAAAACACGGAGAAATGTCTTTTTACATGGGTCTGTGATCAGTGATTCCAAAAGCCCTATGATCAGGACTCCAAAATTTAAAGGTGGAGCACAGAAAATAAAGGTGTTGCGTACTATTGCGGCCATGGACATGTCTTCGACATGTGAGTTGTGATGGGATGCATAAATTACTGTATGATGCAAAAATTATGCAAAGCAGTTGCTCACTGATCTTCTGTGCAAAAGTAGAGATTGACTCGCGATTCTATACTAACGATCAAAAGCCAACATCTCTAATATTCCATCTGTACTAGCCATCATAAGCTAACATCTCTGATACTCCATCTGTACCAACCATCATAAGCCATACTTCTCTATTACTTCATCTTTACTAACCATCTTAAGCCAACATCTCTGATACTCCATCTGTACCAACTGTCATAAGCCAACATCTCTGATACTCCATCTGTACCAACCATCATAAACCAACATCTCTGATAATTCATCTGTACCAACCATCCTTAGACAACATCTCTGATACTCCATCTGTACCAATTGCCCTAAGCCAACATCTCTGATACTCCATCTGTACCAACCATCATTAGCCATACTTACTTCTCTATTACTCCATCTGTACCAGCCATCCTTAGCCAACATCTCTGATACTCCATCTGTACCAATTGCCCTAAGCTAACATCTCTGATACTCCATCTGTACCAACCATCATTAGCCATACTTACTTCTCTATTACTCCATCTGTACCAGCCATCCTTAGCCAACGTCTTTGATACTCCATCTGTACCAACTGTCATAAGTCAACATCTCTGATACTTCATCTGTAAGAACCATCCTAAGCCAACATCTCTGATACTCCATCTGTACCAACCGTCACAAGCCAAAATCTCTAATACTTCATCTGTGCCAACCATCCTTAACCAACATCTTGGCCGAGTGATAAATCGGGCCGATTATCAGACGTATTCGGTATCGGCAATGATAATCGGCGCACATATTAAAAATTACATTTTATATTTTACAATATTGTTTTCAGTCTTTGACCCCTTTAGCGTGCAGCCATTGCCAACCTCTTTGTCTTAAATTGCTATCCACCATATATCCACTCTGTATTAAATTGCTGTCCATCATAGGCTACTTCTCTGTCTTAAATTGTTATCCACCATGGGCTACCTCTTTGTCTTAAATTGCTATCCATAATGGGCTACCTCTTTGTCTTACATTGATATCTACCATGGGCTACCTCTTTGTCTTACATTGATATTTACCATGGACAACCCCTTTGTCTTACCCTAATATCTAGCATGGGCTACCTCTTTGTCTTAAATTGTTATCCATCATGGGCTACCTCTGTGTCTTAATTCCTGCCCACCATGGGCTGCCTCTTTGTCTTAAGTTACTATCCACCATTGGCCACCTCTCTGTCTTAATTCCTGCCCACCATGGGCTGCCTCTCTGTCATAAATTGCTATCCACCATGGGCTACCTCTCTGTCGTAAAATTGCTTTCCACCATGGGCTACCTCTTTGTCTTAAATTGCTATCCACCATGGGCTAACTCTTTGTCTTACATTAATATCTACCATGGACAACCCCTTTGTCTTACCCTAATATCTACCATGGGCTACCTCTCTGTCTTAAATTGCTATCCACCATGTGCTATCTCTCTGTTAAATTGCTAATCATCATGGACCACGACTGTGTCATAAATTGCTATCCACCATCCGCTACCTCTCTGTTTTACATTGCTATCCACCATTGGCTACCTCTTTGTCTTACATTGATATATCTACCAGGGGCTACCTCTCAGTCTTACATTGCTATCCACCATGGGCTACCTCTCTGTCTTGAATTTTTATCCACCATCCGCTACCTTTCTGTCTTAAACTGCTATATCCCAGAAGGGCTACCTCTCTGTGTTGAATTGCTATCCACCATGTACTACCTCTCTTTCTTATATTGCTATCCACCATGGGGTACCTCTTTGTCTTACATTGATATCTACCACGGGCTACCTCTTTGTCTTGCATTGATATCTCCTATGGGCTACCTCTATGTCTTGCATTGATATCATCCATGGGCTACCTCCCTGTCTTAAATTGCTCTCCACCATAGGCTTCCTCTCTGTCTTAAATTGCTATCCACCATGGGCTACCTATTTGTCTTACATTGATATCTACCATGGGCTACCTTTTTGTCTTACATTGCTATCCACCAGGGGCTACCTCTCTGTTTTAAATTGCTATCTACCATGGGCTACCTCTCTGTCTTACATTGCTATCCACCATTGGCTACCTCTTTGTCTTACATTGATATATCTACCATGGGCTACCTCTGTGTCTTACATTGATATCTACCACGGGCTACCTCTTTGTCTTACATTGATATCTACCATGGGCTACCTCTTTTTCTTACATTGCTTTGTACCATGGGCGGCCACTCTGTCTTACATTGCTATCCACCATGGGCTACCTCTCTGGGTTGAATTGCCTACCACCATGGGCTACCTCTTTGTCTTACATTGATATCAACCATGGGCTTCCTCTTTCTCTTAAATTGCTTTCCACCAGGGGCTACCTCTCTGTCTTAAATTGCTATCCATCATAGGCTACCTCTCTGTCTGGAATTCCTATCCACCATGGGTTACCTCTTTGTCTTACATTGATATCTACCATGGACTACCTCTTTTTTTCCATTGCTATCCACCAGGGGCTACCTCTCTGTCTTAGATTGCTATCCACCATGGGCTACCTTTTTGTCTTACATTGCTCTCCACCATGGGCTACCTCTCTGTCTTACATTGATATTTCTACCATGGGCTACCTCTTTGTCTTGCATTGCTATCTACCAGGGGCTACCTCTGTGTCTTAATTTGCAGTCCATCATGGGCTACCTCTCTGTCTTTAATTGTTATCCACCATGCGCTACCTTTCTGTCTTAAACTGCTATATCCACCAAGGGCTTCCTCTCTGTCTTAAATTGCTATCCCCCAAGGTGTACCTCTTTGTCTTAAGTTGCTATCCACCCATGGGCTACCTCTCTGACTTAAATTGCTTTCTACCTTAGGCTTCCTCTCTGTTTTAAATTCCTATCCACCATGGGCTACCTCTTTGTCTTAAATTGCTATCCATAATGGGCTACCTCTTTGTCTTACATTGATATCTACCATGGGCTACCTCTTTGTCTTACATTGATATTTACCATGGACAACCCCTTTGTCTTACCCTAATATCTACCATGGGCTACCTTTTTGTCTTACATTGCTATCCATCTGGGCGACGTCTTTGTCCTACATTGATATCTACCATGGGCTACCTCTCTGTTTTGAATTGCTATCCATCATGGACAGCCTCTGTGTCTTAAATTGCTTTCCATCATGTGCTACCTCTTTGTCTTAAACTGCTATATCCAACATGGGCTACCTCTGTGTTTTAAATTGCTATCCATCATGGGTTGCTTCTCTGTCTTAAATTGCTATCCATCATGTGCTTCCTCTCTGTCTTAAATTGCTTTCGACCATGGGCCACCTCTCTGTCTTACATTGACATCCGCCATGGGCTACCTCGCTGTCTTTCATTGGTATCTACCATGGGCTGCCTCATTCTCTTGCATTGGTGTCGACCATGTCTTACATTGATATCGACCATGGGCTACCTTTTTGTCTGACATTGCTATCCACCAGGGGCTACATCTCTGTTTTAGATTACTATCCATCATGGGTTGCCTCTCTGTCTTAAGTTGCTATCCATCTTGTGCTACCTCTCTGTCTTAAATTGCTTTCCACCGTGGACCACCTCTCTGTCATGAATTGCTATCCACCATGGGCTACCTTTCTGTCTTACATTGATATTTCTACCATGGGCTACCTCTCTGTCTTTAAATGTTATCCACCATGCGCTACCTTTCTGTCTTAAACTGCTATATCCACCAAGGGCTTCCTCTCTGGGTTGAATTGCTATCCACCATGTACTACCTCTCTTTCTTATATTGCTATCCACCATGGGCTACCTCTTTGTCTTACATTGATATCTCCCACGGGCTACCTCTTTGTCTTACATTGATATCTACTATGGGCTACCTCTATGTCTTGCATTGATATCATCCATGGGCTACCTCCCTGTCTTAAATTGCTCTCCACCGTAGGCAACCTCTTTGTCTTAATTTGCTACCTATCATAGGGACCATTTACTCTTGAATTGCTATTAACCATGTGCTGCTTCTCTGTCTTAAGTTGCTATCCACCTTGGGCTATATCTCTGTTTTAAATTCCTATCCTTCGTGGGCTACCTCTTTCTCTTACATCAATATCTACCATGGGCTACCTCTCTGTCTTAACTTGATATCTCCCACGGACTACCTCTTTGTCTTACATTAATGGGCAGCCATTCTGTCTTAAATTGCTATCCACCATGGGCTATCTTTTTGTCTTAAATTGCTATCCACCATGGGCTATCTTTTTGTCTTACATTGCTATCCACCAGGGGCTATCTCTCTGTTTTAGATTACTATCCATCATGGGTTGCCTCTCTGTCTTAAGTTGCTATCCATCTTGTGCTACCTCTCTGTCTTAAAGTGCTTTCCACTGCAGACCACCTCTCTGTCTTAAATTGCTCTCCACCATGGGCTGCTTCTCTGTCTTACATTGATATTTCTACCATGGGCTACCTCTTTGTCTTGCATTGCTATCTACCAGGGGCTGCCTCTCTGTCTTAATTACTATCCACCATGGGCTACCTGTCTGTCTTTAATTGTTATCGACCATGCGCTACCTTTCTGTCTTAAACTGCTATATCCACCAAGGGCTTCCTCTCTGGGTTGAATTGCTATCCACCATGTGCTACCTCTCATTCTTATATTGCTATCCACCATGGGCTACCTCTTTGTCTTACATTGATATCTCCCACGGGCTACCTCTTTGTCTTGCATTGATATCTTCTATGGGCTACCTCTTTGTCTTGCATTGATATATTTCATGGGCTACCATTTTGTCTTACATTGCTATCCACAAGGGGCTACCTCTCTGTTTTAAATTGCTATTCACCAGGGGCTACCACTCTGTTTTAGACTGCTATCCATCATTGGTTGCCTCTCTGTCTTAAGTTGCTATCCATCTTGTGCTATCTCTCTGTCTTAAATTGCTATCCACCATGGGCTACCTCTCTGTCTTACATTGATATTCTACCATGGGCTACCTCTTTGTCTTACATTGATATTCTACCATGGGCTACCTCTCTGTCTTACATTGCTATCCACCATAGGTTACTTCTTTGTCTTGCATTGCTGTCCACCATTGGCTTCCTCTTTGTCTTACATTAATATATCTACCATGGGCTACCTCTCTGTCTTTGATTGATATCTACCATGGGCTACCTCTATGTCTTACATTGATGTCCTGCATGGGCTACCTCTTTGTCTTAAATTGCTATCCACCATTGGCTACCTCTTTGTCTTACATTGATATCTACCATGGACTACCTCCTTGTCTGACATTGATATCTACCATGGGCTACCTCTTTGTCTTACATTGATGTCCACTATGGGCTACCTCTTTGTCGTACATTGATATCGACCATGGGTTAGCTCTCTGTCTTAAATTGCTATCCACCATGGGCTACCTCTCTGTATTAAATTGCTGTTCACCTGTCTGTTTTAAATTGCTGTTAATCATAGGCTAACTCTCTGTCTTGATAAACTGATCTCATGGATCTTAATCTGATTATGACTTGAATTTGATGATCAGTTATTTAAACTGTGATCTAATATTATGATCATTAGAATGTCATACAGTTCAGTGTTTTGGCAGAAACTGTATAGAATATTTAATGTGTACTGCAAGAAGCGAAATTCTTTTGTGCCACTATAACGTCCCGGAGGTGCGATTTGCATTTCCATGTGTTCGTGTGTGCGTTAAAATTGTTTGTTATAATTACTGACCTGAATTGCATATGGAATGTTTGACATCATTAATTTTGCGAGAATCGCATCTTATTAAACTGACGAGTTATGTAATTGATTGACTGACTATCGTGGGATTGACTTGTTGCAACAGACACGAGTCGATCTAAGCGGGACGATGAGGTCGATGGCCAGGAATGTGACAGTCAGGAGAATGTCTTCAGTGATGCTGGCACAAACATCCAAGCTGTGAGAGACATTGCCGAAATGGTACGTTAGTTGTCTACTGGATTTTTTATTGCTGACCATATTTTCCGAACTTTAAGTTATGGCTTTTACATGGGAGTTCAGTGGTAACGTTTTGTAAAAAGGTGCTGAATTATGTAATCTGTTCCAAATTTAGCTACCTCTATAGCAGTCAATTTATTAGCTTTAGCTGCCTTTAGCTATGTGAGGTACATAATTAAGAACCAATCATTGTAAAATCGTTACAAACAGCAACAGATGCAATCATTAATTTAATTATTGCACCAACTATTGTAAACAGTGCATTCAATTTTATTTCAACAAAAGTTACCTAAAATATCTTTGTAGCAGGTATTTGCTAATAATGGTTGTATATTTAAGGCTGGTGACATTACATATTGTGCATCTGACCATCTGTGTGTGTGTGTGGAACTGTGGGTGTACCATAGTGTACAAGGCATTAACCCTTTTACCGTGGATAAAAGTCACAGAAAAAATTTGTATTTTTGTTTTCATTTGGTTAAGGTATGTTGTTGTGATAAAAAAATATATATTTAGGGGGATAACAATGTGTAATATAGAAGTTATGAAGGAAAAAGAAAATGAGACATCACGTTTCTCGTGTTTATTGCTCTGTACTAGCTAATAAGCTCAATGTATGTATTACCTCATGGCAGATCACTTAGAGCTATTAATTGTATTTGGTGTGATAAACACCAAAACTACGTGGGGCACAAAACCTCATATAGTACTCTGTCAAATAGTATATGGTTTTTTATTAAATATTTTACCATCCGGATACAGTTGGCTGCAACAAATTGCATCTTTGAGTAGGTTCAGGTTTCACTGGATTTGCTAGTATGTACATAGGAAAATGTTTGGCAGTGAGACATAGTGGGCTACACCACTTCCTTCATTCATGAATCCCTTCATTGGTTCCCTGCACATCAACACATTCGTTTCATGACCCTTTCGTTGATGCCAAACTGTCTCCTTGGGTCTGCCCCGCCTACCTTCTGGCTCTCTGCACTAGGACCTCCTCTATTATATACCGGCTTACCTTCGTTCCTCTTCCCGCGGATTGCTGGCGGTTCCCCGCATGCACTCAACGGCTCAATCCAGGAGCTTACTGAATCCTACTGTCTGGAACTGCCTCCCCTTCTTCTTCGGGAGGAACTACTCTCTATTCTCTCTACTGCCTCAATAGAGGGGCCAGTTGTCCGTTTAGTTTTGTGTTGAGTCATGTGCGTCTCTGATATCGAACGGCGCTATATAAATGTTCCATTACATTATATTACATCAAGTTACTCAAGTGAAAGCCTGTCTCGGCGCTGAGGTTTTTCGGAATATGATACCTTTCCAACAGTCGCTCTGTCAACTTGATCAGCAATTGCACATGGTTGACTCTGGATGCATCATCATTCTTTGTGTATAAAATATACTTATATATGTATAATATATATACACGTTTTAGCCTCCCTATGCAGTATAATATATGATCTTGTCGATTAGCAGCGCTTAACCAGCAGTAAGAAACATTCATTCGGGCTCTGCGGTTCATAGACGACATTTATACCATTACCCATGGACAAGATAACTCGGGATGCACGGAATCGGCCAGATATTTATTGGACGAGATATTTCGGGATGCACGGTTAAGGAGTTAACCAATGGCAAACCACAATCAAGCTGCAGTCTGGTCAATACCAAAAAGTTAGTTCACAAGGATGTAATTGATTTAGTTTTCAGTTGTGGATGGTTAACAAGATGTTGAGAGTTGGTGAGTTTGAAGGATGTATCCGATGATTTTCATTATTCTGGCAGGAGTTATTCTGCAAAGGTGAAACAGCTATCTATGGCTATGGAGCGATTTGCAAATCTTAATGTAATGTCAGTTTTCTCAAATTTTTCAGTGCCCACAAAAGCCTAGTCAAGGAGACCAGCTTATTCAGCGCTGCTATACTTAGTGATGAGTTTATGTAAGATCAGAGAAGTGTTGGGGCGAATGTGGAATGTAATTATCTCCCACAACTTACATTACATAGGAGTCAAGTTTGTCATTGATCATATATATATAATATATATATATATATATGTGCCAGGTCATTTGTTATTCATTCAGCTTTAATAGTTATTAATTAAAGCTATTCAGTTCTTTCAGGTATTTTAAAGTCGTTGGAGTGATTTGTTGTGATAAATGATGTAACTTTTTGTTCTTAATGACATTTAACATTGTATTGACTAGCATAGAGAGTGCTTCTCTCAGTGGTGCTATATAAATGTTGGATTACAGGTGCATGCCTATAAATGCTAGTGATTTCTGATAATTTAAATATTATTTTCTGTTTTGAGGAGCAAATCTTAATCAGCTGATGTAATTTTTATTTTTGTTTCAACAGGGAAAACACAGTCTGCTTAACATAAGTGGAAATGCTGTTAAAAAAATGCAGACGCATGGATTCTATCCTATCGTTATATTTGTTAAACCTAGGTGCATTGAGTCCATCATGTGAGTACTTCTTTAACACTTTCACCAACTTCTAACCTTTATATTATTGACTGTCATTCTCTTGTTACCTTTATTGGTTCAGAAGATGTCCTGAATTGTGTGTAGAGTAGATTTATTTTACCTACTTAGTTTAGTTTATTTATTTTTAACATATATTTTGTATATATACATATCTACTGATTTATAGAGGTTTGGTTACTCACAGTCGACTTCAATGTTCATATTGACAATCCCTCTAACCCTCTTTCTGAACCACCTGTCATCTGTCAATCTTGTCCAACTCTCATACCCACATTGGGAACCACATACTCAACCTCATTATCATTTCCGCTGCCTCCCTCTCATCTCCCAAGCTGTCAGTTTTAGACATTACTCTGTTCTAGACATTATTGATCTAATCATAACAGACCTTGAAATTAAGCCTCTTCAATATCCCTATCCACTAACTCTCCATCTCTTCCCTTCATCGCCGATGCCCCAGTCCACAATTTTGGTGCCATCCTTGATCCTCATCTCTCTTTCTCTAACCTCTCACGCTTCTGCTGTATGCACATCCATGACCTCTGGCTCGACTTCAAAACTGCCTGCACCATTGCAATTTCAATTGTCCTCTCAAAGGTCGATTATTCATTCGTTCATTTATTCAGAGGATTTATATAGCACCTGTCTAAGATTCCCAACTCAGAGAGCACCCAGCACAACTCCAGTGATAAAGAACAGTTTTCAGATGATTTTAAAGGCCCAAGTTTTTTGGGCATAGCGGTTTACAGGAAAACTGACGAGCTACCTCAGCCCCATCAATCAGACCTGAACTGATAGAGTCGGGCTGGTCATGAAACCCACATTCATTATAGGGTCATTCTTGCAGTCCTTGGGTCAGTCATTGTCTGTCAATTTATATGTTTGCACAGCTATGTGACCCCAGGTATTATAATTGATCGTAGTTGCTGTCTCTGTATGCTGTGTATGATATATTCCGGCTTAGGCCATGTATGTATATATATATATATATATATATATATATATCTATTGTATACTCTACACTTCATCTCATCTATGAAGCCATATTCAGAGGGGTGATGCAAACATATCAATTGACAAACAATGATCGACCCATTGACAGTATCCAAAGTTTATGGCTAAATGAGCACAAAGATGAGCTCAAAGATGCAAAGGACGTTTATTCTATGTAGTTGGCCCAACCACAGAAATGCATGACGTTACGTTGTTAAAGTGAGCGCAAAGGGAACGACGAGTTCACCTCTAGGTGCAGAAAGAAGATTTCTGTGAGCAGCCAAATCTGAGTTGGGGCACAAAAACTCCTGCAAGCAGGCTGGGGCGCTTTCTAACTGACACCGCCAGACCCAGGCCAAGATCCAAAATGCGCCAGATAATAGGAAGCAACTGGAGCACATCACACATGTAATGCCAAGTAAGTACGACTTTGGGTGAAAGTGAACAGGAGATGATCTGCAATTGCCACATTGAATAATGCAAGCATGGTCTAAAAGATTTAGGTGTTCAGAGGAATGGCAGTAGATCCTCCACAAATTCCTGCACAAAGAAGGTCAGCAGAGGATTAAGTTACAAACATTTCAGATCATGGAGTCTCAACTCAGACAGATGGCATTACATCAGACGGAGCTTTGGAGGAACGGAGCCAGAGGTATCATCACGAACAGAGTTAACCTTGGCCAGGAATATATGCCCATATGAACTCCTCTTAGCCATGTATAAAGGAGCAGTTGTTGAATGTGCTGCTCTACTACGTCCGAGGAGGCTATTTGTCATCAACCATGGCTTCCTGGGCTCTTGATTGTGGTAGTCCCAGTATTTGTACTTCTTCTCCATTTAAATGTTGAATATTCATCACCCTGGTCCAATGCATAAAAAACATAGAACCTGAATATCATCAGTTCAATTGGGACACCATCATGCGTTAAACCCTTTCAGTGAACTGCTCAGGGAAGGGCGCTTTCCAACTCCAGTACACGACTAAGGTGAGAAAATAACAAGAGAAAACAGATCCAAGGATAGAGGCAAAGCTGAAGAGGGAGTGCATCATTTCAGATCTAGAACTTAATAAAATGTTAATTAAACCTTCTTGTTGCTTTTTTAAATAATAATCAATCACTTTGAAATCTAGGGAATGGAATAAGAGAATGCCTACTGACCAAGCAAGGACTGCTTTTGAACAGGCCCTCAAGCAAGAGAAGGACTTCAGACAGTATTTTACTGGTATGTATCAGTTGTATCCACATATTTTCTTGCATTTATATTTACTGTATCCTGTCAGAAAGAGTGCTGCTGTGAAAAGGTGCGATCTAAGAGATCTGTGTCACGGAAGTGCTGCAGGCTTTGTCTTATCTAGACATGCAGAATCATCTCGTGCCAAGGCATAGGAATTGATACTCCGCTCCCACTCCAGGTCATCACGACCCTTTTTGTGCTGGTTCATCATTATGCTGACAACATACAGATTCATATGACCTGCCACTCGTCTGATGCTCATGGAGTATATTATAGTATTGATTCGTTCCTGCTATGATCTCTTGTTCCAGTACTCAATCCCCATCTTCTGATACTACCTTGGTGCATGATGCCTTTATCATTAATAATTATCAAGCTATTGTTCCTCTCTCTACTGTGGGCCACCACGGGTCTGTTTGCAACCTCTGGATGAGGGTTCTGCGGACAACAACTCATATGGTTAATGCTGTCCCTAGGTTTGGCACATCACTGTGGATCCAGGTCGAGAGCAGCGCATCCATTATAGGGTCTCTATCATCTGGCATGAAAGAAAATTCTTAGGTGCTGTAAAAGAAGCGAAGATGAAGTATTTTGGACTTGTTATGAGAAAAGAAGAGGGCGGCATAGTGAAAATGACAATACAAGGAACTATAGGGGAAGCTAGAGGAAAGGGAAGACCAAGAACAAACTGGCTGGATAATATCAGAAAATGTATGGACCTTTTTACTACACATATGATGAGGGCTACAGAGAACAAGCAGAAATGGAGAATGATTGTGCATGACATGGCCTACCTTATTCTAAACCTCAGTCAGTTGATAGAGAGAATAATTGCACATGTGCAAATACACTGTCAAAGTAAGCCAGCTGTTTCCATTAAAACTCTGCAGTATTGAAATGTAATTTTTTTTCTAATGGCAATTATGTGATCTTGATCTTTCAGCCATCTTAACTGGTGATGTATTAGATGATCTGTACGCAAGAGTGAAGGATGTCATCCAGTTTCATTCGATTCCCATTGCTTGGATTCCTTCAAAAGAAAAGCTCTGAGCTCTTCTTCTGACTGTTAGCAGCGCAGTCGTTCTAGATCTACTTCAGATCACGTTACCTCATGTTGCCGACCTGTAATGAAGGTCATTCTGTAATGATGGTCACTATTTGAGGAACATTTAATTGAAAAACATCAATTGAAGATACTTTGATATTTTCTTCGTGCATCAGTGGAGTGTTTTGCTGAGCAACTGATGATCATGGTCTAAGTGTGATTTAATTGTTGTATCTGACACATGTGGCATATCTCATTCTTTCATCTGTATACACAATGTACGACATTGTACGTTTTTGTACAGTTTTGGTGAATTCTGTTAATTTCTCTGATGTGTATTTTAGATTTGATAACAATTTGTGATATTTGAGTTAAGGATAACTCTGTGTATTTTTTTATATATTTATGTAGTTTGTGGGAATATTATTCAGTTTAGGCATGATTTTTGTTTGCCTGAAGATGATGTGTTTGACAAAACGTTTGTGTGTTTTATTAGTTACTGACAGTTGTTTGGTAAATTTTTAGCAAGTGGTAGTTGTGGATGACTCATGTTGACTGCAGCATGATAATATAATGGGAGAGAATTATTTTGTGCATCTGGTGATAAAAACATTTGCTTTCAGGTTCATTGTCAACTCACAGTTGTCGTCTTTCTTTATGTCTGTCATTGCATACATACTTTCAGAGTTGCCCAAAATATATTCAAGGTTTACTTGTCTACCTTTGTTTGGCACAAAGCAACTAATAATAATTTTCGTTACGTTATTGTGCATGCATAAGACTTATATTATTGTGCTGTATTGGTAAATATGTGATATTTGGGTAGATGTAATTTGATTTCAGGAAGCAAAATGCTAACCAACATTTTCAAACGTTATTAGTTGTCTGTGGCATTGTGTTCTGTGTACAAATGCAACCATTTATTCTGGATATTCTGTGTACTGATGATGAATCATTTGGTACAATCGTTCATTGTTATTTTATACCCACGGGTTGATTTTCGTAACCACTGCAAACCTTGGCACATTAGAATGGCCTCAGTAAGCATTAAGCCCTGGACATTTCATAACCCAATGCATTTCACTATGAACACCAGTTACTACAGAGGGTAACGGGTTTGCAGTGGTTACGACAATCATATAACTGTTAGTGTGAAATAACAATCTACAATTTGTGTCAATAGGATTATGAAACTAGACAAAGCGGTATAGATAGAACCAGTCCTAGAGAATCCATGCAAATAAACTTCAGCCTGTGCTGAAACCCTTCTATTACATTGGATGAAGAGTGCATTATGTAAGACATTCATGTGATGGACTTTTACTTAGTTTCAATTTAATTTTAAGTATGCATGATTTTTAGTTTTATTTATATTAATATCAGTTAATTTTATATTCTCACAACAATAAATAAAAAAAAATTTTTGTCAGATATAATTGTGGAATGTTCATCAGCACAGCACTTCTGTTCCATTGGCATTTTTACCAAAATTAAAGATGACACTTGTATCTGTTTTTATTTATAGACAAGGGGGACTATTCAAGTTCATACTGTAAGAAATGGACACGGAAAACAACCGTTTATTTTAAGCAATAACTTTCGGTCTTGAATGCCCGTTAACAGGCTTTTACTGAATCCTTCTAAAAATTAAATTCCTCACATGAACAACTCCTTAGATTTGATTGGCTAATGATAATGTAGTGTGGTTTGTTTATCATTCTAAAGCTGTTTGCATTTGCCTCCTTTCCTGATAATGTTGAAAGAAGGTAACTGCAAATCAGTTCACCTTCACATTGCATATTATTTTGAAGAATCGGGCTTTGTATAATTATGTTTGAAACTGTCGTGATATCCGTATCAATTTCTATGATTACCTACTGACTCTACTTCTGCAACTTGTAATTGCAAACCCCAAATGTCTGATGCGCTGCTCTGAAGCTTATTCTCATATGCTGCGTCATAGAATCAGAGTGATCGTCCGATATTACGTAGGACATCATCTCCCAGAACACAATCTCCCTCTGTGCAATTACCATATTTTTGCATTTCATTGATAAAAGCTTATAATTAGTTATTACTAAGATAAAATGTTAAGGTAGACTTACATGCAAGACTTGTTAGTGTCATTTAGATCAGAAGTTTAACTTGCTAAAGTCATTTTGGTCTTAACTTAAGTCGTTGTTGTCGTTCATTTATAAACTTAAATTTCTAGTAAATTAATGGTCAGCAAGAGTGACCCATTGGTGAAATTGAAAAAAATCTGGTAATTTATCATTTAGTGTTCTAAATTATTTGCCCATTGCAATTCTTGCTTTAATAGAATTTGGATTTATGAAAATAATTCTTGCTTTAATGCAGTTGGATTGATTGAAATAATCCTATCGTAAATAGAAGTTACATATTGCAAAAATGGATAAAATATTCTTTTAGATGTTATATGATTTTGGCCTTATTACAAATGTGCACCTTAATATGCTCTCATAGATGTTTTTGGATATAATGTATAATTTTTAGGTGATTGTATCCTAACTTGAGGATTATGTCCTAGCCTCTTGATTTTGTCTGGGGTAAGGCTGTGTCCAAAGGGAGTGTAGGACATTTGCCCTCGGACATTTACCCCCTAGACAATTGCCCCACCAGTGTAGACCATAAACTCGCCCAGATACATATGCATGCTTGTATGTATGTGTGTACATATGATGCATGGTTATGCACATATGTATGTGTTATATGTTCATGTCGGCTAAGTGTTACTAAACCTGTTAAATATCTATTTTTAGAGGGTTGACATATTGCTTTAGGGGTCTTCACCCACTCTCAGAGAGATGATCATCACATGTCACTGACTGTTAACCAACTGTAGGCATACTTAGTAGCTGACCTTCACTGCTTATATTCTGAGATTGTCATCTTTATAGAGGTATTCATCCACTCTCACCCTTATTGACGGGAGATGATTATCGCGTGTCACTGATGGTTTGCTAACCAACTGTAAGCTGCTTACTAGCTGACCTTCACCGCTTATGTCACGGTGGGAGACAGGCAAGGTGTCGGATGGCCTCGATGACTCAGCTGACCCCTACTGGACTGTAATGATGGAAGAGGGGACTGTGTTATGAAAAAACGGCGATGTCAAGTTTATAACTTTAATGAACAATATAATATAATGTCAAATGCTGTATAAACTAAAATTGCGAACGCTATAGATATGAACAGTATGTATAAAGACAGACATTATAGGCCTATCAACAGTAGTAAAGATATATATGTATAGACAGAGACTGACAGACAGTAGGCACAGCCAAGTGAATCAGCGTGGGCGAGTGGGCTGAGACAGTTGGAGAGGCGGGCATTATGACCAAATATGGCTGAGGCAAGAGCGAATGCCGGGCTAGGATAGGTTAAAAAGACCGGGTCCGGAGGAAGAGCGATGGGCTGAGCGCCTGAGAGATTTTATGTAAGATGACCAAATAAGGATACAATCGGGACAAATAACCAAATAAGGATAGACATGAGGTAGAAGGACCATAATGGGAGGATGCAAGAAAGGGTATAAAAGATGGGAGAAATTGAGAGTCGGGATTCACTCTCAGAAGGCGTCAGTTGCACGACAGAGGACGTCATCGACTGCAGGAGGAATCCACTCTCAAGGAAGCGACTGGAAAACGACAGATGACCAAGACGATAGAGATAGGTCTGGTTAAGGTCGACAGTCTGAGAGTGATGAAGAAAGTTAATGAAGTAGCAAGCTAAGTAGTTCTACGTTAATATATTTTGAAGTTAACCTAAATAATAAGAATAGTAATCAGAAAGAGACTGGTGTCATTTTGTTGAACTATAACGTAAACGCAAACCGAAGAGACTGGAGACACACGGCTACAATCCATCACCGCTACCACCAAGAATTGATGTCCAGATTGTTGTTTGAGAAAAGGGCAACAACAATCTTTTCCCTCCAGCCAGCGGAAGAGGCGATGAGTTGGACACCCGACCAAAAGCAGATCTAACTGGTTTTCTGCCATCGGCGTAAAGACGAGCTATAAATAACAGGGTCCTGAATAGTCACCCCCGTCGGGGAGGCCGAGCAGATCAGACGCTATACGGGCTCTTTGATGTAGGACCTCAAAGGCGCTATAATTATGAGAAGAGTATAAGGCACGTGTATTATGTACCGATTGGACGGTGCATTCAGAATCCTTCGGACGGTGTGAGAGCTATGATCACGATCTGTAGGAACTTCCGTTTCGGCAACTTGTATAATCAACGTTATCTCAGATGTATATTTTATCTTCTTTTACTATTAAAGTCTTTTTAATCATCACATCGGTCTGAAGTGAATCGGTCTGGACAGGCCCAGCCTTGATAATACAATCAAGGAGGGAGTCCATGACAGCCTAATATGGCGTGTCACTGTATGCAGTATTTATGCATCCAGCAAGATAAATAAAGATTCAGAACTGGACTCACTTTGTCTCCTAAACGACACGATAATTAGTTGTTTGTTTTCATATATTTTACATAATGTTAGTTATATATAACTTATCATAATCCGTTCATACTTCACACTAGGGTGGGGCAGTTGTCCGGGAGCAAATGTCCGTTCCCCGTCCAGAGGATCATGTCCGTCTAACGGTTGTCAGAGGGACCAGCTTTACATTAAGACATGCATCCTATATGTGTACAAGTTATTTTAACACCCCAATTTATACATACTCAAAAATTGATCTGAGTCCTATTACACCAACAGACCGTTGTAGCTGACTAAGACGCATTTCAAATCCTTAAAGAGTTCTTTGCTACAAGCAGTGTTTGCACCTGCTATCTATTCAACACAAATATTTTCAATAACAATTCTGTTTCGCATGAAATGATGTTGGGTAGCCATGTGAAAACTTTGGTCTTGGGTTTTCATCCAGGATTTCTTGCCAGCACCTTTTCTTGGCAGAAACTCTTCATGATATCCACTGCAAGACTTGATGAACAAGTTTTAGATGAAGTCCCTTCTTCTTCAACCACATCAGTCAGCTTCAGCGACAGCCCTCAAAGCCATATATATTCTGCTTCAGTGGTTGTGTGGGCCTGTGGAAGTGTCTCCTTCTTCGCGTTCTAGTAACTAATCAGTAACACAGCCGCGGATAGAAGAGAACCAGTGGGGGAGGAGTTGCTCTTCTCTTTCCTCGCGGTTCTAACGCTCTTCCTTCTGGTCGTATAGGTTCTATAGCGGACCCCGAGTCTGAATGCTAGTGACAGAAGCTCCTTACAGAGAATATATTATTATCTTCAAACAGGACACATTATTACCAGCAATTCGACCAGTGTTTGTGCTAGAAGTGTAAAGTGGTTTTGGCTTAGTATAGGGGAGATTTGGCACCCTTGATACTAATTTTTTATTTTGAGACTTTAAAAAATTACACCGAATTTCAAACAAATTAATAGTTTACATGGAAATAATATGTTATTTATTATTTGGTGCAAGCACAATCATGCAAAACTATTAAGAAAGAAGTTATTTGCTTGAAACAATGTGCACCTCAATAGCATCAAGGGTGCCTATAGGTTGGCACCCATGATACTATACGCGGTCACCCTTGATACTATGTGGGCACCCTTGATATTAATACCTCATAAACAAAATTTTTAAATAATAAAAGCCAATTTAATCTATTGCACAAATAAACTTTATATTGAATATGTTATATTGAACTAGATTATATTGAACAACAAATTGAATGCGATATCATTTTTTTAAGTTCAAAACATAATTATCATGTACAAATCGAATGTATGCAAGACTAGCGTAATGCCATTAGGCTTAGGCCTACATAAAAAACACCTACGAATTGTCAGAGAGGGCTGAAAAATAAAAAATAATAAGGTACATTGATAGAAAAGTCACTATTTTTGTTTGCTGACAACTTTAAATGTGCAAATCCTGATTAGACCAATTAGTAGCTACAGTCCAAGCTACTAAGCAAGATTATACTGTGAGAGCGATATGGGAAATGACATCTGACGACTAACTCGCCTTGTGCCTCTCATGATGGTTGACAGAGTAAGTTTTTTTTTAAATATCCACACAAGGCATTTGATATGACTTTGCTGGCTTTGGAATATTAAATTTCTCAAGTCCATCTAGCTTGCCTGTTGACTTCTGTTTCTCAAGATAAGTCACTACAACATCCGAGGTCTCAGTATATGGATCATCCACTCGGGCAACATAGTGAAATATATTCTTCATGCCTTTTAGTTGGACTAAAACAAAGTCACCTGCTTTCAATTTCCTTGGCTGGTAATCACCTTCGCTGTCAATTTCACATAAAGTATCATCAATGTCAACATCACCTGCACTGTCAGAAGATGAATATGGAAGTATGTTGTATTGTTCATCGTCAACAAGTTGATCATTGTCCAAATCATCATCATCAGTATCACTGATATCCACAAGTCTTAATCTCCTTCTGCATGCTGTCTTCTTCTTTTTTGGAGCTGCTTCTGGGTTATTTGATGGAAGCTGGTCATTAGATGAAAACTGGTCATTTGACGAAAGATGGCCATTTGATGAAAGCTGATCTGCAGGTAGTGCAGAAAAATCCAGAGTTTACTTCTTAGTTGATTTTTTAACCTTATTGCCTTTGGTGTTAATTTGCAATGCAGCTTTTTTGTTGTTGCCTGCAGTCCTTGAGCCATTCTTCTTCTGAATCTAGAGACAAATTTCATCTCTTACAATTTCCAACTGCATTTACAGCACAACATGCTGTTATTAGCGCTCCTCTCTCTGCCGACGTTATCCTCCCAACTTGCTTGTCTCCTCGACTGGCAATTACTTTTACAGGCTTCTGCACGGTTGTTAAGCCAGTTTCATCCACATTGTAGATGTTCTGTGGAGCGTAGTTATGCCGCAAGCGAAGTTCACGTAAGTTGTCAAAAACTCACTCACCGTGTGTGTTTGTTGAATGCTGTAGCTCTTGCCAAACTTGTTGCTTCTGGGTAATGTAGAGACACTCTGGCGAGACATGAAAGAACGCAACCAATCTGGGCCAGCACATTTTTAATTATGCCATGATTTAGGCATATCTTTTGACAGAGAAACCGCAAATTCGTAAGCTAATTTCCTGGATGTCTTCGTTGAGAATCCATAGTGAAGTTTTGCTGCTCTCAGGAGATAATCTGCAAGAGCCTTTTCTTCCTCATTAGTGAAGACCTGTTTCGTAACGAAGTTAGGTCGGCAAATTGTTCCAGGATTCAATTTAGTTTTCATAACATATCGTTTCAAAGTCATTGCATTTATTCTGGCTTTTTTTTGCAACGCTGTAAATTGTGCGTCCTTCAAGAACTGCTGCAACTGCTTCTTTCATTCTTTCCTCAGGTACCTGACCTCTTGGCGATCTTGTCGTCTTTCTTTTCTTGTGATAAGGCATACTGAAGTGCTGAAAAAATAAAATTGATGTTAATTGAGTTGTAGAAATATACTGCAGTGTAAAATTCAAACTGACAATGTGATTTTACAGAGATTTAACAGCAACAGACCTATTGCATAATGCACATGCAGCTTCACTTCAGCTTGTGAAGACCTGTTTCGTTACAAAGTTAGGTCAGCAAATTGTTCCAGGATTCAATTTTGTTTTTATAACATATCGTTTCAGAGTCATTGCATTTATTCCGGCAGCTGTCTTGAAGCAAAATATTGTTGAATACCAACGTACACATCTCAAATAAATATTAAATCAAGTAACATATCGCTAGCAGTACACGGTTAACACTAGGTGTGAATGATAGGCACCCATGATCCTAGTATCAAGGGTGCCCGACCGCGTTGGTATCAAGGGTGTCGACTGTATCTCATATTACAAAATGCTTAAAATCGTTTTACATCCAGCAGCTGCGATGCTGAAAAATGTCAACAAACTATTAGAATGAATTCTTTTCAAAACCATATCAACGAAATTGCAACCACAGGCACACCTTATGAATAGGGTTCGTCCCAAGAGTGAAAAAAATACTTTTTACCTTTGAAATCGACTCTTTGTGATAAGTCGTATACAACAGCATCCACGTATTTCAAAACATGGACGGCTTGTATAAATGGTTTCCCAATACGCTGGTACCCTGCGGACTATTATTAAATAAGTAAGTAAATAGATAATCACATAGCATTATGTGCCTTTGTATCAATGGTGCCAACTCTCCCCTACCCCTAACGCAATATATGTATACTTATATATGTGTATAATATTTGCTGTGCCCATCCTAATCCTAGTCTTCAATTGAACGACAGCAGCAGCTTGAGCTTCTTTCTCTTCTTCCTTATGGAAGTTTTGGCAGCAGATAGAAGCTGAGGATTACATTTGCAAGAGACATTGATATTGATATACAGTCAATCAGGCACGAATCGCACCGAGGAAGACAAATGGCTGACCGTCTGGTCAACCATTCTTCCCAACCTTTCCCAGTAAACCATTCCCAACCTTTCCCGGTAAAAGCAGAAATGAATTTGCTATTGCAACGTACTACCAGACGAATTCATCTCATGATATTCTAACCTTAAAGCCCAAGGTTTTGAGGCGTGGTCTAATGAATACCTGCCGCCTGCTAGCTACCAATCAGATCTCCCCAAAGCATCTCAGTCGCCTGGGTACAATCTTAACCATATGGACCGGTGTGGTCAGTCTATCTGAAGGCTCAAATGGGCCAAGTAGACAGCTGAGGGAAATGCACTGGAAATAACAATTGAAACAGTGATCGTGCTTCATAGTCTTTATAATTATATGCATCTACACACCTGTACTTGATATGCCACTCATATGCCTTCGTGCCTTGGGTTCGTGCCTGGGTTCGTGCCTGTGTTCGTTGTGGAATAGATATAATATTATTACAGTTTCATCCCTTATGTATAACACAGTACAGATTATATATATATATACATATATATGCATATATACTGGTCAATCGTCAATCGGTTGATGTGTCTACTCAGAGCCGCGCTCTCTGAATAGGGTTGCATAGATGAGGTTCTCTATTCAGAGCCGCGCTCTCTGACTAGGGCTGCATAGATAAGGTTCTCTGTATGCTCGGACCTGAGCATTTATTATAATACCTCGGGTCACACCGACTATACTAAGCAGATCTCGCTCGATCTCGCTCTCTCACTCTGTATATATATATATATGTATGTATACATATACACATATATTGTATATATGTATATGTGTATATATAAATATGCGGTGTTTGATAGAATTCAACTAGTATTCTTTTCAGTCTATTTCTGACTTACACGCATATCTGTCGTTATTACATAACTTTTAAATCAGCCTGAAGTCAAACCCTTGTGAATCCTATGTGCCGATGTAAAGAACACTGAACGAATCATATAAAACGTACGGAGAAGCTAAGGTTTTGGTAAAAGGTCATGTCTAGGTCGAGGACATGAGAATTAGCAGTGCAGGTGTCGGTGAATGAAGAACCAAGGTTGAGGTAAAACGAGGGATGTGGACTTTACTTGAGTTGTTCCCATACAGCTATAGGCTAAGGTATATTTAGGTTACTAAGTACTAAGTCCTTCCTGTGCTAGTCTACAATTCATTCAGCGCACCTCCTCAATTCGCCTCTGACCAAGCCCACGTTTGGGCCTCATCCCACGACACCTGCGCTGCCGCTGTACGCGTGTGTTTATTCCTACAGGATAGGTATATGTAGAGACAGACAGACAGTGCCAGCCCCATTCCGAGGCATGCAGGCATTTCAATTGAAAGGAAATGACCGGCGGTGGACTTGAACATGGCACTTCTCGACTGTAGCCCCACTCAATGAGTTCGGGTTTGATCGACAAGCAGTCTATCGCACAACTGACCGCCCAGAAAACTTTCCTTTAATTAAAGGCCGAAGTTCGGTCCTTCTCTCTGAGTTTATAAAGAAACTTTTCAAGTTTCTATATTGCAGGGAGATGGGAATCTGCTTCCTTCCAATCTTAGAGTTCAAAGGAAAAGTTTTTAGGGCGTGGTCTAATGAATACCTGCCGCCTGCTAGCTACCAATCAGATCTCTCCAAAGCATCTCATCCGCCTGGGGTACAATCTTAAACAATTGGACCGGTGTGGTCAGTCTATCTGAAGGCTTAAATGGGCCAAGTAGACAGCTGAGGGAAATGCACTGGAAATAACAATTGAAACAATGATCGTGCTTCATAGTCCTTAAAATTATATGCATTTACACACCTGTACTTGATATGCCACTCATATGCCTTCGTTCCTGTATTCGTGTGTGTGTGTGTGTGTGCGTGTGCGTGTGTGTGTGTGTGCGTGCGCAGCTTTAGCCAGTACGGCCATCTTGCAAGCTGCTCGTGGACAGCCTCCCGTCAAACGTGTGAAAAGTGCAACCAAACCCATGCGGGAAGTTTGCTGCAGTGTTGTAAATCGCGACTTCAAGGGATGAAGCCATGAGCCAAATCTTGGCGGTTGCCTGTGGTCACTGTTGTTTGCGTTTGTTTTTACGTGATGATGACCGATGCGAGTGTAATTGAGAAAAAGACTGAAAAGAATACTGGATGAATGCTATCAAATGCTGCATGTATATATAAGTGTGCGTATATATGTATGCACATATGTATGCATATATATATATATACAGAGAGTGAGAGATCTGCTTATTGTTCCCATGTATTATAATTGATCATATTATATGCTGGCTGATATATTCTTCCTAGGTTTGACATGTGACCTAAATTATGCAGCGCTATTCAGATAGCACGACTCTCAACGGGCCCACCAGCCCCTGGACCATTATATATATATATATATATATATATATATATATATATATATATATATATATATATATATATATATATATGGCGTTTGGCTGGGGTCAGTGTTGTTATAATGTTTCTCTGATCTGGGGAACTTGAACTTGAACAGATATCAAAAGCAAATGTACTTTGAAATACGTTTCATACCAGTCTTCATTCTTATTGCATCAGAAGCTGATCATTCAAGAGTTCTCAATTTTCAGCTGTTTTATTCAGTACAGATTTATGTTTCTTATCATGACCACGCTGAATGCCTATATTGTATTCAAATTGATGCCCTTATAATATATATATATATATATATATATAATATATATATATATATATATATAGTGGCCTGAATAATCATGGCATGCATAAGACCTGAAATACAGTACGTTCTTAGGTTACACAAAAGCTATTTTTGGAATAAATACATATACTGCATTCTGTATTTACCAAGTTTTGCATGGTACTATGTAATATCAACTACAGAGTTCTGTTGTATGCATATATCGATCATCAAAAGAATGAACATCTGAGTGGTTTAGTCTGAGAAGGGGAGGCGGAGGAGGGGTAGCGGTGCCATTATTGTTTACATACTGTCACTCTGCAAGAACATAAACAGATGAACCAACTTTGACACCTGTCAATACAAGGTATATAGGCCTATTGCTTGTACGAGAGAGGGAACATTCTATTTAAAAGAAGGTGACTCTTCTCATACAGACTCAATGAGACAAACATTATATACATACACATATATGTATATATACATAGATTCATTGCATTGAATGGCATTACAATTAGTCATCTAATTACATTATGTCACAATGTCTCAGTCTTGCAACTCAGGGTTGTGTGCCCTATTCTCAACGCGCCCCTGAAAACCATATGAAATAGATACAAAGGGCGAAAAGGCGCTTACTATAATGATTGAATGCTAAGACAAAACTGTGAGATAGAAATTCACAGGTAGTCCTTCACCTCAGATATATAAATATAAACAGCGTGTGTGTGCGTGTGTGTGTGTGCGGACCAGCTCACAGAGAAACAAACGCAAACAACAGTGACCACAGGCAATCGCCAAGATTGCTCCACGAGCCTAGTGATCTATAATGGTCCATGGGCTGATATCCTGTATGCGTCCTATTGCGCTTTGGCTCATGGCTTTATATATATATATATTTATTTTATATATTTATATATATTTTTTTTCTTTATATATATATATATATTATAAGTAGATGTATGTACAGAGACAGACAGACATAGAACGGCCCAGAGGCATGCAGGCATTTCAATTGAAAGGGGAATTGACCGGCGGTGGACTTTAATATGGCACTTATTGACTGTAGCCCCACTCAATGAGTTCAGGTTTGATTGACAAGCAGATGGGTGGGGTACAGAGCAGTTTGTCGCAAAACTGCCCTCCCTAAAAACTTTTCCTTTAAGTGGTTTGGGTGAGCAGTGGGAACACAAAAGTTCGAGTTCACTCGATAGTAGTCAGGGTCTATCCCTAACCAAGCCTAATGCAAAAATTCATACTCCTCGTTTAAACCACATTCTACATAGTGAAAAAGTAAAAGAGATTACATTATAGAATTCCAGAAATAATAAAAATTTACATTAATTTATTAACATGTACCTTCTTTCTTTCACCTAAAATGATTACTAATTCTGTAGATTAATTTAATAAATAGATATCATAGCCTAATTAAATGAATATATAGGCCTATATAGTTATATAGCCTAATATCTATAAAGAGTCAGGTTCAAACTCAAACGGCCAGGGTTAGACTGTCACATACAGCTATTTTTTTCAGCTAATAAAATAAGTTGAAATAACTCACTCTGGCCACATTACAAGAGATAAAAGATTAAACAAATTCTATTCTGTCAATGATGTTGTCTACACATGAAAACACTCAATTGACAGCTGTAACCTGAGTAATTTGAAGAATTATATTAATTTTACTGAACCCTCTTTCACACTCCGCCGTGCTGACTGGTAAGATGCTTACTCGATTCAGCAACTCTTGAAAATGATCAGATACCTGGTCACCTCTACGATCTATAGAATCTTGATAACCTTACTTAAAATCAATATATTGAAGAAAGGAGCACGTTCTCACACACCGTGCTCAGAGGCGAGATTATTTGGCTAAGCGGTGACCGGACAATTCGGCGCCGGGACAATTTGGCGACGGACAATTCGACGTCGGACAATTTGGCGCGCGGTCTCTTCGGCGCCGGACAATTCTGTTTGTAAGTGTATTTAGACCAGATATCGGTATACATGTAGTAACTGGCATTTTTAAAATATTAAAAATGGGAGCGAAATAATATTCTCCATATTATCCAGTACATGTTTGGCTAGTATAGAGTCATAGTCAACACATAGGGACCGTGTCACCTTCTAACTGGAGTAGTCCTCCACTATAGAGAAAACTAAAGAATATTATAAATTACGTCGATTTTCAGTTTCTGACTCGCATAATGTTTACTAACGGCAGTAGAAATTGAAAAATCCATGTCTTAATGTTACTGTACACTTTAATCGCAATTACACTAAGTCAGAAGTTTAGTGTCGTTGTCTTCACCAGTCTCTATAATAACTAGACATGTGCTGAATAATATGAAGAATACTATTTCGCTCCCATTGTGAATATTTTAAAAATGTCATTTACTACATACTACGCTCTATAAATCTGGTCTAAATACACATACAAACTCATCCGCGCGCCAAATTGTCCGCGCGCCCAATTGTCCGGCGCCGAATTGTCCGGCGCCGAATTGTCCGGGAACTGGCTAAGCATTGGGATCAACAGAAGCAATAGAACAACACAGAGTCTTCTCTGCTAAAAGTCTCTTTTCATGTTGTTCACCAATGCTTGGTAAAAGTGGCTTCGATGAATTTCCTTCTCTATACCAATGCAAGCAGCAACCAATATACCCTTGAAAGTTCCTGCGTCTCAAGCCTGACAAGCTGCAGTATAGTAATGTCCACTGGACTCATTTCTAACAGCAAAGACTTCGATTTTTCTCGTCAGAAGGCGATGAGCAGCAGCTTTCTGCAATGTCCTTTTGCAGAAAGCAGCTATAATCATTCGTCCTGTTGCTCATCGCCTCCTGACGAAAAAAATCGAAGCCTTTGCTAGTACATCATACATGAGTGCAAAATTCTTCATGAAACAGGTATAGACAGTATCTTGACCATACCCAACAATTTCGATTGTTCTGAATCAGCTATCTTACTACTCTCTGATCAGTGGCTGATATGACTGTGTAATGCACTGTAAGATTTAAGGATTGTCACACCAGCCTACTTCTACAAATGGAAGCCACAGTACCACCCAACGCACTTCGAGCACTCTACCAATCCGAATTATAAGCTGAACACGCAACCCGTCAAAACCCCAATTATCTTGACCGCCTATAGTTGATCTGGTGAACACTGCTCGTCCGTTTCAATGAATACCACGTCGCCATTTAGGGTCTGCTCACACCGCACTAGCCCGAGATTTAAATCTATGAATTAAGCCATCATCGAGAATCGAACCTCCGTCCACATGCTCTCTTTCACAGAGGTGTATGAGACGCTCTTACCAATGCACCTAACTGGGCCAGAATGAGTAGTGAAGGACATTGAAGAGATCTGAGAAAATCTCTACACAAAATAGGGTGGAGTCTATTTTTAAAGTTGAGAAATGGGATCTTTGTATACCCTCTCACATTGTTATTATAAACTTACTTCAACTTACCTAAAAACATTTAATATAAAATACGGTTGCAATTCATCAATATAAAGAGGTAACTCAACGATGATGAACTGAGGTGACCAAAGACCCAACATGTAAAATGCAAATCAGCTCAGTCACCTCAATTGCCAAGCACGACTAATAGAACGACCTCAACCGCACGACTTATAGAACTACAACAATCGCCAGAATTAAAGAACGATCACCAACCGCCAGACTTATAGAACTACCTCGAGCGCACAACTTATCGAACGACCCCAACTGCAAGACTTATTGAACGATACCAGCTGCAAGACTTAGAAAACGCCCCCAACCGCAACTCTTAAAGAACTACCCGAACTGTGAGACTTATAGAACGACCCCACCACCAGACTTATAGAACGACCAAAACGGCAAGACATATAGAACCACCCCATCTGCAAAACATATTGAACGACCCCAACCGCAAGTCTTTTAAAACGACACCAGCCGCACGACTTATAGAACGACCCCAACTGCAAGACTAATAGAACGACCCCAACTGCAAGACTTATGCAACGACCCCAACCGCCAGACTTATGGAAAATCCCAAACCGCAAGTCTTATAGAACTACCCCATCTGCAAGACTTATAGAACGACCCCAACCTCAAGTCTTATAGAACGACTCAAACTGAAAGACTTCTAGGACGACCACAACCGCCAGACTTATGGAAAAACCCCAACCGCAAGACTTATGGAACTACTCCATCTGAAAGACTTACAGAACGATCCCAACCGGAAGTCTTATAGAACGACAACAACTGTAAGACTTATACAACGACCCCAACCGCCAGACTTATAGAACTACCTCAACCGCACGACATATCGAACGACCCCAACTGCAAGACTTAACGAACAACCCCATCTGCAAGACTTATTGAACGACCCCAACCGCAAGTCTTGTAGAACTACACCATCTGCAAAACATATAGAACCACTCCAACTGCAAGACTTATAGAACGACCCCAACCGCCAGACAAATAGTACTACCACAAGCGCACGACATATCGAACGACCCCAACTACAAGACTTATGAAAAAACCCCAACCGCAAGTCTTATAGAATTACTCCATCTCCAAGTGTTATAGAACGACCCCAACCGATGACTTATAGAACGACCCCAACCACCAGACCTATAGAACTATCTCAACCGCGCGACTTAGCGAACGACCATAATTGCAAGACTTGTAGAACGATCCCAAACGAAAATCTTATAGAACGACCAAACCGGAAGTCTTATAGAACGACTACAACTGCATGACTTATAGAACGGCCGCAACCGCCAGATTTATAGAACGACCCCAACCGCAAGTCTTTTAGAGCGACCGAAACCGCAAGACTTATAGAACGATCACAACTGCAAAACTTAAAGAACGACTCCAACTGCAAGACTTATAGAACTACCCCAACCGCGAGAATTTTTAGAACTACCATCAACCTCACGACATATAGAAATACCTCAACCGCACGACTAATAGAACGACCCCAACCGCAAGTCTAATAGAATGACCCCACCTCCAAGACTTATAGAACGACCCCAAACTCAAGTCTTAAAGAACGACCCAACCTGCAAGACTTATGAAAAAACTCAAACCGCAGGTCTTATGGAACAACCCCATCTGTGAGACTTAGAGAACGACCCCAACTGCATGGGGTCGTTCGATAAGTCGTGCGGTTGAGGTAGTTCTAAAAGTCTTGAAGTTTGGGTCGTTCTGTTAGTCTTGCAGTTGAGGTCGTTCTATAAGACTTGCGGTTGGGGTTGTTTGAAAAGACTTGGGGTTGGGGTCCTTCCACAAGACTTGCGGTTGGGATCGTTCTATAAGTCTGACGGTTCAGGTCGTTCTGTAAGTTTTGCAGATGGGGTAGTTCTATAGGCCATGCAATTGGGTCGTTCTATAAGTCTTGCAGTTGGGGTCATTCTATAAGTCGGGCGGCTGGTGTCGTTTTAAAAGACTTGCGGTTGGGGTCGTTCAATAAGTCTTGCAGATGGGGTCGTTCTATAAGACTTGCGATTTGGGTCGTTCTATAAGACTTGCAGTTGGGTTCGTTTTATTAGGCCTGCGGTTTGGGTCGTTCTATAAATCTGGTGGTTGGGATCGTTCTATAAGTCTTGCAGTTGGGGTTGTTCAATAAGTCTTGCAGTTGTTCGGTAAGTTGTGCGTTCGAGGTAGTTCTATAGGTCTGGCGGTTGGTGATCGTTCTTTAATTCTGGCGATTGGGTTAGTTCTATAAGTCGTGCGGTTGAGGTAGTTCTAGAAGTGTGGCGGTTGATGGTAGTTCTAAAAATTCTGGCGGTTGGGGTAGTTCTATAAGTCTTGCAGTTGGAGTCGTTCTATAAGTTTTGGAGTTGCGGTCGTTCTATGAGACTTGCGGTTGGGGTCGTTGTATAAGTCGTTTTGGAGTTGGGGTCGTTCTAAAAGTCTTGAAGGTGGGGTCGTTCTATAAAACTTGCGGTTGGGGTCGTTTTATATCTTGCATTTGGGGTCGTTCTATAAGTTTCACAGATGGGGTTGTTCCAAAACACTTGTGGTTGGAGTTTTTCCATAAGTCTTGCAGGTTGGGTCGTTCTTTAAGACTTGCAGATGGGGTAATTCTATAAGTCTTGCAGTTGTGGTCGTTCTATAAGACTTGCGGTTGGGTTCGTTCTGTAGGACTTGTAGTTGGTTTCGTTCTAGAAGTCTGGCGTTTGGGATCATTCTGCTAGTCTTGCAGTTATGGTCGTTCGATAAGTCGTGCGCTTGAGGTAGTACTATAAGTCTGGCGGTTGGGGTCGTTCTATATGTCTTGCAGTTGGAGTCGTTCTATAAGTCTTGCAGTTGGGATCGTACAATAAGACTTGCGGTTGGGATCGTTCTATTAGTCTTTTAGTTGAGATCGTTCAAAAGGTTTTGCAGATGGTGTAGTTCTATAAGTCTTGCAGTTGGCGTCGCTCGATAAGTCGTGTGGTTGAGGTAGTTCTATAAGTCTGGCGGTGCAGGTCGTTCTATAAGTCTTGCAGTGGTGGTCGTTCTGTAAGACTTGCGGTTGGGGTCGTTCTAGAAGTCTGGCGTTTGGGATCGTTCTGCAAGTCTTGCTGTTTTCGTCGTTCTATAAGACTTGCGGATGGGGTGGTTTTATATCTTGCAGTTGGGGTCGTTCAATATGACTTGCAGATGGGGTTATTCTATAAGACTTGCGGTTGTGGTTTTTCCATAAGTCTGGCAGTTAGGGTCGTTCTATAAGTCGTGCAGTTTGGGTGGTTCTATAAGTCTTGTTGTTGGGGTCGTTCGATAAGTCGTGCGGTTGAGGTAATTCTATAAGTCTGGCGGTTCAGGTCGTTCTATAAGTCTTGCAGTTGTGGTTCGTTTTATAAGACATGTGGTTGGAGTCGTTTTAGAAGTCTGGCGTTTGTGATCGTTCTGCAAGTCTTGCAGTTATGTTCGTTCGATAAGTCGTGCGGTTGAGGTAGTTCTATAAGTCTGATGGTTGGGGTCGTTCTATAAGTCTTGCAGATGGACTAGATCTATAAGACTTGCAGTTGGTTTGTTTCCATAAGACTTGCGGATGGGGTTTTTCCATAAGTCGTGCGGTTGAGGTTGTTCTGTAAGACTGGCGGTTAGGGTCGTTCTAAATGTGTTGCAGTGTTTTGCATTTTTTGGGAGTTGCGGTTGGGGTCGTTCTAAAAGAGTTCCGGTTGGGGTCGTTCAATAGGACGTGTGGTTGGGGTCGTTCAAGAAGTCCGTCGTTTGTGATCGTTCTACAAGTCTTGCAGTTATGGTCGTTCGATAAGTCGTGCGGTTGAGGGTGTTCTATAAGTCTCTTGGTTGGGGTCGTTCTTTAAGTAATACAGTCTTGGTGGTTCTATAAGACTTGCGGTTGGGGTCGGTTTTTATCTAGCAGTTGGGGTCGTTCTATAAGTCTCACAGATGGGGTTGTTCCATAAGACTTGCGGATGGAGTTTTTCCTTAAGTCTTGCAGTTTGGGTCGTTCTATAAGACTTGAGGTTGGGCTGGTTCTTTAAGTCTTGCAGTTGGGGTCGTCCTATGAGTCGTGCAGTTAGGGTCGGTCTATAAGACTTGCAGATGGGTAATTCTATAGGACTTGCGGTTGGGGTTTTTCCATAAGTCTTGCAGTTTGGGTCGTTCTATAAGACTTGAGGTTGGGCTGGTTCTATAAGTCTTGCAGTTGGGGTCGTCCTATGAGTCGTGCAGTTAGGGTCGTCCTATAAGACTTGCAGATGGGTAATTCTATAGGACTTGCGGTTGGGTTTTTTCCATAAGTCTGGCGATTGGGGTCGTTCTATAAGTCTTGCAGTTGGGGTCGTTCTATAAGTCTTGCAGTTGGGATCGTACAATAAGACTTGCGGTTGGGATCGTTCTATTAGTCTTTTAGTTGAGATCGTTCAAAAGGTTTTGCAGTTGGTGTAGTTCTATAAGTCTTGCAGTTGGGGTCGCTCGGTAAGTCGTGCGGTTGAGGTAGTTCTATAAGTCTTGCAGTGGTGGTCGTTTTATAAGACATGTGGTTGGGGTCGTTCTAGAAGTCTGGCGTTTGTGATCGTTCTGCAAGTCTTGCAGTTATGTTCGTTCGATAAGTCGTGCGGTTGAGGTAGTTCTATTAGTCTGATGGTTGGGGTCGTTCTATAAGTCTTGCAGATGGGCTAGATCTATAAGACTTGCAGATGGGGTTATTCTATAAGACTTGCGGTTGTGGTATTTCCATAAGTCTTGCAGTAGGGGTCGTTCTATAGGTCGTGCAGTTTGGGTCGCTCAATAAGACTTGAGGTTGGGGTCGTTCTATAAATCTTGCAGTTGGGGTCGTTCTATAAGACTTGCGGTTGGGATCATTTTATAAGTCGTTTTGTTGTTGGGGTCGTTGTATAACTCTTGCAGTTAGGGTCATTAGATAAGTCGTGCGCTTGAGGTAGTACTTTAAGTCTGGCAGTTGGGGTCGTTCGATAAGTCGTGCGGTTGAGGTAATTCTATAAGTCTGGCGGTTCAGGTCGTTCTATAAGTCTTGCAGTTGTGGTCGTTTTATAAGACATGTGGTTGGGGTCGTTCTAGAAGTCTGGCGTTTGTGATCGTTCTGCAAGTCTTGCAGTTATGTTCGTTCGATAAGTCGTGCGGTTGAGGTAGTTCTATAAGTCTGATGGTTGGGGTCGTTCTATAAGTCTTGCAGATGGGCTAGATCTATAAGACTTGCGGTTGGTTTGTTTCCATAAGACTTGCGGATGGGGTTTTTCCATAAGTCGTGCGGTTGAGGTTGTTCTGTAAGACTGGCGGTTAGGGTCGTTCTAAATGTGTTGCAGTTTTTTGCATTTTTTAGGAGTTGCGGTTGGGGTCGTTCTAAAAGAGTTCCAGTTGGGGTCGTTCAATAGGACGTGTGGTTGGGGTCGTTCTACAAGTCTTGCAGTTATGGTCGTTCGATAAGCCGTGCGGTTGAGGTTGTTCTATAAGTCTCTTGGTTGGGGTCGTTCTATAAGTCATGCAGTTTTGGTCGTTCTATAAGACTTGCTGTTGGGGTCGGTTTTTATCTAGCAGTTGGGGTCGTTCTATAAGTCTCACAGATGGGGTTGTTCCATAAGACTTGCGGTTGGAGTTTTCCATAAGTCTTGCAGTTTGGGTCGTTCTATAAGACTTGAGGTTGGGCTGGTTCTATTAGTCTTGCAGTTGGGGTCGTCCTATGAGTCGTGCAGTTTGGGTCGTTCTATAAGACTTGCAGATGGAATAATTCTATAGGACTTGCGGTTGGGGTTTTTCCATAAGTCTGGCGGTTGGGGTCGTCCTATAAGTCTTGCAGTTGGGGTCGTTCTATAATACTTGTGGTTAGGGTTAGTTTTTTATATTGCAGTTGGGGTCTTTCTAAAAGTCTTGCGGATGGGGTAGTTCTATAAGACCTGCGGTTGGGGTTTATCCATAAGACTGGCGGTTGGGGATTTTCCATAAGTCTGGCGGTTGGGGTCGTTCTGTAAGTCTTGCAGTTTGGGTCGTTCTATAAGACTTGAGGTTGAGCTGGTTCTATAAGTCTTGCAGTTGGGGTTGTCTTATGAGTCTTGTAGTTTGGGTCGTTCTATAAGACTTGCAGATGGGGTAATTCTATAAGACTTGTGGTTGGGGTTTTTCCATAAGTCTTGCAGTTGGGGTCGTTCCATAATACTTGCGGTTGGGTTAGTTTTTTATATTACAGTTAGGTCTTTGTATAAGTCTTGCAGATGGGGTAGTTCTATAAGACCTGCGGTTGGGGTTTTTCCATAAGACTGGCGGTTGGGGATTTCCCATAAGTCTGGAGGTTGGGGTCGTTCTATAAGTCTTGCAGTTGGGTCGTTTTTTAAGTCTTGCAGTTGAAGTCGTTCTCTGAGACTTGCGGTTGGGGTCGTTTTATACGTCGTTTTATAGTTGTTGTTTTTTTCTATAAGTCTTGCAGTTGGGGTCGTTCTATAGGTCGTGCGGTTTGGGTCATTGCTTGGCAATTGAGGTGACTGAGCTGATTTGCATTTTACATGTTGAGTCTTTGGCCACCTCAGTTCATCATCGTTGAGTTACCTCTTTATATTGATGAATTGCAACCGTATTTTATATTAAATGTTTTTAGGTAAGTTGAAGTAAGTTTATAATAACAATGTGAGAGGGTATACAAAGATCCCATTTCTCAACTTTCAAAATAGACTCCACCCTATTTTGTGTAGAGATTTTCTCAGATCTCTTCAATGTCCTTCACTACTCATTCTGGCCCAGTTAGGTGCATTGGTAAGAGCGTCTCATACACCTCTGTGAAAGAGAGCATGTGGACGGAGGTTCGATTCTCGATGATAGCTTAATTCATAGATTTAAATCTCGGGCTAGTGCGGTGTGAGCAGACCCTAAATGGCGACGTGGTATTCATTGAAACGGACGAGCAGTGTTCACCAGATCAACTATAGGCGGTCTAGATAATTGGGGTTTTGACGGGTTGCGTGTTCAGCTTATAATTCGAATTGGTAGAGTGCTCGAAGTGCGTTGGGTGGTACTGTGGCTTCCATTTGTAGAAGTAGGCTGGTGTGACAATCCTTAAATCTTACAGTGCATTACACAGTCATATCAGCCACTGATCAGAGAGTAGTAAGATAGCTGATTCAGAACAATCGAAATTGTTGGGTATGGTCAAGATACTGTCTATACCTGTTTCATGAAGAATTTTGCACTCATGTATGATGTACTAGCAAAGGCTTCGATTTTTTTCGTCAGGAGGCGATGAGCAACAGGACGAGTGATTATAGCTGCTTTCTGCAAAAGGACATTGCAGAAAGCTGCTGCTCATCGCCTCCTGACGAGAAAAATGGAAGTATATATTATAAGGGCATCAATTTGAATACAATATAGGCATTCAGCGTGGTCATGATAAGAAACATAAATCTGTACTGAATAAAACAGCTGAAAATTCAGAACTCTTGAATGATCAGCTTCTGATGCAATAAGAATGAAGACTGGTATGAAACGTATTTCAAGGTACATTTGCTTTTGATATCTGATTGGATATAGGTATAACAGTTCAAGTTCCCCAGATCAGAGAAACATTTTAACAACACTGACCTCAGCCAAACGCCATATATATATATATATATATATGTATATATTGTTGCATAATCTTGCTGCTACTTCTGTCGCTGGTATGACCATGAATCCTGGTGAGGGATGGTAACGTATATTTACCTTCGGTAGTTTAGTGGCTAGACTAGAAAGAGGTGTGGTGATAGCTATATAAACCATCTATAAAGGAGTGTAAAGGACAGACTGGTGTTTTTGGTCGGACGCGATCGTTCTTGCCAGATCTGTTGAGGTTAAACTTTAGTGACTACTCTTTTGTGGTAAATTATTATTCTTAAACCTGCTGACCGTTTCCTGTCGAATTACCAGCAGGGTTGTGTTGAAAGTTGCTGTTTTACTACTCTGTTCTGCCTGAAGATGAACTTTGTTTCTTTTGGTTTCTGAAAAAGGTATACTCGTGTTTAATTACTTGGAACTAAAGCCAATTTATATTATACTCTTTGTTTGAACTTAAGGACCTCTCTAACATATGGGGGCCCGTCCGTTTCGGCACTATTTTCTATAATTTCGCGATAAGCAAATTTAAACGTTAGTTGGAAGAAGTTTTTTCGCTATTAATTGAATTGTGGATATCTGAAATATGGGGTCTCCGACAGCAGCTAAGTCGTTGTCTATTGAGGATATTTTTGCAATGACTGTTGAGTAGTTGAGGCAGGAAGCAGAGAATTTAGGGCAGGAAGTAAAGGGACCGACAAAAAAACTGTTACAGAAGTTGTTAGCTAAGTTGCTGGGGCCGGTTAAAACTCCGATAGAAGAGTGGAAAATTAAGAGCAAAGTGTTGGAACGAAACGCAAAAAAGGAAGCTGAGGAAGAGGAACGGCGACAGATTAGAGAAGATAGAGAGCGTGAACGTGAATTTGAGTTAGCAAAACTTAAAATACAATCTGAAATTCAGGCGCAAGAGCGGAAAGACATAGCTGAAGTTGTAGAACGAAAACTTAGAATTCAGGCTGAAATTGAGAAACGCAGAGCAAGAATACAAAGAGAGGCAGACGAGAGTGACCAAAGGTTCAAACATGAAGAAAAAATGAGAGCTCTCGAATTAGGAGGTGTGTCGCATGCGGCGAACGAGGATGCAGAGCGGTTCAAAATTTCCGTCACTGTTAAATTTGTTCCCCCTTTCGATGAGGGAGATTTAGAGCATTATTTAATGTCATTTGAAAAGGTCATGATTGTTTATAATTTCCCTCGTGCAAGTGGGCTGCATTAATTCAGACAAAACTTACTGGCAAAGCTCAGAAGGTTTTTGCTGAATTGTCTGTTGAGGCATGTCAGGACTATGATATCTTAAAACAAGCGTTGTTGACCGCGTATGCCAGAGTGCCTGAATATTACCGTCGCCGATTCAGAACGTTGCAAAAGGGAAATTTAGAGACCTATTCAAATTTTGCGTTTCGTTTGAGTCTACCTTTCCAAAGCTGGTTAGATGGTTCTACTGTTGGAGAAAATTTTGAGAAATTAACAGAATCAATTAAGCTAGAGCAATTTGTGAACTGCTTACCGATGTCAATTCATCGATGGATCATAGAGAAGAAACCGTCTTGTTTAAGGGATGCAGCTAAAATGGCGGACGAATGGGATATTATCTTTAAGCCCTTGAAAATGGATGTCGTGGGTGGCGCCAACTGGAGACAGCCCTTTGGTAAAAATGTGGGCTGGTCGAATAGCTTTGGGCCTAGCATTTCTTGTGTAGGGTGTGGCAAAGGTGGGAACTTGTTGAGCCATTGTAGTAACCGCTACAGTAATGCTGTTAGACAGGGAGAGGACGCAAATGAGGACCGGTTCGCAGGGCCCAGTTCTGTGCAGTTAGTTCAGAATACAATAACTGTTCAGAATGCGGAGGGGGTTTCTTCTCAGGTTCATGAGCAGTATAGGCCTTTCTGTTGTGATGCGGTAGTGTACAATTCTGATGATTCACCGCGTTCGATAGTAATTTTAAGAGATACTGGGGCCCTTCAATCTGTTGTGAGTGAAGAAAAATTGGCTGGGAACGAATTTTTGACACCAATGAAGTTAGGCTCATTCAGGGTGTGATAGGCGATCCTGTGACGATTCCACTCGTTGAGCTTCATGTACGCTCTGATTTGGTAACCCGTAAAATTTTGTGTGGATTGGTTAAAAGTCTCCCTCAAGGAATAACTCTATTGTTAGGCAACGACTTAGAATTGAGGGCCCAAATGACTTTAGGTGTTTTAACACGAGCGCAGGCAGCGACAGTTAATACTGATAGGGGTACGGGTGCGGTGAACGATCGGAATTCTAGCAGCGTGCATGAAGTAGCAGAGGAGGAGGTAATGGACTGTTACTTGGGTCATTTATTTGAACAGACCGTCGAGGTATTGCCAAATGTGGATGAAATTGTGTCGCGAAGCGAATTAATTCGACTTCAGCGCAGTGACGTGTCTTTAAATCATTTGTTTGCGTTGGCTGAGTGTGGGATTAGGGATGGTGAGCGTAGTTACTATGCGTTAAGGGATGATGTTTTGATTCGGCGGTGGAGAAACAGGGTGCGACCTCTAGGTTTGTAGTGGACTCAAATTGTTGTACCGACAGTGCTGCGACGGAAGTTGTTGTTTGTGGCACATGACATACCTTTTAAGCGGACATCATTTGGGTGTCAGTAAAACGCTTGATCGGTTATTGCGTCATTTTTACTGGCCTTTGATACATACAGAGGTTAGATCTTACTGTCGTACTTGTGACGTCTGTCAAAGGTTGGGAAAATGTGATCAGCGAGTGCCTGCGCCATTAGTAGGTGTGCCTGTAATTGCTAAACCGTTTTCTAGGTTGGCAATCGATATTGTCGGACCATTATCTCGCTGTGAAATGACTGGCAATAGATTTTTATTGACTGTAATCGATTTAGCCACTAGGTATCCTTTGGCGTATCCGATGAGGACAAACACTGCACAGGATGTTGCTACAGCATTGATACATGCGTTTACGATGTTTGGCTTTCCAGATGAATTATTATCTGACTGTGGTTCTGAGTTCATGTCTGAGTTAATTAAAAAATTTTTGCATGAGTGTCAGGTTATTCAGTTGAAGACCAGTCCTTATCATCCACAGACGAATGGATGTCTAGAGAAATTTAATTCGACGATCAAAAATATGATAAAAGCGGTTGGTGAACAGTTTCCTGGTTCTTGGGACGAAGTTGTTCCGTGGGTTTTGTTTGCTTATAGCGAGACCCCTGTGCAAGGTCTGGGATTTTCTGCTTTTGACTTGATGTTTGGCCGAGATGTAAAAGGCCCGTTACAACTGATTAAGCAGTCCTGGTTGAAAGGAGATGTTGTTCATGAGTTGAAGAAAACAAATTTGATCGAATTTTTGTTAAATTTAAGAGAACATATTAGATCTTCTATGGCTGTGGTAAATCAGAATGAATTGGGTGCAAAAGCGAAAGCTAAAAAGTGGTATGATAAAAAATCCGCTCTGGCTGCATTTAGGGAAGGTGATGAAGTATTGCTCTTGTTGCCGTTAGTTGGAAAACCTTTGCAGGCGAAATATTGTGGACCTTACAAAGTAATTAAAAGGTTGGGAGAGGTGGATTACATTGTGAGTACATCTGATCGTAGAAAGACTGAACGGGTGGTGCATGTTAATTTGATGAAACGGTATTTGTCGAGAGAGAATGATGGGGAGACGAGTTCTGATTCAAATACTGTGCTGTCAACTAATCGAACTGAGGGTAATGCTGATGGTTTGTTTTTGAATAGCGTTGAAATGAAGCATTTAGATTCTGATCAGGCAAGACAACTGGCAAGTCTGTTGTTGGAATTTCGGCTTGTTTTTCATGATCAACCAGGGCGGACAATGGTGGTGCAACATCGTATCCAGTTGGTTGACGGAGCTCGACCAGTGAAGCAGTCGCCTTATCGTTTGCCACCGGATCGGTTAAAGGCGATTGCAGATGGTTTGGAACATCCTGTGTGCTACATCAGCCGGAAACTTCGCAAGCCGGAGATTAATTACTCGACGATAGAGAAGGAGGCCTTGGCGCTCGTGGTTGCGGTGCGAGAGTTCAGTGTGTACTTTGGGTCTTCGTTGGTGACGGTATACTCGGATCACAGTCCGTTACAGTTTATACACTCGATGGCTAACTCCAACCAAAAACTCCTACGATGGAGCTTGGAACTCCAGCAGTTCTCATTGGACATAGGACATCGCCCAGGACGGTTGAATTTCCTTCCTGATTTGCTTAGTCGACCGAGTGTTGAATCTGTGGTTGCACAATAGTTTTGGGTTATGAATTGTTGTACCGAGTTGTGTGCATCAACTATTTAGTTCGGTTATGAGCAAGTCGTATGTTTCAGTTTGACGGGTGCTTTGGAATGTTGCAATGACCGTATTGGTTGGTGGAACGGTAATAGGTCATGACCGTTGTACATATAATTGTGATGTCAATAAGTTTACTGTTGTTTTATTTGATAGTTGCTTGCGTGCGTGTTCTACAATGAATTGTTAAAGTAATAGTCGCTAACGATTGTTGTTTCATATCGGCAACGTATGTTTCCTCTCAAAGTAGGGGAGGGATATGTTGCATAATCTTGCTGCTACTTCTGTCGCTGGTATGACCATGAATCCTGGTGAGGGATGGTAACGTATATTTACCTTCGGTAGTTTAGTGGCTAGACTAGAAAGAGGTGTGGTGATAGCTATATAAACCATCTATAAAGGAGTGTAAAGGACAGACTGGTGTTTTTGGTCGGACGCGATCGTTCTTGCCAGATCTGTTGAGGTTAAACTTTAGTGACTACTCTTTTGTGGTAAATTATTATTCTTAAACCTGCTGACCGTTTCCTGTCGAATTACCAGCAGGGTTGTGTTGAAAGTTGCTGTTTTACTACTCTGTTCTGCCTGAAGATGAACTTTGTTTCTTTTGGTTTCTGAAAAAGGTATACTCGTGTTTAATTACTTGGAACTAAAGCCAATTTATATTATACTCTTTGTTTGAACTTAAGGACCTCCCTAACAACATATATATAAATATATGTATATATATATAAATATAATGGTCCAGGGGCTGGTGGGCTGGGCCCGTTGAGAGTCGTGCTGTCTGAATAGCGCTGCATAATTTAGGTCACATGTCAAACCTAGGAAGAATATATCAGCCAGCATATAATATGATCAATTATAATACATGGGAACAATAACCAGATCTCGCACTCTCTGTGTATATATATATATATATATGCATACATATGTGCATACATATATACGCACACTTATATATACATGCAACATTTGATAGCATTCATCCAGTATTCTTTTCAGTCTTTTTCTCAATTACACTCGCGTCGGTCATCATCACGTAAAAACAAACGCAAACAACAGTGACCACAGGCAACCGCCAAGATTTGGCTCATGGCTTCATCCCTTGAAGTCGCGATTTACAACACTGCAGCAAACTTCCCGCATGGGTTTGGTTGCACTTTTCACACGTTTGACGGGAGGCTGTCCACGAGCAGCTTGTAAGATGGCCGTACTGGCTAAAGCTGCGCACGCACACACACGCGCGCACACACACACGAATACAGGAACGAAGGCATATGAGTGGCATATCAAGTACAGGTGTATAAATGCATATAATTTTAAGGACTATGAAGCACGATCATTGTTTCAATTGTTATTTCCAGTGCATTTCCCTCAGCTGTCTACTTGGCCCATTTGAGCCTTCAGATAGACTGACCACACCGGTCCAATGGTTTAAGATTGTACCCCAGGCGGATGAGATGCTTTGGAGAGATCTGATTGGTAGCTAGCAGGCGGCAGGTATTCATTAGACCACGCCCTAAAAACTTGGCCTTTAAAGAAAAACTCTAAACCTGTACTGGTATGCCTATGCGAATAAATGACATACCTGTTACATTATATAGATCGAGCTTATTTCCTAATGATCTCTGGTATATCCAACATATGGTCTATGCCTCAAAGGTAAGTAAAAAGCAAACCTATAGCTACATTAAAAGTCACCATCCTTTGTCTCTGTGCAAAAGTCAATATCGCAGCCAAATAAGAATGTCACAAAAAGCAACATTACTTTAGTTTTTCGTCGGTAGTGTAAATCTGACCCTAGGCCTACTTAAATTTCTTCATCTGTAGTATTGTACGAACGGTTCAGGGCAACGTACAGGACAACGTAGGCTACAGGACAACGTAGGCTACAGGACAACGTAAACTACAGGACAACATAAAGCTACACGACAACGTAGGCTACAGGACAACGTAAGCTACAGGACAACATAAGCTATAAGACAACGTAGGCTACAGGACAACGTAAGCTACAGGATAACGTAAGCTACAGGACAACGTAAGCTACAGGACAACATAAAGCTACAGGACAACGTAGGCTACAGGACAACGTAAGCTACAGGATAACGTAGGCTACAGGACAACGTAAGCTACAGGACAACATAAAGCTACAGGACAACGTAAGCTACAGGACAACGTAAGCTACAGGACAACGTAAGCTATAAGACAACGTAGGCTACAGGACAACGTAAGCTACTGGACTGCGTAAGCTATAGGACAACGTAAGCTACAGGACAACATAAAGCTACACGACAACGTAGGCTACAGGACAACGTAAGCTACAGGACAACGTAAGCTATAAGACAACGTAGGCTACAGGACAACGTAAGCTACAGGATAACGTAAGCTACAGGACAACGTAAGCTACAGGACAACATAAAGCTACAGGACAACGTAGGCTACAGGACAACGTAAGCTACAGGACAACGTAGGCTACAGGACAACGTAAGCTACAGGACAACATAAAGATACAGGACAACGTAAGCTACAGGACAACGTAAGCTACAGGACAACGTAAGCTATAAGACAACGTAGGCTACAGGACAACGTAAGCTACTGGACTGCGTAAGCTATAGGACAACGTAAGCTACAGGACAACATAAAGCTACAGGACAACGTAAGCTACAGGACAACGTAAGCTACAGGACAACGTAAGCTATAAGACAACGTAGGCTACAGGACAACGTAAGCTACTGGACTGCGTAAGCTATAGGACAACGTAAGCTACAGGACAACATAAAGCTACAGGACAACGTAGGCTACAGGACAACGTAAGCTACAGGACAACGTAAGCTATAGGAAAACGTAGGCTACAGGACAACGTAAGCTACAGGACAACATAAAGCTACAGGACAACGTAGGCTACAGGACAACGTAAGCTACAGGACAACGTAAGCTACAGGACAACATAAGCTACTGGACGACGTAGGCTACAGGACAACGTAAGCTACAGGACAACGTAAGCTACTGGACAACGTAGGCTACAGGACAACGTAAGCTGCAGAACTGCGTAAGCTATAGGACTACGTAGGCTATAGGACAACGTAGGCTACAGGACAACGTAAGCTACAGGACAACGTAAGCTACAGGACAACATAAGCTACTGGACGACGTAGGCTACAGGACAACGTAAGCTACAGGACAACGTAAGCTACTGGACAACGTAGGCTACAGGACAACGTAAGCTGCAGGACTGCGTAAGCTATAGGACTACGTAGGCTATAGGACAACGTAGGCTACAGGACAACGTAAGCTGCAGGACTGCGTAAGCTATAGGTCAACGTAAGCTACAGGACAACGTAAGCTACTGTCAACGTACGTTACCTCAATTTCAGTAAAAGCAAAGGTTATATTATCGTGGTGCTATGATGTAGGCTATAGCTGCCACAGAGCAGCATTTATCCGATGAAGTCGGTGTTGTCGACTCCAAAAGTACGCTTATTTATGTCACAAGTAGGCTATATATGCCAAGGCTTAATTAGGTCTAGTGCCTGGGCCTGGAGCGAATAACATAGTCGTCTCGTTGGGTTCTTCAAATCGCGCTCGTGCTAAAATAATGCCCTGTCAATTAAGACTATAGTAGGCCTATATTTTATGGTCAACCATAATGGGCCTATTATGTCCTATTAGGTCCTATTATGTCTTATTATGCTCTATATCCGCAGGATATAAGTGCGTGACTGTGTTCAGCAGCAGTTTGAGTGTCTTCGTCGATGTTTGATTGAAGCTCAAATGTCAATAACTTTGAAAGACTTTCTGAGCAGCAATCAAAAATCGAGAAGACCTGATTGACGGCGATGGCTTGATTGTCGTTGTGATGCGTTGCGCATACTCTCCATTATTGTCTGTCGAATAAAAACAAAACATAAAGATTAGGCCTAATCAGATTTTAGTTGGAATCTTAGCTCAAACGAGTAATGATCAACGTTAACATCGACTTATTTTGGCACAATATGAGTTTCTAAGGCTATGAGAAAAAGTTAGACGCCGATGCAAATGACGAATTGTTCTAAAGCGGAATGGAGTCGCATCAGGGAAACTTAAATGTCAGCAGCACTACTAGCATTATAAGCGAGGACAGACTTTAAAGAAACGAAGGCAAAATCGCAAGTCATCGATTCACGCACAGACCACACAAACAGAAAAATAGAGAAAAAGGATCTAGAATAACTGAAGAAACCAGAAATGATCTGCTGTGCGAAGCAAGAAATGGATGAGAGATTGCGGAGCGCTAGCTGTGTCATTTGGTTACGACTATTTCAGTTGACTTACGAAATCTGAGTTTAGGCTGCGTTTCAAGCATAAGTCATCCATTTGCTCAATTCCTCAGGATCATGAAAAAAACGACTGACCACATCCCTTTTGCTGCTCAGCTCTTCCTCAGAATCATTCGATCATAAATACCGAATGTGTGACTGGGAGTAGAATAAGGCTTGAAATATGTTCTCCTGCAGTAGGCCTACGTGTCTATCCTTCGCTCTTTACCTCGATGCAGCTGAAATGACTGTTTATCTAAGAAACATAATAATATCGGTCTGAGCTCAGTGATGCGTGTCAGCTCGGAGAACTCCATATATCGACTAACAGCCAGCTCACTGAGTCACGCCACTTTACTTTAACCTCATCATCATCGTCACCGGCTGCGGCTGCAACAGCTAAGGCCCACCTTCGCTTACGTGGCGGTTGAACCTTGGCCAGAGTAAACCACCTGCAGCCCTTGCCTCATCCTCCTCTTCATCCTCCTCGGCCAATGGCTTTCTGTCAAGCTGATGCCACTTGAAGCGCATAAGACGCTGATCGAAAGAAGGCGGTCATGGTAGGGATGATGATGGTGGTGGTGAAAGTCAGCCACGTGTAACGAGCGACAGCAATACAAGCGACCGAAATAACATGCAATGAGTCAACGATTCATAGAAAGGGTCTAACAGACAGACAGACAGACAGACAGACAGGCCCAGGCCGACAGGAGGAGGAGGCACGAATGAATCATTATGGCGTCAGCTATTTCTCCTAGTCGTCCTGTCCGTCCATCCGTCCGTCCATTCATCTATCCATGCGTGTCCGCTCGGAGAACATCATATATCCATCCATCCTTTCATCCATGGATCCATATATCCATCCGTCCATCCATCCATCAATTTAACAATCCATCCATCCAATCAAACAGCAACAGACTCTACAGCACTTAAAAACCAAGAGGCGACCTACGCAACAACAGCGAACGACGAAGACAATCAATATGTTAAAATAGTCACGTGAATGGCGTCGTTGCTTCAGTTTACATGCGAGCTAAAAACAGATTCAAAGGCAGCCAATTAAGATGTCTTACTTTGTCTCATTGCTATGCAACTGTAACGCTTCTGCGCTGCCTTCAATTCCTCAAAGGCTTTCTTCATTGACCTTCGTGCGTCTTCTTTTAGTAGCGTTGACGATGACGACATCCGGGTTTAGTGTTCACAGTCCGCGGTTGTCCTCACATCAGACTGGTGCGTAGTTAACGTCACCAGACATGTTAAATTAATGGGACATAAATTAGGTGTATTAAAGACCACGATTTTCAATACTGCGTGACCTATTGTTTGATTACTCCGCTTTAAAAACCGTCGAATGTTTAGGTTGTGGGTGATTTCTAAGTGTATCACGTGACACGATTCACACGGTTTGTCTATAACCTGAGCGTAGCTTCCAACAGTTGTTTCTATGACTGCAAGTCAGCCTCTTCGAATGTCCATTGTCCACATGGGGAGCGTTGGCTCTTCGACTAATCAACGGCATCGCAACGTATTCTACTAGTGCGCAATTTACATGGAATCAAGACTCAGACGCGGTACGTGACGTTTTGGCGCAGCGCCGTTTTGGCGCATATCTCTGCAGTGTTGTATGCAAGACTTGAAACTTCAAGACCAAGACGAGACCGAGACAGTGAGGTGCCGAGACTGAGACCGAGACAGTGAGGTACCAAGACCGAGTCAAGTTCAAGACAGTACGAGACAGTAAAAGACAAGTGATCTTAAAAAAATGCTGTAAAATACTGATGTATCAGCTTTCGGGAGTAAGGTACATTTATAATTTCAATTTGAAACTTATAATGTATATAGTACCAATTCCAGAGAATAGTTTTTATAATGCCGCGTTTTATCTTTTTCGATATCTCTCGTCGGCCTATCTTCTGAATAGTATAAAGAAGCCTTTTTTGACACGTTTGAAATCTTCTAGACGATTTTAAACAAGCAAATTCGTTACCAAGTACCAAACGAAATTAAAACGTTGCGCACATCCCTACTCATCCTTAGAAACTCGAAATTGTTCCGATCGTTTCGGTTATTTTGGTTTTACATCAATGACAAATGGCACACCATAGCTATTGTTTTGTCATTAACTTCAAATTGCGCAAACGCAAACTTCGAAATTTCACGCACTCTTTCAGACATTTTTTCACTTTAAGATAATAGAATTGATTTCAGTATAACCAGAATTACCGTTTCTCGTAGATTCCGGTTTCAGTTTCTAGAGCAAGACTTTAAGACAGTTAACGCGAAACTTATCGAGACCGCTTGTTCGAGACAGAACAAGACTCACTTCAAGACAATTTCTACTGATTAGAGAGTCGAGACACTACATCGAGACCGAGACAGCAGGCTTCCGAAACCGAGACACTAAAAAACTGTCTCGAGACCAGACCACTCTGTATCTCTGACATATAATATTGTATATTAGATTATCATATGGCATACCACTTCAGTGTCGTAATTTATTCCTCGTGGAAAATAAGGTTTAGCCTCGGAAGCGTTGCTAGTAGAAGAAGGGTGAAAATAATCATACTTAAAATGAAGCTGAACTGATGAAAAGAAATATGCCTAAATGGAAGCTGAATTGATGAAAATAATCATACCTAAAATGAAGCTGGATTAATGAAAATAATCGTACATAAATCGAAGCAGGATTAATGAAAATAGTCATACTTAAATGGAAGCTGGATTGATGAAAAATAATCATGCTTAAATGGACGCTAGAGTGATGAAAGAAATTATGCCAAAATGGAAGCTGGATTGATGAAAAATAACGCCGGTTAATTGGAAGCGGGATTCATGAAAAGATTGTGACTAGGGTCAGTAGAATTCTAATATCCATCCCGCTTCTATTTAAGCATGGTTCTTTCCGTCATTCCAGATCCCAGTTTAGCATAATTATTTTCATGGATCATGCTTCATATTACGCGATATATTGTATCAGATATCTGCGAGAAACGTCCTGCGCCAAAACGTCACAATCTCAGGTTCTCCGGCTCAGACGTATCTCACTTCGCTTGAAATAATATATTTATTATTATATTATGTGTGCGTCGGTGTGTGAGTGTGAGTGAGTGCGTGAGTATGTGTGCGGGTGTGTGTGACATGTCTTCCCTGGCAAGTGTCAAGTAACTTAACTGAATAGATTACAGAACAATACAATAAATAGTTTTAGATCAGTTCAGACACTTAAGACTGGTTTAAAGCATGGTCGTACGCAGGAATTTTTCCAGAGGGGAGCAAACTTTCAAATAGTTGTCACCAGTGATGTCGAGGTCACCCGATCACTGCACCTTCCACGCTCGCTCTCTCGGAGGCGCCTCACTCTCGATCTTCTAGCGTGGATCCAAACATCATACATGTACATGCGAATAATTCATAGACATTAATTGTTAAAACAATTACGATAATTACATTTTTATAACTGAAATCTTAACTTACTCTTGAAATAACAATTTCATCGTCGGGGTTATTGTCCAAATTGATTTATAACTCTATCTGTTAATCCGTTTTTGTTGTCTGCAATTTTTACAATGTACACATGTAAGCCTACGCTCATCATACAAATACCTGATAACTTGATAAGCTATCGTCACTGGTTGTAGAAAAACAAATGAGTCTTAACATATTATTAGGCTATGTCTGCTATGTATGTTTCTACCAAGTTTCATCCTTACTCACCCTGAGAAACTCAAAGTTGTTCCGATCGTTTCGGTTATGGTGGTTTTACAGCAATGATCAACGGCACGGCATAGCTATTGTTTGTTAATAACTTCAAATTGCGTAAAAGGAAACTTCATAGTTTCAGGATCTATATCAGACATTTTTCCATTTTAAGATAATTGAATTGATTTCGGTATCATGTGACTCGCGCGTTAACCAGAATTACCGTTTCTCGTAGATTCCGGTTTCAGTTTCTAGCGCAAGATTTTAAGACAGTTAACGCGAAACTTATCGAGACTGTTTGAGACAGAACAAGACTTTCACTTCAAGACAATTTCTACTAATTTGAGAGGGGGCCCGGAGGGGTCTCGGAGGCCCGAGACCGAGACACTAAAAAACTGTCTGGAGACGTCTCGAGACTGAGACACTGTCTCGAGACCAAGCAACTCTGAACCCCACCAGAATAGGGTGGCATATAACAATTTAGCAATGATAGCCTACTGGCTTTGGTTATATAATGAATGGTACTGGGAGAAAGCCATAGCTTAATAAGACGAGGAGTAAGCTGCAAATTGTGGTCAATGTGAGCTGTGAGTTTTAGGTTATCTTGCAGGAAAACACCCAGTATTTTTAAGGTTATAACTCGGGTTACGCCAGGCATTTCATGGGAGGAATGATGTAGAAAGCGGAAAATTATAATTTCTTTGGATTTTGGGCTATTTAAGTTCAACATACCCAATAGTTGTTGGGCAATTTTATCCACGCTGTATTGTAGTATAGGCATAGGCCTACAAATGTTAGCCCAAATTAGACGGCAGGCTAATTTTTTCTAATTAAGACCGACAGATATTGAGACGACGTCTTGCCAATAGCCAATGACTATCATGGTTCCATCAGTGCTTACCTGCATCTGGTAGCCTAGTTGGAAATTTAAAATCGTGGTGGCTTCAGTTCTCAGCGAAGGAAGGGTGAAGCGTATCTGGCGCTAGTGCAAAAGCTCGTGCGGTATTATCTTTTCAAATGCTCTGAGGAGTGAGGTCACCCCTAAATAGTGTAAAGTATTCCTAGGCCTATTTGAAAAATAAATCAGGCATAGGCCTATCGGTTGTGCAGATCTGTCGACAGCTACAAAGTCAGCTAAACAGGATTTCCCTGGATGGACCTGGGATGATGATCGAGGTGCAGAGCATATCCCATGGTTGAATCAGTTTATTCACTAGCTAGGAGGGATCTATATTCTGGCAAATCCAAGATGGCGGCCATCCACACATCTGGAACTAGGTGCATTGAATGTATTTGCCCTGGAAATGATAGTTTAGCGGTCGAAATCATATTGTAAGCTGAGATATTACCGAAAACCTTTTTTATGGCAGCCATTTTGTAAAATCCAAGATGGCGGCTATCATAGGTATCGGTGCAAATGAAACATTGTTTTTCTGATTGCTTATACAATAAATTTTACAAAAATGTATAGTTTTCATACTCTCTAAAAATCCGGCAAAATTACATAGTGCACCGGACTGAATAACCGGACTTATTCAGTCCGTTTAATCGGTTAGATTAACTCTGCAATACAGGTTGAGTTGGTATCTACGTGATTCGTTGAGCAGTTCGAAGCTCGTAGTTGATTACAACAGCTTACAATGTATGTAAGGCTATAATTTTATATGTATTCGTGAGGGTCGACCTGTAGGTGAAACGCATTATGATCTGCACGGTGGTGGTAGTCTTTGCCAGTTCATACGTGACCGACCGCTACTTTAGCCATGAAAAGGCCAATGATAGGCTGGTAAGCTGATTCCGACCGATTGACAAAGGTTCAGATTTACAAGTCAAATGATGCCTTCTGATTAAACGCCATTTCCAATTCAAGTACCCCCTTCATATTCATACTGTATCGGTTGCATATGGTAGGTGTATTTACAGTGGAAACTCTTTGAACGAAATTTTATTTAGTTTCCTACTGTAGCTGCTGTCTTTTTCTTTCCTCTACCTTTGTTATGAGCGCCTCTGAGTAGATATCTTGAAGAGGCGCTATATCAAGTACTTATGATTGATTGATTGCATGCCGACTCAACAGAAATTGAGCATGCCGACCTTTCAACATTATGTGTACTTACTTATTAACAAAAACTTAATTTGCCCGTTTTCCTTTAAAACAATATATTCCATATTAAAGGCATTTTCATTTTAAATGAAAGCCTCCAATATCTGAACAGTTTCCTTTGGGCCATGATGATGTCATGCTGTCTGTATAAAACGACGATATTTTCAAAAATCATACATTTCGGAAGTTTTTATCAATTTTTTAAATGCTGTGATACGTAAAATATCTCTAAAATACGGCGAGTGTCCATGATGATGATGACGACGATGATGATGATGACGACGATGATGATGATGACGACGATGATGATGATGATGATGATGATGATGATGATGATGATGATGACGACGACGATGATGATGATAATGACAGACTGTATGGATTTGTTTCTGGTCAATTGGTATAGTGTATACACTAGAATCATCGGGTATTGCTTCCAGTGACTATGGACATGATCCGTAACGCGAATAATGCAGACCTTATAAGTAAGAGATAATTTTATTGAGTGAGAGACGTAGACAGGCGCCAGTTTGTTATTATTATTGTAGGCTTACGGCAGATACAAGCAGATCTTACAAATATTTTTAACAAGATGAATTACGTTGTCTTTCTATATAGGATATTTATCAAGCATGTGATTTACAAATTTCAATGACACCACTCGAATAACATGAACGATCTGACGATGAGAGCGAACTAGCATTCTAGATGTATTAGATTAGTTTTTTGCACCGCAGCACTTTGCAGGTCTAAAACTACGTCCAATAAACATTTGAAGGGAAATTGCTAGGTCTGGAAATGTAGGTCTAGTGTATTGTATAAATTTTAAGCAATTATAAAGCGCGTCTAGCAGTGTGAACAGTTCAGAATTCAGCGCTGCCAGCGCGCAAGTCCCCGTGAGAAGAAGTAGGTTTTGAGAAAAGCAAAAGATGATGAGAGGCTGCCAGATAGAAGTTTCAAGTGAACAGATGGAGAAAGCCCATTCCACAGTCAACCACGTATCTCGGAGCAAGACCCCGCTGGGCTTTGAAAATCGAAATCAAATCAATCGCATACAATTTTGAATTGTATGCAAGCATGGGGAGCGAGCATAAAGTTCATCAAGCATAAAGGTAGAGACGCGAGAGAAACGAGGAAAGCGATCTGATAGCACTGACTGAAGAGGAGAGAGACGAACCTTTGCAATGGCATTGCATCTAGGCATCATTCCCTCGCTTTTGCCGGTTCCTTCGTTCATCCCCCCACGACCGAGTCTAAGGACGGGTGGCCGTTGAGTAGGGGAGCCGTGCCAGATGCGCTAGAAGAGCGGCTAGATAATCAATGTTTTAGGTCCCCGGGGGACCTTCAGTAAGTACAATATACCTTAATGCATAAAAACATGGCTCCCTCTGCAGGCTTACGTACAACTTAAAATCATCATTCTAATCTTCAAAGCTCAGAGGGGCTTGCCCTAAATTTCTGGTTGACATAATATACTTCGTAACGGGTAATCGTAATCTCCAAACTTCTGTAGCGCAACTTGAAATCCAAGCGCAGGTCACCATCAGCTTATTCACAAGCGCTTCATAAACTTCGGCCTCATTTAGCTTCCTCTCAACGTCCATTTAGTTCCCCCAATAGATCTGACCTCGTAAGTTCCTCTTTCTATAACGTACCGTTATTGGTTCGTTCTCGATCCTTTGCTTTACCTGGCAGACCTACCCCTGTTTGGAACGCGTTTTCTCCTTCTGTTCGTTATACAATATAACCAGGATGAAAACATCACCAGTCTTGGCGACGTCACAGTCGTCTGGATCCCGAGCCACGTGGGTATTCTTGGCAACGAAGAGCCGACGCAGCGGCGAAAGAAGGACTCCACCTGCCGGTTGTCAACTCCACTATGTACATCGAGAGACAGAAAATGATCGCGAAGATCAACCGGTACGCAGTGGAAAAGTGGCAGAAGGAATACACGAACAACTCGATAGGAGCCTTCTACAAGCAGATCGAGACGCTCGTATCAACCACATACTCCGCGTAGGCAAGAGGTCCAGATGTTCAGATTACGTCAGGGTCGAGTGATGCTGAACCAGTGGCTTCACACGATGAATCTGCACCCCGAGGAGTGCAACGTTCCGGACACCATCGATCATCTCCTCTTGGAATGCTCACAGAAGAACATCAGCCGATCCATCCGCAACAAGTGCCAAGAACTCGGAATCCACTGCACCACAAGAAACATCCTCCAGACCACAGGTCTGCAGAAGGAGGTGGTAAGAATCATTGGTGATATCACCAATGGTAAGATTCTATAGAATACATCAATTGCCTGCTACTCAACCAAAACATTATGTTCATTTAATCTACGGTTAATATTACCTATATGGCATTGCATAAATATATAAATATAACCAAGCACATATAGAAATGTTTTCTAACTTGATATTGCATAACATTGTGTAAATATGTTGCGTATATTTAACATGTGCAGTCTACACACACACAAAATAATGCAAATATGTCTAGTAGTGTTGTAGATGACGAAGAATAAAGAAAACCGTAAGACCAAGGAGCCCCATGTCTGATAGTGAGAATGAAAACAACTCGAAATGCCCTTGCCACATTGATGAAACATTAGAGACAGGTAAAATGTATCAATCACAAGAGTTAACAACATGATAAGACCTCCATAAATATTCTTTTCTTTCTTTACTAGAATGATCTGGTTGTCTCTCATCCTCCTTTGCTTTTCTCGAAACCTGCTTCTTCCGCAAGACAAACAACATACACCCACACTACCGCATTCCATTATCTTTATTATACTTTATACATACATATATATACGCATATGTATGTATAGCATATATTGCAGTACATGATAATACCATACAATTTATGTTTTATGACTTTGTGATATTAGGCCAGGTTTGAACAATAGTGCAGATTTCGTAGGTCAGAAACGGAAGTGGAGGTTTTCTAAACATGGCAGATTGGCTGAGGCAAAGGAACAGACATCGGTGAAATGTTTGTTACGTCATGATGAGATGACAGGGAACAGTGGCGTAGCGAGGGAGGGCGAGGGGCGAACCGCCCCAGGCGGCACTTGTCCTAGGGGCGGCATTTTCTGGAAGAAATAAATAAAAAAATATTTTTGCATAACTTGCACCCTCAAGATTCTTGCTGCTCTTGTCTAAACCTAAAGCTGTTTTGCTATTTCTCGACTTAAAACTAACATATACGATATACCGAAGGACCATCGAATGGCACCTAGTGTCAATAGACAAAATGGCAATACCGCTTCTGTCTATCTTGCCATGACTTTCGCACCTATAAAATGAAATAAATTTTGCAATTATAATAATGCGCTAATTCTTAGATTGATGAAAAATCATTCTTTCCTAAGTAAAAAGTTGGACTAATTAAGGACATTCTCTGCTTAAATATAAATTTGATTTATGAAAAACTTGCAAAATGCATCATGTATTGGTGCAAATAAAGTTTTATGAAACAGAAATTTGAGTAATAAAAGTCGTTTTTACTTACTTTGAGTGAAAAAAAAATTAATGCAAAGTTGGATTCACAATCGAAATCTAACTTAAATAGAAGTTGGATTTATCAAAAGATCTTTCTTAATTAGAATCTGGGTTGATGAAAGAGTTATTGCCTAAACAGAATTTGGATTTTAAAAACTAAAACTAATTAAAATCAACTAATTAAAAGCTACTTAAGAAGTTAAGACCTCCAATTAGAGAATCACGACATTCCAATTCAGCAATTCTGTCAGTTGAACGCTCTTTGACAAGCACAATTAACTTTGACAAGGTTATTAGTCATTTTGCTGCAAGGAAAGCAAGAAAAGTAAATTTTTAAATTGTAACAGTCGACAGGTAAAATGAAAGCATGAGACCGTACCGTATCCGTAATCCGTATGATCAGTTCATTCATTCATTACGAAAATTTATATAGCGCCCCATCGACGTTGCTACTCATGAGGGATAGAATTAGTCAAAGTTATCAGTTACTAATCCATTCTAAGTACCGTACTTACTATGGTCTCACTATAATTAAATTATTGTTTAGGCCTAGGACTTTCTTTTCAATAAGTATAGAGAAAGAATAGGCCCTATGATTTGTATTGTTTTATTTTAATGTTATGGGACTTTTATAATTTTCTATCTAGCCTGCAAGACGTTTAGTAACTTTATTGTGAGGCTTGCTTTATTTTTTTGTTTTATAACTGGTCAATTTCTTAATTAATACAATCTTATTCTATTTTCATATCGTTATTTCTAATGATAGTGCATTTTAATTAGTCAAAGCTTTAATGTCGACAGTGCACGCTGATGCTGTTACTAACTGTAGACTCTACAATTATTTGAATACTGAATGAATTAATCATAATGTATATAAGAGCATAATGAAAGCACTCAAAACAGGTGCCCTATGCCTATCTCCTTGTGCATATCTCGGGGTAGGCCTATTATACAATATATACACTTGTCATAATTATTTTCTCGACAACTCTTCTTCCCGCCAGGACAGATTCTCGTGAATTTTATAACCAGATACGAACATAATATACTTCGTAAATTAGGTTCATAAAAATACAAAGCAATGACGCTTCGTATTTTCATGCTCAAATTGTTGTCATATAGTATCAAGCTTTATCCCATTAAATGATTTAAATTGTTTCTCTTTGAATTACAACTCAATCTCCTAAAATCTTCAACAGACGTGTAATTTTGTATTTCTGTCCAAGCTAACGTATTAGATAAACTTAGCTGGTTCGGTGTCGCAACATTTTTATTTTAAAAATGCCAGGCTTTAGTTTAACAGTTCATAATTAATGAGAACGATCCGTTGCAAAAGCGATCAGTCTACTGAAAGGAAAGAATTCAGTCACAAATAAATTCACACAATGATCTGAACTAAAAATTTATTGTAAGCCTATGCTGCATAGATTTCGCAACATGAATTTTTAACTGGTCATTTTGTTGTCAAAATATACTTGCTCACAATCGCTTATGTCGTAGACTAATTCCAATGTGCTGTCCTTACGTGTGTTCTGCGAATGGCGATGACTGCAGAAAAGAGACCCAACATTTGAAAAGACAAGAAGAGTGAAGGGCAAATGCAAATAATCAACCAGCAACTGTCATCGCAACTTCAATGACGATGATGACTAAGCAACGTCCATGTCTCACAGTCGTCCTTTATACTTCATACTTTAAAATGCTTAAAATAAATTTCCAGGTAAGTGCAGACCTTGTTGAAAATGCAAATCACATCAGTGAGTGACTTAACAATGAGGCTGAATAATTCAGTTCAGTTCTATCGACTAGTCCAGAATTATTGAGAAAATATTGTCATTCATGCAGTCTACAGCAACGACACTACCAAACACGATCATCCTATGTACGACACTATGTAGGCTAACCGACATCATTTAGATATCCTATAATACGTATGTTATTATTAATTGATGGTAATAAGCTCAGACGCAAACGTATTAAGAATTGGATCAGTGTAAGATGCATGCTGTAAATCAAATGATTGGAATGTTGTTGTGACTGTCGAGTAGATTTGAGGTTAATTTGACGGCGACGACTATTACGATGATCTTTGAAGTAACAGCACCCTTGATGACAGAACAGCAATTCCCCCCCACGAGAGACGCCCGTCCTTCCCTCTCATCGCCACCCAGACGAATCCAACCTTTGGTCGACTCAGGTGATCCTGGCATGCACAAGATGGAGGAGATGGTGTACGAATGAGAGGCTTCTTCGTCATAAGTGCCTACGTCATAGGCGTGAGAGGCTTCTTCTTCATCATCATCGTCGTCATAGGTGCCTATACGTCACATGTTTCTCATCGAATCTTCGTTAGCATGTGGCTCATAAGTCTATACTTCTGGTTGGACTGACGACAAACGAATCAATGGCCCACTGTTACTGTTAGACGCGTCGTCCTCCGAAGCTCAACGAAATGGAAGAAGAGTCGACAGGAAGAAAAAGAAGAGCGGATTCTCGTTCCAAAGAAGATGAAGACGACGACGACGCAGGTTGCCAAGACAACGCAGCTACAGCCTTCTGCTCATCACCTTGAGATGTCGCATATGCTCCACCACCACCTTCTCCTCCTCCTGCTTCCTCCTCTCTTTGCCAATGGACAACAGACATAAATGATGACGACGATGATGATGGCGAAGGGAGTTGGTCAGCACCATGCGCTGCTTCGCTTCGTTTACTTGCGTTGATGGTGATTGGAGAAACCGCCGCAGCTGCTGAGGGAAACGATGTGAGGCCAGGATAGGGAGGAGGAGGGGGCAGTAGGAATTCTGGTCCGTGTAGATAGACCAACCCAGCTGATGGAGACTTTGCATTCGCCGTCGGCTGATGTTGTTGATGCTGCTGCTGCTGCTGCTGCTGCTGTTGGTGCTTTTGCGTCGTCTGATGATGTAATGTGGTGTGTTGGTGAACGAAATCCGTTCCACTTGATAGGATGGGACTAGATGTCGTCGTCGATGAGACTGGACTCGGAGTGGACATCGCAAAACCAAAAGTATGATAGTAAGATAAGCCAGAAGGAGCAATGCCTCGGTGGTAGACATCGTCCGTCGTCCTAGCCTCGGACACTGCACCTCCTGCTACAGTTGCTGCTGATGCTATTGATGATGTAGAACCGGTTGCTGCAGCAGAGTGAGTCTGAAATAATTGCTGAATGCCAGGCAGTCTGACTCTGACGTTGGCTGGAGGTCCGTTCATCAGAAGGATCTTCTGAACGGTGGGACATCTATCGGCGATCGATGGCAGTCGTGGGGGGGCATATGGGGGCCCTCCCGATGGACCACCGATTGCACCTATCTCTGCCTTCTCCTCGAATAGTTCTCCCCCTCCTCCTGCGGCGTCGACTGGTGACGTCATTGGACTTGGTCGATGAGTGGTGACGAGGGTTTCGAAGGGAGGCAGAGAACACTTCTCGCCCTGACCAACACCTCCATCCCCCTTCGACACATCCACCACTTCTCGTTTTATGGGAACCACAACAGCTGTCGGTGGGTATGGCACCCCTGCACCGCACCCACCTCCACCCCCGCACCCCGCACTCGAAACAGACGCCCCCGCTGCTGCAGCCGAACAGCCAATTGCAATCGATCGACTTCCACCAACGACAGAGAATTTAGCAATGGATTGAGAGTGGCAGGAATGGGAGGAGGAAGAGGAGAAGGAGGAAGAGGAAGAGGGGAAGGAGGAAGAGGAGAAGGAGGAAGAAGGGAAGGAGGAGATGGAGGAGGCGGAGGCTGGCTCGAGGAGAACTGTGGCTGTTGTTGCGTTGATGGTCATCTCTCTCTTAAATAACTGAGAAGAGGAGGCCAGCCTCTGATTAGGTAGCGTTTTGGAACACGATGTAATTGGGACGCCCATCAGAATGCCCTGGGAGTGGGATCGCTGCTGTTGCTGCTGCTGTTGGTGATGATGACGATGAGGAGGAGGAGGAGAGGCTGTTGGAGCAGAGAATTCCTCTGCTTTTCTGTCGTTTGTCATTGAATGTGTACTCATAATGTTCAGGGGAACACCCCAGATCGGTCCAATGTCGGAGTTAAAGACGCGAGGGTTCTGCAGCATGAAATCGTCCGACTTGGGGTCGCAAGGTCCTCGATGTCGATGTCCCCAGAGGTTCTCTCGAGTCTTGAAGCCCTTGCCACAGTGACACTTGAACGGACGTTCCGTTGAATGGATGCGTTCGTGAAGGCGAACGGCCGACGAGTCTTTGAATCTCTTGCCACAGATGCTGCATTCGCAAGGGTATTCGTCGCTGTGACGATACAGGTTGTGCTTCTTCAGATGAACCTTTAGCTTGAATCCGATGTCACATTCGTCGCAGCGATGTGGCCTCGCCTCGCTGTGCACCGTCCAATGCTTCTCATAGGCCGACTGCGTTGAACACTGCTTGCCACAACGGTCGCAGTCCAAGCCACCTCGAGACTGAAGCTGTTGCTGTTGTTGTTGCTGCTGTTCCTGCTGTTGCATCACGAGCTGTTGTGATTGTTGCTGATAACACGATGCACTCATCTCATCGCACATGGTTCTGCCAGCAGCTAAAACTGACACATCGTCGTCGTCGTCACCATCATCATCGTCGTCGTCGTCGCTGTCTCGTTCTTCCAATTCGTCGCAGTATTCCTCAAGCGACGAGTCAGACTTCCAGTCCATTCCAGTCAGATCGTAGTCAAATATATTCATTTCCATTTCCACCTTAACAGCAGGAATTGCTTCATCGTCATCACACGCAAGCCCTGCTCCTCCTCCGTCCACAACGGCTGCTCTCCAGCTCTTACCCACTCCTCCTCCTCCTCCGCTCCCTCCTTCTCCTCTCAATGCACCAATCGACCCGTCTGACCTGATGCCTGTTACAGTGTTCCTCCAGTCTGCTGCTGCTGCTGCTGTTGTTATTGTTGTTGTTGTTACGTCTGACTGACGGTGGATGATTGTCTTCTTCTTCTTCATTGACTGATCACAGACGATGGCAAAAGGATGGATGACTCTTCCAGTGGACATCATCATCAGTTGGATGTTGGTTGCTGTCGTTGTCGATGGTCTTCCTGGCATCGATGCCACCGTTGCCGCATCTGTTGGCAAGTGTGGGCGTTCGTCAGAGCAGGAGGCGGGTGCGGCGTGTGTCTGCAGGCGGCCTCTCCGTGGCTTCGGTCCTGGTCCGGCGGCATTCGTAATATTTGCGTGGAGCCGATGAGGAGGTAGTTCGCCAAGAGACTTGCCACAGGTCTTGCTACGGTTCTCGTGATGCCACAGACATTCGCTTGTCTTGAAAGTCTTCTCACATCTTGTGCAAGCATAGGGTCTCTGGTCCGAGTGCGTTCGCTCGTGCGCGCGTACGGCCGTCGAGTCCTTGAAGCATTTGTCGCAGAATCGACACTTTTCGTTCAGCTGAGTCGTGTGTTTGAAGAGGACGTGCTTCTTCAGATGATATCTCTCCTTGAAACCGATGCTACAGATCTCGCAGACGAACGGACGCTCGTTCGAGTGCGTCCGTATGTGGTTCTTATAGTTGGAGTTCTGCGCAAAAGTCTTCTCGCAAATCTTACACGTCCACTGCGACATGGACCCTGGACTCGTGGCCTTCGTTCTTCGGATAGGAAGGTCCGCACTTCCCCCTCCGCCTCCGCATCCCAATCCAGCGTTCGGCTGGAGCAGAGCACTGGAAGAGAAGCTGCTGCTTCCACCGTGAAGCGACATATGCATGCTCAGGTATTTCTCTGTTGTAAAGTCCTTATTACAAGTCGTACAGGTATATATCCTCACAGACGATGACGATGCAGCAGCAACCACAGCAGCAGCAGCAGGATGAGGAGGGTGCGATGCCAGAGCAGTCTTAGCCACAGAGTTGTCGCCGTCGTTCACTTCTGGTTGAAGGTAGTTCTTATCGAGATGATCAACGAATTGAACGATCGTCTCCTCTTCCAATTTCCTACACTTACTATTCCGTTCGGCACCTTCTCCTTCTCCATCTCCTTCATTGTTTTGTTTTGCTGTGGTTCTTCTCTTCCTGTTCAGATCATCGTCTTGTAGTGAATCCACCCAATCGTCTGATCCTCCAACGCGGTTCTTCCATGTTTTCCATCCCTTCATTGGCTTCGCTCTCAGTCGATCGCTCTTTCGATTGGTTGGCAACTGCATGCATGCGATGTCATCGCTTGACTTTTTCGTCTTCTGCTGCTGGGATTCGCACAGACCAACAGACCCGACCTTCTCACACTCTGCGCAGTCTCCTGCATTGCTGCTAGAAAGAAGAGCCAGCTGACTGTATACTGTAGGTTTGTTGGTCACAGAGTCGAGGGGGCTGGACTGACTGTTGTTCATCAGCTGATGAATATTACGAATGAAGAGTATATTGGGTGCTGTGGCATTCGTCAAAGGTCTATTGTTCTCCAGCAACATACAGTCGGCTGTCAACGACCCTCCACTGATGAACTCTTTTGACGGATCAAACAGAATGACCGTCTGACCCAAACCCCGATTCTCCTTCGACCCTCCACAGGCAGCAGCAATCAGTATGTCATCTCTCCTCTCTCTACCCATGTGTCTCTCTTCGATCTGTTGGCTGGTTTCGATGGCGTCCGTTGTTCTTCCACCTCCTCTTCCAGCTGACATTTGGACGATCACCCCCTCCTTCACAGACTCATCAATCATCGTTCCTCTTGTCTTCGTGCAGTTGACATCCTCCTCCTCCTCTTGCTCAGACGCCTCCGTCGCTGGTTCATCATCCGAACGACGACAATGATGATGATGGTGGTGATGATGACGTTGCAAACTTCGTCTAATCACCTCTGATGATGATTCGTCAACGGACACTGCAGTGTGCACTTCTTCGCTCTTACTGCCAATGAGCATCGCTGTTGCTGCTGCTGCCTCTGTTTGCTGTGGCTGAGTCAGTGTAGAACAACTGGGGTTCGTAGACGATTGACAACCATCTGATTCATTTGGGTCGTGTTGTTGCACAGGACGTTCGTCGTCGTCGATTCCTCGTCTCTGGTCATCTTCTGCTGTCGATTTGTCAACCTCTGTTTCAACCATTACCATCGTCACAGAGACCTCTTCCACCTCGACCGCTCTGTCGTCCTTGTCTGCCATATACGATCACTCCGCCTCCTCCTCCTCTTTATTCTCCTCCTCCTCCTTCTTTTCGTTGTTCGATGTAAACCGATCAGAGTTTACTCGAAACCTAGAAAGCAGAAACCAGTCAAACTTGAAAGAAACTCCGCAGCCTTTATGTAGGATATGGAGACAGAAGGTATACGCTCGTTGCAGGCATACAAGCATACATGCAGAAAGATGCGCATCATTATTATACATGTTCACATGAATGCATTCATTCATGCATTCAGGCACGCATACACGCGCGCACATATACACACGCAATTGCGAACTGAATTCCACATATCCATCGCCAGTTTATACGCGATGTGAATAGCATATGGCGGAATACAGATACTATAGAATGCATATACTTACACGATACACTTCTATTTCACCATACCTATATCGATGCATCAGAGGCAACATGCATGGGCTTGGAATAGCCCAGGTGTAAGTAACTCTTGCCTCCGACATAAAACTGGCCTACGCATGAGGCTGGAATTGTGCGTTACGCTTGACATAAAGTTACTCCTGGTTGACTCTAGTAGTACAGGCATTTTGTTTGTGAATATTTTTGGGTGAACCTTACACAAATTGCAGCAGAAAATCTAACAACTGTTTAATACACATAAAACTATCCTCTACAACATATCAAAAGTCTCCAGTAATACATGTGGTGGAAGTATTATAAAAATCATGAAAATGCTCCTTCATGAAATAATTAATATCCAATCTGCGCACTCCATTTTCACAGTTTCTGCGAATCTCTGTGGCCTGTGTGTTTGGGCGGGATAATTAATTCCTGCTTGATAGTTACAGAATGGCTGCCTCACTTCCAACACCCCAAAATTGACATCGAGCGCAGAAGTAGACAGTGCAAAAACTAAGACTACAATAATCATAATTAGTGTTTTTGAATTGTGGTAACAACTACCGCTAATTGAGTGGAACTTATTTAATAGAGTGTAAGTTTTTAATAAAATTACGTATTTTGATGTAATGATGTAACGTCACATTTCGTAGACCCCTCTCTCCTTGTCTGTCACACAACGTCACAAATTTGTGACCCCTCCATCTAGACGCGTGACATCATTTATGGACGGCCCTTAGTGTCAAAAAGTTAAGAACTAATGACTGCGAAAGGCAGAGCAATAACATACTAAGTCGACGACAAATGGTTCGTGTATTTGTTCACTGTAGCTGTTAAATAGAAGTGGGATTGATGATATTACTGTAGCTGGAATAGAAGTTGGATTGGTGAACGAAATTCTTCCAAAACAGATGCTCTTTTAGATGAATAAAATGCCTAGTGAAGTAAAAGTTGGATCATTGAAAAGAATATTTGCCTAAATAGAAGTTGAATTGATAAAATGGATCTTGCTGAAGCAGAAGCTAGATTTGCAGTCAATATTATCAATCAAACTTCTATTTGATCAAATACAATGGACGAAAAAAATTTAATTTTTATTATTCGTTAGGTTTTTTGTCCATTAACCATTATATTCGTATTGTCGTCAATTATTTGTTGGTGAAACATTTGTTGTAATTTAAAGCGTTCAGAGAATTGCTTTGCTTTGTGAAATTGTCGACAAGGGAGCTAGTGGCGCCGGCATTGTTTTGAAAGTTGTGGAAAAAAGTTTGTAAACGCGCGAAGCGCGAAATTGTTTTCCTCCTCTTTGCTGTTGATAATAACATACGTATATAAAGGAATTGCACTGTTGCATGGACGTTCATGGACGGCGTCCAGGCTCTGCTGGCCAAATAAGTGATAGGACGGCGTCCAGCCGCGAAAATAAGTGCCTGGACGCCGTCCATGACCGTCCAGGCACAGCTTAAGTCCTGCATTCCTCTAGATCTACAGAAAATAACACATTTTATTACGCCTTCCATTTTCACCTTGACAAAACACTACTAAGCTTTGTTTGTGACGAAATGGCTGGCGATGTGGCACATGATAAGCCGAGTAGAGGTTCGATGCCTTTGGCCATGAGGTAATAATTAATATAATAAAATGTAAACAAAACGCCATCTAGTTTACTCTGACATTAAGTTGATGAGCATTTTGAATTGTATCACACATGCATGATTAATTAATTTGGTTGATTTCCACGAAATGTGATTTAGGACTTTGTATCTTAGCCATCGCAATCCGAATTAAGCGCTATGAAATCTTTGCGCATGCGCAGTTATCGTCACCCATTGAAATCATTACCGTAAACCCAGCGTCAAGCATAGTCTCGCGAATGCTATGTTATGCTAGGTGCAACTGCTCCACGGTTATTTCTCGCTCATGCATAGCAACGACGACCACGGCCTATTCGATGAATAGTTACTTCGGGTGTAAGCCTTATTCAGCGAATAGACTATTCCAATGCCATGCATATGGGCCCAGCCCTCCTCTGTCTGTCTGTCTCCTATTTTATAGCCTATCGCATAGCAGTGCATAATTAAGTGATTAGTCACATAACTGGCTCTTCATACATCTTCGTAATTACTATACTTTACAAAAATCCAACAGAGCCAACAATACATTTCGAAGTTTCTGGCTCATGAGGCAGAGGAGCTGGAAATTGAGGTAAACCCATGATATGAAGGAAAAACATATGCCATAAGTGAGGAAGAGATATGAATGGCAATTTCAAATGGAAAGGATGCAGGAAACCATGGAATAAATGTGGCATTTGTACACATCATATCTATAGCAGGCAGAGTACAAAAGACATGGAAAGAATGCATCGTCATCAAATTCCAAAATGAAAATCTAAGAGAATGTAACAACTGTAGAGTTGCTGTTCATTAATATACTTTTATTGACTTTCAAAAGACCTTCTTCGATAGCATTGCACAGAGAATAGTTACGGAAGATAATGAAGAGATATGTAATTTCATCAAATAATATATAATATATTATAGAAAAGGCTTTTAACAACAAGTTAAAGTGTATACAAACTTTACTTTAACAACTTTCAATTATTTGTTGCTTTTTAATTTTTAAATACAAAAATAGCATTTGATTCTTTAATGATGGTTTCTAATTTCATTCGGATAAACAAAACAGGTTTGAACAAACTGCCAAAATCTGCCTTTAATCGTCAGATCAAATAGATACGACGACCTATCCTAATTATGGTTCCGTTTATGGGCGACCCGTTGCCGTTCCCAGGCTTCCCTCTTTCCCTCCCCAATTTCTCCCCACCGCCGTTGGCAGACTGCACGTCTGTGCTACGCCTCGGTGACCGAGGTTAACTTTATTGGCTGCATTATAACCGGAGGAGAAAAGACTGATGTGCTGCTACTGCTGCTGTGTTTACATCTCAATGAAGTTCTACGGACTCTTTCGCTACTCGATGTGCTGCCACAGGCTCCAACTTTCTGAACAACAATTACTAGGTGTTGAATATGAGAAGGAGAATTAGAATGAGAAGGAGGAGGTGAAATAAGTGGAGGAGGGCACAGCATGCATAATGTCGGCCACTCGTTATCATCTCCTTCCCTCCCCCCACTCCTCGTCTTCATTTGGCTTCGTCCTCTTCTTCTCATAATTCCAATCTGTAGCAAGATCATTTTTTGCAATTCAAACGCATGTTGCGTTGTTAGCCGCAGACGTCGTTTCATTGGAGAGTAGATCTTATAAGCAACACGCAACCGTGCTATGCAATACATCCGCATATAATGCACTTACTATATACACAAATAAACGCTGCTCATGTACACAACCATGAATACATAATTATGATGTAACGCATACCGTAGTAAACATAGGGACGTCATCTGTAGACTACTCTGTCGGATTGTCCAATCTGGTGTGACTTTCAAACTCATGTGAACAGTCTTACATGGACTTTCTGTTACAGCTTTAGTTCAAAGAGTACCTCTGTCATCTAATCTGAACAGGCGCAAGATTACAACACACACACACATGTAATATGTTACTATTTGCATATGAATTATCCAAGGCCTACGCTTACGTATTGGCGGACGTGAATAATAAACGGAATGAAGCCTTGAAGGCCCGCAATCAATCGACCAGTGATGGACTGACTACCTGTATACATTACATGAACTGGGTCAATCCACGATCGCTGCTACCGATCTGTGCATAATAATATGCTACGTACCGATGCATGACCTGACCGCCACCGTCGCCTCATTTCACCCTGCGCATGACCTCATCCCTTCGCTTTTACCAGTAGTAGAGTTAACCATGCTTGGCATGCCACAGTGTCATCCATGAGGGTTTCTTTTTGTGGCGCATTGAACAGTTGCAACGGATGCTACTCACTTACTCAGCTCCATATCGCTCGGTCACACACTTATCAATCTGGTAAACTAAAACTAGAGAAGTACTCTCATCTATCTATGCATGGTTCTGTTTCAATGGTTTGGCCATAAAGCAAGTCAAATCTGAAACAAAAAATGTTTGGTTGGTGCCAACTCCTGTTCTTGCAGGCCATGGTGTGATAGCCTACTGTCAAAGAACTTGGACAACCATGAACCGCAATCTCACATAACGACCGCACATAGCAAGCTTTTCAACATCTTGTTTCTATCCCGTCAGGACAATACGTCACATCAGCTCTAAGTTCTAACTAATTCGCTTTATGTCCGTCTCTCAGACCTTATACACAAAAGGTCCAGAACACCAGTGGCTCCGACTCCAGGGGGTCAAGGGGGTCAACGGACCCCCCACTTTTTTGGTCAGGGGGTCACACCACTGTGTTTGACCCCCCACTTTTTGTTGTGCTTGTTTGATTGAGTGTTGAGACTGAAGCATTACTTTCAACATGCTTTCACTGTCAATTTAAAGCTGGAATAGATAACATAATGGGTCAAAAAAACACGCAGACAGTTCAACTGTCTGCGTGTTTTTTTGATCCATTATGTCACAGCTGAATGATAAGTTGTAGTTGATAAGTTGATAAGTTGTGCTGAGCGCAGCTTTTCCGCTCTTCGTCGACTTAAGTCATATACTAGGTCTACTATGTCTGCAGCACGCTTGAATCATCTCGCTATTCTACATATACACAAGGACTTGGCAGCTGAAGTTAGAGAGAATGACATTGGTAACATGTTTGTGGCCGGCGTTGAGTCACGGGTTGCGATGTATGGGGCATTTTAGACTTTGTACACAGGTCCAGTTTGATAGTTGTCTCTCTCTATGCCCATAACTGCTAACTAAGACTGTCAACAACAATCTGACATGCATTTGCGGCTCCTTAGTGGGACATTAGTAGTTTACAGTAGTAACGAGTCACTGGCATCAATGTACAATAAATTATTATAGTACAGATCAAGTTAGCACTTCAATGCAATACATTCTCTAACATCATTTGTTTTGTTAGTTGCTTCAAGCTGTACTTTGACCCCGTCCCCCTTTGACCCTATGCTGGGGGGTCCTCCTTGTAAAAGTGGGGGGTCAAAACCGATTTTTTTTTATATTCTTGACCCCCCACTATTTATTACCTGTCTGAGCCCCTGCAGAACACCTTAGTAGTGCGAACATGCTCCTCAATCCTACTCCATTGGCTTCCTGTTGAATAAAATGTTAATAAACCTGTTGCTCTTACAAAGTCCTACGCAACAGCCCACCTGTCCATCATGATGCGCTACTAACTCCACGAATTCCTTCTCGTTGCCTGCAATCATCAAGTTGTGGTCTTATTAGCTGAGCTGAGCCCCAATGCAGAACGATTAGTCCTATAGGCTCTCGTACATTCTATGCCACTGCAGGAGGCTAAATTAATTCCCCGGATAAATTAACTCCCGGAGTGTGTTGTACCTAGGATATATTGACTCTTGAGTTAATTGTTCCTAGGATGAATACACTTCCCCCTGCGAATAAACACTACCGGGGAGTTAATTCTATCTAGGACAAACTTCCTAGGATAAATAATATTGACTCCCATACCGAATGCAATGGAGGAGTTAATTCTACCTAGTACAAACTGACTCCCGGGGAGTTAATTCTTCCTATGAAAAATTGACTCCCATACCGAATGCAATAGGGGAATTAATTCTTGTTGTTGTTGTTGTTGCTACTGTTATTATTGTTATTAATGGTGTTGCCATTGTTGCTAATGTTGTTATTATTATTGTTGTTGTTATTGTTGATGTTATTGTTACTAGTGGTATTGGTGTTATTATTATTGTTATTTTTATCCTAGGAAGAATTAACTGCACGAGAGTGTCTATTCACCAGCGGGAGTGTGTATGTCCTAGGTAAAACGCACCCCACTGCTCAATTGTTCATGGGAAGAATTAACGCTGGGGTCAATTTATCCTAGGATAAGTTGACCCGGGAGTGTTTAAAAGGGGAGTTTATTTGGCCTACTACACTTCTGTACCAAAGGAATGGAATCGATTGCCTTCGTGAATCGTGATTCCAACTCCCTTCCCTTACAAAATATTTCTCCGTCTCGAAACTACTGTTTCTCCATGGATTGAAATGATTTGAAAATTCGCAACTCAGATTCGCATTTCGCTATGACCATGGACGCATTTACACATTTAATAAATAAATACACAAATAACGCGCACGGATTGCATGCCGATGCAAGCTCTGTTTGCAGCAGTTCAGAATTTGACCATTCCTTGTGTGATGTACATTAGTCGATGATCACTGCTTCACAGCGCACTGGATTTAATTAATCGTCATCTGTATCGCTCATCCAGCTTCTACCTCTACTACGGAAAATCGTTATTGTTCATACAGCTTCCTGTTGTACTATTTTTTTAAATTCATCGCTTATTTAACTTTAGTTTAACTGCAAAAATTTATATCTACCTTACAAATTACGATGATAAAATGACGATGCAGAAAATATTTTTTTCTTTGAAAACTGCCATATGATCTTAAGTCACTTAGCTTTGTGCGTTGTCCTTGCGTGCCTATGGCTGCTCGCTTTTGTCAGTCTAACGCTTAACTGCATAGATTCATCTAGTAAGTATTTGGTTGATACGCTGCATGAATGGGATGAAAGTGTCTATTGTTTATATATTCTAAGTGTTTTATTGGCGTACTCTTCAACAGGACCAAAGCTTATAAAACATTGAAGTTTTGCCAAGCAAAATTCTTACAACCAGTCCCTGTTCCTCTGGCTTATCAATATTCAACCATGTCACCTGATCATATAAATCCTCTTCCTCCTCCTCCTCATCATCATCATCTGGCACTGTGTTCTTTGTTA